>OY744543.1:75608958-75856458 GCA_963556195.1 Sepiola atlantica | reverse complement strand
TGGAAGCCATTTTTGTAAAATAAAGGGAAGCAACTCTTGCCCTTGTCTCGCTTTCCTCAAAGATAGTTTTTATATCACTTCACTGAACACATCAAATTAATTTCTAAGATAATTTTTAAGCAAAATTTTCCTTTTTACACAACTAATGCATCCCACGTACCATCTCAGTAGAGAAGGGTCATAGAGAAGAATCTAGATTACCGAAGTGTAGCATTACCATCGAGAATCTTAATCTTCTTCGGACAGTTACAAATATGGCCGGCACGTCTGCTAGCAGAAGTTTTATTGACACATAGTATTAGCAGAAGTAGTGGTGACGGTGTGTAGAGGTTGTTTGTCTCTTCCTCTTCACAGCCGTAGTCATTGCTGTAGTAGCTGTAAAATTGTTTTCTTTCTCTTTTTCCTTGTAGCAACAAATGTAATAGTTGTATCTCGTCGTAGTAATAACACATTCGTTGTAAGGTTAATCATTTTTATGTATTTATTTTTCTTTAAATTGCTCTTAGCATAATACAAAGTATATGTTTTTTTGCATGTGTGCATTAACATAAGTATTCTCTCAGTCTTCTGTAGGGGGAGGAAGAGAATCCAAAAAAAAACACGTTTGTTCAGTCTTATAGGCAAAAACCAAGAGAATGTATGTTCCGCTCTTTTTGCCACCCTTAAATTCCTTTTTTATATCATTTCATTGAACACGGCAACTTAATTTCTAACCCCAATTTCTAAGTGGAAATTTCCTTTTTACACAACTAATGCATCCCACGTACTATCTCAGTAGGAAAGGGAATTGTGCGTAAATGGTTTACCCAGTAATGTAGTAACTGATGACAGTGTTTTCAAACAATACACTGACTCAAGAATTGCCGCCTTTAGGAATACCAAGGGCAATTGCGATATCAATTGATCCTCAGTGAATTTTGAATCGTGTATTCTCAACACTTTCAAGCCAATAGAGACGAAGTTCGAATGCATCTGAAAAAGTCTTCAAACAATTCATATATTATTTTGTTCTGGGTTTGTTAGATGAAAACAGATTCATGTAAATGAATAAATATGGAAACATTTTAAAGGGAAGTTACTCTTGCCCTTGTCCTTCCCTCAAATATACTTAAGAGTTATGCCCCTTGAATTCAATTGCAGAAAGCCGATTTCAATGGACGTGTGTCACACAGCGGCTTCAATTAATGTCTTCATTATAAAAGTAAATTCTTTCAGTTTTAAATATATTAAATATTACTGATTTGAGATTTGTCATTCAAATTCAATATCACTTCAATAAACGACACTGTCACATCAATAGCAAATTTCTAAATAGTGTGGGGAAAATAAGTAAAATAAATAAAAAATAAATAAAATAAAAAATAAATTTTAAAAAAATAAATAAGTAAAATAAGTAAAATAACTAAGTAAAATAACTAAGTAAAATAAGTAAAATAACTAAGTAAAATAACTAAGTAAAATAACTAAGTAAAATAAGTAAAATAAGTAAAATAAGTAAAATAACTAAGTAAAATAACTAAGTAAAATAAGTAAAATAAGTAAAATAAGTAAAATAAGTAAAATAAGTAAAATAAGTAAAATAAGTAAAATAAGTAAAATAAGTAAAATAAGTAAAATAACTAAGTAAAATAACTAAGTAAAATAACTAAGTAAAATAACTAAGTAAAATAACTAAGTAAAATAACTAAGTAAAATAACTAAGTAAAATAACTAAGTAAAATAACTAAGTAAAATAACTAAGTAAAATAACTAAGTAAAATAACTAAGTAAAATAACTAAGTAAAATAACTAAGTAAAATAACTAAGTAAAATAACTAAGTAAAATAACTAAGTAAAATAACTAAGTAAAATAACTAAGTAAAATAACTAAGTAAAATAACTAAGTAAAATAACTAAGTAAAATAAGTAAAATAACTAAGTAAAATAAGTAAAATAAGTAAACTAAGTAAAATAAGTAAACTAAGTAAAATAACTAAGTAAAATAAGTAAAATAAGTAAAATAAGTAAAATAAGTAAAATAAGTAAAATAAGTAAAATAAGTAAAATAAGTAAAATAAGTAAAATAAGTAAAATAACTAAGTAAAATAACTAAGTAAAATAACTAAGTAAAATAACTAAGTAAAATAAGTAAAATAAGTAAAATAACTAAGTAAAATAACTAAGTAAAATAACTAAGTAAAATAACTAAGTAAAATAACTAAGTAAAATAACTAAGTAAAATAACTAAGTAAAATAACTAAGTAAAATAACTAAGTAAAATAAGTAAGTAAAATAAGTAAAATAACTAAGTAAAATAACTAAGTAAAATAACTAAGTAAAATAACTAAGTAAAATAACTAAGTAAAATAACTAAGTAAAATAACTAAGTAAAATAACTAAGTAAAATAACTAAGTAAAATAACTAAGTAAAATAACTAAGTAAAATAAGTAAAGTAAAATAAGTAAAGTAAAATAAGTAAAGTAAAATAAATAAAGTAAAATAACTAAGTAAAATAACTAAGTAAAATAACTAAGTAAAATAACTAAGTAAAATAACTAAGTAAAATAACTAAGTAAAATAAGTAAAATAAGTAAAATAAGTAAAATAACTAAGTAAAATAACTAAGTAAAATAAGTAAAATAAGTAAAATAAGTAAAATAAGTAAAATAACTAAGTAAAATAAGTAAAATAAGTAAAATAAGTAAAATAAGTAAAATAAGTAAAATAACTAAGTAAAATAACTAAGTAAAATAACTAAGTAAAATAACTAAGTAAAATAACTAAGTAAAATAACTAAGTAAAATAACTAAGTAAAATAACTAAGTAAAATAACTAAGTAAAATAAGTAAAGTAAAATAAGTAAAATAAATAAATAAGTAAAATAAATAAATAAGTAAAATAAATAAATAAGTAAAATAAATAAATAAGTAAAATAACTAAGTAAAATAACTAAGTAAAATAACTAAGTAAAATAACTAAGTAAAATAACTAAGTAAAATAACTAAGTAAAATAACTAAGTAAAATAACTAAGTAAAATAACTAAGTAAAATAACTAAGTAAAATAACTAAGTAAAATAACTAAGTAAAATAACTAAGTAAAATAACTAAGTAAAATAAATAAAGTAAAATAAATAAAGTAAAATAAATAAATAAGTAAAATAAGTAAAATAAGTAAAATAAATAAATAAGTAAAATAAATAAATAAGTAAAATAAATAAATAAGTAAAATAAATAAATAAGTAAAATAACTAAGTAAAATAACTAAGTAAAATAACTAAGTAAAATAACTAAGTAAAATAACTAAGTAAAATAACTAAGTAAAATAACTAAGTAAAATAACTAAGTAAAATAACTAAGTAAAATAAATAAAGTAAAATAAATAAAGTAAAATAAGTAAAATAAGTAAAATAAATAAATAAGTAAAATAAATAAATAAGTAAAATAACTAAGTAAAATAACTAAGTAAAATAACTAAGTAAAATAACTAAGTAAAATAAGTAAAGTAAAATAAGTAAAGTAAAATAAGTAAAATAAGTAAAATAAATAAATAAGTAAAATAAATAAATAAGTAAAATAAATAACTAAGTAAAATAACTAAGTAAAATAACTAAGTAAAATAACTAAGTAAAATAACTAAGTAAAATAACTAAGTAAAATAACTAAGTAAAATAACTAAGTAAAATAACTAAGTAAAATAACTAAGTAAAATAACTAAGTAAAATAACTAAGTAAAATAACTAAGTAAAATAACTAAGTAAAATAACTAAGTAAAATAAATAAAGTAAAATAAGTAAAATAAGTAAAATAAATAAATAAGTAAAATAAATAAATAAGTAAAATAAATAAATAAGTAAAATAAATAAATAAGTAAAATAAATAAATAAGTAAAATAACTAAGTAAAATAACTAAGTAAAATAACTAAGTAAAATAACTAAGTAAAATAACTAAGTAAAATAACTAAGTAAAATAACTAAGTAAAATAACTAAGTAAAATAACTAAGTAAAATAACTAAGTAAAATAAATAAAGTAAAATAAATAAAGTAAAATAAGTAAAATAAGTAAAATAAATAACTAAGTAAAATAACTAAGTAAAATAACTAAGTAAAATAAGTAAAGTAAAATAAGTAAAGTAAAATAAGTAAAGTAAAATAAATAAAGTAAAATAACTAAAGTAAAATAACTAAGTAAAATAACTAAGTAAAATAACTAAGTAAAATAAGTAAAATAAGTAAAATAAGTAAAATAAGTAAAATAACTAAGTAAAATAACTAAGTAAAATAACTAAGTAAAATAAGTAAAATAAGTAAAATAAGTAAAATAAGTAAAATAAGTAAAATAACTAAGTAAAATAACTAAGTAAAATAACTAAGTAAAATAACTAAGTAAAATAACTAAGTAAAATAACTAAGTAAAATAACTAAGTAAAATAACTAAGTAAAATAACTAAGTAAAATAACTAAGTAAAATAACTAAGTAAAATAACTAAGTAAAATAACTAAGTAAAATAACTAAGTAAAATAAGTAAAGTAAAATAAGTAAAATAAATAAATAAGTAAAATAAATAAATAAGTAAAATAAATAAATAAGTAAAATAACTAAGTAAAATAACTAAGTAAAATAACTAAGTAAAATAACTAAGTAAAATAACTAAGTAAAATAACTAAGTAAAATAACTAAGTAAAATAACTAAGTAAAATAACTAAGTAAAATAACTAAGTAAAATAACTAAGTAAAATAACTAAGTAAAATAACTAAGTAAAATAACTAAGTAAAATAAATAAAGTAAAATAAATAAAGTAAAATAAGTAAAATAAGTAAAATAAATAAATAAGTAAAATAAATAAATAAGTAAAATAAATAAATAAGTAAAATAACTAAGTAAAATAACTAAGTAAAATAACTAAGTAAAATAACTAAGTAAAATAACTAAGTAAAATAACTAAGTAAAATAACTAAGTAAAATAACTAAGTAAAATAAATAAAGTAAAATAAATAAAGTAAAATAAGTAAAATAAGTAAAATAAATAACTAAGTAAAATAACTAAGTAAAATAAGTAAAGTAAAATAAGTAAAGTAAAATAAGTAAAGTAAAATAAATAAAGTAAAATAACTAAAGTAAAATAACTAAGTAAAATAACTAAGTAAAATAACTAAGTAAAATAAGTAAAATAAGTAAAATAAGTAAAATAAGTAAAATAACTAAGTAAAATAACTAAGTAAAATAACTAAGTAAAATAACTAAGTAAAATAAGTAAAATAAGTAAAATAACTAAGTAAAATAACTAAGTAAAATAACTAAGTAAAATAACTAAGTAAAATAACTAAGTAAAATAACTAAGTAAAATAACTAAGTAAAATAACTAAGTAAAATAACTAAGTAAAATAACTAAGTAAAATAACTAAGTAAAATAACTAAGTAAAATAACTAAGTAAAATAACTAAGTAAAATAACTAAGTAAAATAACTAAGTAAAATAACTAAGTAAAATAAGTAAAGTAAAATAAATAAAGTAAAATAAGTAAAATAAGTAAAATAAATAAAGTAAAATAAATAAAGTAAAATAAGTAAAATAAGTAAAATAAATAAATAAGTAAAATAAATAAATAAGTAAAATAAATAAATAAGTAAAATAACTAAGTAAAATAACTAAGTAAAATAACTAAGTAAAATAACTAAGTAAAATAACTAAGTAAAATAACTAAGTAAAATAACTAAGTAAAATAACTAAGTAAAATAACTAAGTAAAATAACTAAGTAAAATAACTAAGTAAAATAACTAAGTAAAATAACTAAGTAAAATAACTAAGTAAAATAACTAAGTAAAATAACTAAGTAAAATAACTAAGTAAAATAACTAAGTAAAATAACTAAGTAAAATAACTAAGTAAAATAACTAAGTAAAATAACTAAGTAAAATAACTAAGTAAAATAACTAAGTAAAATAACTAAGTAAAATAACTAAGTAAAATAACTAAGTAAAATAACTAAGTAAAATAACTAAGTAAAATAACTAAGTAAAATAACTAAGTAAAATAACTAAGTAAAATAACTAAGTAAAATAACTAAGTAAAATAAGTAAAGTAAAATAAATAAAGTAAAATAAGTAAAATAAGTAAAATAAATAAAGTAAAATAAATAAAGTAAAATAAGTAAAATAAGTAAAATAAATAAATAAGTAAAATAAATAAATAAGTAAAATAAATAAATAAGTAAAATAACTAAGTAAAATAACTAAGTAAAATAACTAAGTAAAATAAGTAAAATAAGTAAAATAAGTAAAATAACTAAGTAAAATAACTAAGTAAAATAACTAAGTAAAATAACTAAGTAAAATAACTAAGTAAAATAACTAAGTAAAATAACTAAGTAAAATAACTAAGTAAAATAACTAAGTAAAATAACTAAGTAAAATAACTAAGTAAAATAACTAAGTAAAATAACTAAGTAAAATAACTAAGTAAAATAACTAAGTAAAATAACTAAGTAAAATAACTAAGTAAAATAACTAAGTAAAATAACTAAGTAAAATAACTAAGTAAAATAACTAAGTAAAATAAGTAAAGTAAAATAAATAAAGTAAAATAAGTAAAATAAGTAAAATAAATAAAGTAAAATAAATAAAGTAAAATAAGTAAAATAAGTAAAATAAATAAATAAGTAAAATAAATAAATAAGTAAAATAAATAAATAAGTAAAATAAATAAATAAGTAAAATAAATAAATAAGTAAAATAAATAAATAAGTAAAATAAATAAAGTAAAATAAATAAATAAGTAAAATAAATAAAGTATAAAAAATAAATAAGTATAAAAAATAAATAAGTATAAAAAATAAATAAGTATAAAAAATAAATAAGTATAAAAAATGCTAATTTTCCGAGGTTGCTACCTTACAAAAATAAAAACGGTGTATACTTTTCAAGGTAGGTCTGTCTTGAAAGTGAGAGATCGAACATTAAAAAGATTCTAGAAAATCCTATTAATTTTATTTTTAACGCCCCCCCCCCTCACTGATTGGTTGCTGCCTTCTCCCTTAAGGGCCTAAGGGATAAGCTGTCAGGAATCCCAACCCCTACTCCCTTAGATGTCCCACGAGTCAGCCCATGAAAACGCTTGCATGCTCTGTACAGGGCACTTTTAGACCCTTCCTTTTAACCCAGCAGGACCATTGCTGAACCCCTCGTTAGATTCAGCAGGTGTTTGAAGATGCGATGGATGTAATAAATTAAAGAATGGTTCAACCGATAAAAAAAACAAAACAGCCACACATCAGCGGAGAGTGACCAGTGTTCTGGCAGGCCCCAAGCTGCTCGAAGTGCAGCTGTTGTTGAGAGGGTGCGAAAAGACATAATGCGGAACGCGACGGCGGAGATGAACACCATTCCAAAATAAGACTTCCAGAGGTGTTTCCGGCAGTGGATGGATCGGTGGGCTAAGTGTGGGCAAGCACAAGGGGCCTACTTTGAAGGGGATTAGGGTCCCAATCCCGTCACGTATTTGAAATATTTTTTCTGGCCTAAGGTCGGATACTTTTTAGATACGCCTCGTATATAGCTTGATACTTTCTCAGACATGGAACATTCCTCTTTCATAAGAATCAGAGGAATGCTTTTAAAGTAGGGGGTACAATAGATTGGAGCAGCTAACATGAAAATAACGATAGAGTAGAGAGACTAGCAGCATCTCTTTTGTAATAAAGAGACGATAGGGTTAAAAGAAAAATTCCATCTGTCGAAGCATGAAAGTGCTCTGAGCGGTATAATCCCATAGTTAATTGCAGAAGTTGCATCAACGTGCAGTAAGTAAGTACGTGTTAGATATTCATTTTTGCTTCAGATTAATACTGTTATATTCTCGGCTGTACTCGTGGGGAGGCACGTAAATATGACTTGTGTAATTAATGTTTTTGATATGACCTTAAAAGAAATCTAATATCTGTAACTGATGTCAACTTGCATATCGTTTCGAACTTGTCCAGTTTTTATGGTGGAACATAAAACTGTAAATGGTCAAGGACTGAGCCTGTCCAACTTTCTGGATTATCGTTTTTTTGGTGCCGAACTCACACCTTCCAAACGACCTCAACACGTCATTCACCACAACGAGAACAAGACATTTCGATTTCAACAGTTTCAGCATTTGTTTATCTCTTCAGAGATGGATGGCCTCAGAATGACCCTCTTTGCAATTCCAAAATACTCCCAGACCTGTTTGTAATGCTGAGTATCTCAGACTTTAAAGAATTTCATGATCAATACTGATTTTACCACAGCTACGCTGGAAACGTTTCTTTTGAGTCACTTTATCAGTTTTCTGTCTGAAGGGCTCACATTGTCCATCTGGATAGAAAACACGACTTCATATTCCTCGATTGCTGGTTCTAGCTTATCCTTGCAGACTATGGTTTTGCTAAATGATTGCGCAGTTCAAACAGGTCAATACCAGTGGACTACCCGGATCAAATTGATGCTAATGATTTAGCTTGGTCCCCATTAATGAGCCGATGGAAAAATGGCAGTGGATCCACTCAAACTTGAGCGAGGAAGATGTCTACAAATAAAGATTGTTTTTTTTTTTTTGTTTTTTTTACTTTAATTCAGGATAAGACAAACAAAAGAAGTTCAATCGGGTCAATATTAGTGAATTTCAACCCCCCCCCCCTCCCAGATCCAATTTTTGCTTCTAATGGTTGAGCTTGGTCTCCATTAATGATCCGATGGCAAAATGGCAGTGGATCCACTCATAAACTTGAGTGAGGAAGATGTCTACAAATAAAGATTCTTATTCAATAAGAAAAATGTTCTAACTACGCTCTGCTACCAAAATTGCAGCTAACCTAATAATTGACCAAAATTGTTTTGTGTTTTTTTTAATACAAGGACAACATAAATGAGTATCATTATTTTCGTGAATTTTAAAATTATAACCGATATCGGAAAGCCAGAATGAAGTCTTACCAAACTGAGTGTGCAAATTGCAAAGATTAGATCCATCACCGATCTCACTGCAATTGCGGCAGCTCCAGCAACCACCGCATAAACAGAAATGACAATGCAAGCTAAGTACCACTAACTGATAGCCTGATACAAGTTTATACAAGTTGCCATTGAAATTAATTGGGAAGGATGCAATATCACTCCATTGCACACAGGCTGATAGAACCCCACAAGCCTTGCAATACACTGTATTTGCTTGAAGGAATATTAATTGCCATATACCAATGAATTGTTTGTCTTATGTTGACTCACTCGCTAACATCAGCTAATAGCCTGTAAGCAGAGACGCGCACGGACATTTGACTAAATATTTACACATTACAAAAAAGAAAACATTAGATTATTTTTAAATGTCCAATGAAGAAATTGGCATTTAAATGAGGCAATATCTGCTATAAAAGAAAATTACAGATGGAATGCAGTGGACATCAGTGGCTTAAGGAATTGACTATTTCCACCAAAATCTAGATAATCTATACTAATTAAACTGATACGCACGACAATGGTGTAAGTACAAGTTAGGAAGAATGGGCTCATTTTGAAGATAAAATTCACATTACGAACAAGGATCTGTATTAAAAAATTCACAAAATGTTTATAATGAAGACTTCAGGATACATAATCACTTCCTGAACATTGCTTCAAGAATAAAAACCAAAAAAAGGAATAAACATTTATGGCAATCAATATTTGACCTAACGTTAAGTGTTGCATGTTATGTATTCTTGAATCTGTAATTTATGTTGAACTTGCACATCGTCCACTGTAAATGGTCAAGGACTGAGCCTGTCCAACTTTCTGGATTATCGTTTTTTTGGTGCCGAACTCACACCTTCCAAACGACCTCAACACATCATTCACCACTACGAGAACAGGACATTTCGATTTCAACAGTTTCAGCATTTGCTTATCTCTTCGGAGATGGATGGCTTCAGAATGGCAAACCAGACCCTCTTTGCAATTCCGAAATACTCAGACTTTAAAGAATTTCATGATCAATACTGATTTTATCACAGCTACCCTCGAAACGTTTCTTTTTTTTGAGTCACTGTATCAGTTTTTTGCCTGCTTGAAGGGCTCACATTGTCCATCTGGATAGAAAACATGGCGACATATTCCTCGATTGCTGGCTTTGGCCTATCCTTGCAGACTATGGTTTTGTTAAATGCTTGCGCAGTTCAAACAGGTTAATACCAGTGGACTACCCGGATCAAATTTATGCTAATGATTTCGCTTGGACCCTTTTAATAAGCCGATGAAAAATGCCAGTAGATCCACTCATAAACTTGAGTGAGGAAGATGTCTACAAATAAAGACTTACTCAATTAGAAAAATGTTCTACGGCTTTCTAACTACGCTCTGCTACCAAATTTGTTTTTCCTTCGAATTTAACTTTTTCTTTTGTTATAAGTGTCACCTTGCACTAGATTTTATTCAAAGTCATTTGCCCTCTTTCAGTGTGCCTATCATCGTATTTAATTTCATTCGCCCTCTTTCGAATCATTGTGCCTTTCATTGTATTTTTGCCAACAATTCTTCCACCTGACGACGTGTTGGTAAAATACTAATTCAGGTGATAAAGAAAAAAAAAAATTAAATCAAGTTAATTCAGGATAAGACCAAAAAAAAAAGTCCCTTTCCAACATTTTATTCCAAGTAAAGTTTTGTAAAAAAAAAAAATTCAAATTACATAATATATAAGCATCACCATTTGTCAGACCTGATAAACGAAACGCGGAAGAATGTAGGCTGAAAAATCCTGGAGGCAGTGCAATATCAGGCCAACCCGTGGAAAAGGGGGAGCTTCTAACCCTTGAGCGGAGTTACAAAAATCAGTTTAATATCGTGATCCCTCCAAGCAAGGGACCTATCAGATATTAAGCTGATAGGAATAGATACTACACTTTGATCTTAGCCAAAAGGCCAAGAGTGTATTTAGGCAAATACATTCCTAGGGACCATTTATTTCTACATTAAATAAAAATTACATCCTTTAGAATGTAATTACCAAGGCCGAGAAGCGATAAAGGGGCCTGAACAAAGAGGCCTCCATTGATGGGGATCTAACCCCTCGACGCATTTTGAGATAGCGCTCCTCTCCCCTAAGTAAAGTTGCACGGTGTAGTAGACACCAAAAGAAAGCCAGAAGGATGGGTAGAAACGCAAGCAAACAAGGTAGAAACGCAAGGTAGAAACGCAAGCAAGAAAGTTGGAAACGCAAGCAAGCAGGCAAGGTAGAAACACAAGCTAGCAAGACCACAACCACGAAAGACCCTCGTCCCCCCCCCCAAAAAAAAGTAACCAGGGGATGACAAAAATCAAATAGATAAGTACAAAGAAACAATTAATAAAGAGACGAGAAACAACAAGAGTCAAGAAGAAACAATCAAGAAACAAAATTTAAAAAAAAAAAAAAAAAAAAAAAAAAACACTTTTGTAAAGTTATTTTAGCAGCGAAAGGGTTCGTAACTCTTGTAAAAACGGCGACCAAAGGAAGAAAAATTTAACTCAACGTCGAACGACGACCAAAGAAAAAAATTTTCAACATGGAGAGACCTCCAAAACTGAAAATACTATCAAACATGTCCTTATCTGTCACCATCTTTGAAAAACAATTCAACAGCGTACATATGGCAGCAGACTACGCATATGGCTTATCTAGATGACGGAACTTTTTAAAAACCCGAAAATAATTAGAATACTATTTTTGTAAATGATCCTGACCGTTGAAAGATGCTGGGTCAACCATGTTAAAACAACCTTGTATCAAATCCTACCTGTGTGGTGTATAAACACCAACCCAGTCATCTGTATAATAAAGAGATGATAAATTATGTCTATAACTCCAGAATCATTCAACCAATTCTCATGAAATTTGGAAGAGGATAAGGTCCTGTATCTGAGCAAGTATAGAATAAAATAGCAGCGAGTGATTCTGATTATATCAAATGACAAGCAGGGGCAAGATAACCAGTAATCATAAGACATCAAAGGTTTTAATGAGTTTCCATATTCATTTATGGAACATTTTAAGGAACATCAACCACTTTTGGAGTATATAATTAAATATCTCGTTTAGTTAAATTGAGTTATCCCCACCCCCTTTGCAGATTGGCTGTTTGGAGAGATGGTTCTGGTTGATAGTTTATTTGCATAGGTGGTAAGTTGAGCTGTAGAAAAACTACTCTTATTCATTGAGGGGGGGGGGAGAGTTCTTTAGAGAGCAGAGTAACGTTGGAAGAGAAATTTGCGGAGCTAAAGAACCTTTGTTGAACTGGAGCGACAGTCGGAAACTAGTGATCCCAGGTAAAACCAGCGACAGTCGGAAACTAGTGATCCCAGGTAAAACCAGCGACAGTCGGAAACTAGTGATCCCAGGTAAAACCAGCGACAGTCGGAAACTAGTGATCCCAGGTAAAACCAGCGACAGTCGGAAACTAGTGATCCCAGGTAAAACCAGCGACAGTCGGAAACTAGTGATCCCAGGTAAAACCAGCGACAGTCGGAAACTAGTGATCCCAGGTAAAACCAGCGACAGTCGGAAACTAGTGATCCCAGGTAAAACCAGCGACAGTCGGAAACTAGTGATCCCAGGTAAAACCAGCAACAGTCGGAAACTAGTGATCCCAGATAAAACCAGCGACAGTCGGAAACTAGTGATCCCAGGTAAAACCAGCGCCAGTCGGAAACTAGTGATCCCAGGTAAAACCAGCGACAGTCGGAAACTAGTGATCCCAGGTAAAACCAGCGACAGTCGGAAACTAGTGATCCCAGGTAAAATCAGCGACAGTCGGAAACTAGTGATCCCAGGTAAAACCAGCGACAGTCGGAAACTAGTGATCCCAGGTAAAACCAGCGACAGTCGGAAACTAGTGATCCCAGGTAAAACCAGCGACAGTCGGAAACTAGTGATCCCAGGTAAAACCAGCGACAGTCAGAAACTAGTGATCCCAGGTAAAACCAGCAACAGTCGGAAACTAGTGATCCCAGGTAAAACCAGCAACAGTCGGAAACTAGTGATCCCAGGTAAAACCAGCGACAGTCGGAAACTAGTGATCCCAGGTAAAACCAGCGACAGTCGGAAACTAGTAATCCCAGGTAAAACCAGCGACAGTCGGAAACTAGTGATCCCAGGTAAAACCAGCGACAGTCGGAAACTAGTGATCCCAGGTAAAACCAGCGACAGTCAGAAACTAGTGATCCCAGGTAAAATCAGCGACAGTCGGAAACTAGTGATCCCAGGTAAAATCAGCGACAGTCGGAAACTAGTGATCCCAGGTAAAATCAGCGACAGTCGGAAACTAGTGATCCCAGGTAAAATCAGCGACAGTCGGAAACTAGTGATCCCAGGTAAAACCAGCGACAGTCGGAAACTAGTGATCCCAGGTAAAACCAGCAACAGTCGGAAACTAGTGATTTTCAGCACCAATGTCTGCGGAAGGTTTTAGCCATCTTGCAATGCCATCAACATCCAATTTCTGTTAATTATTTTTCAATGATAATTTGTTTTTTTTACATACAGAAGAAACCCGTGTAATCGCCTAAAAAAAATTAATCTCATTTTTATTCGGTGTAAATTAAGCATACGGTATAAAAACAATCTGAAAACAAAATGTTTGTTTTTGTTCCTATTTACTTGCTTCCCCACGAGGGCAAAGTTAAACAGAAGGTCGGTTTTGAAGTGGGGAAAATCCAGCTCCCCTAAAAGGGAGGCACTTTGGATGGAAACAAAAATAAAAATTGCCTCACTCTCGAAGGATTTCTCCTTCGCTAACTGGGGACAGAATAGACTAAGTGTTGCATCAGAACAGATACTGCACTTTTTATGTTTGTTTTTGTTAATTATCTGATTTGCCGCTCAATCAGGAAAGGTTCAAGAAAGACAGTAATGAGCGCCATGTACTTTTTGGAAGAGCGATGTCAAGGAAAAGTAAAGTCTTCATTAAAGAAGCTGCTCAAGGTTTGGAAATGGAAGTTGGAAGAAAAAGAAAGAAAAAAAATGGTCTCCAAAATTGAGGCAGGGGGAATACGACCAGGTGAGGAACTTTTAAGTAAATCATCAAAATAATCAGAAGAAAAAGCAGATTGTAAAGAAAATTAGATGGAATGCAGTGGACATCAGGAATTGACTATTTCAACCAGAATCTTGATAATTGATTGTAAAGTCGAGCAGAATGAAGGAAGAAAGCGACCACGTGTCTGCGCGTGTTGTCTTACCTGCTGGGATGATCGCGGGGAGGGCGGAAATTAAATTAATGGCGGCTGTGGTTTTTTGCACGATTATTGAGCGATGACGTCAGGCCTCACGTGACTGTTTTTCTGACCACCGATTGGCTGATGAAGGACGCTTGGACAATAAAAGGAGTATGTTCAGAAGATCAAATGGAGTGTGTATCAACTGCATCAGTGTGATTAGACGTCCGACGTGCATGTGTTAATCAACTGCCATAGTTGCGAAACGAATACATTGATACTAATCAAACAGATACGCACGACAATGGTGTAAGAATGAGTTAGGGTTAGAAAGTGTGGGCTCATTTTGAAGATGAATTCACGATACGAACAAGGATCTGTATTAAAAGAAAATTCACAAAATGTTTATAATGAAGACTTCAGGATACATAATCACTTCCTGAACATTGCTTCAAGAATAAAAACCAAAAAAAGGAATAAACATTTATGGCAATCAATATTTGACCTAACGTTAAGTGTTGCATGTTATGTATTCTTGAATCTGTAATTTATGTTGAACTTGCACATCATCCACTGTAAATGGTCAAGGACTGAGCCTGTCCAACTTTCTGTGGACTTGCACGGTTTTACTTTTAAACTTCTGTCAAAAGTTTCTAAAGACTCCAAATAACTGAACAAAAAAAAATATGAAAACAATGTTTGTTTTTGTTTATCATCAGATTGTGTCGCCCAATTAGGAAAGGTTCAGTAATGAGCGCCATGTACTCTTTTGGGTGAATCATCAAAATAACCGGAGTAAAAAAAACATTCAGATAGAATTGTAAGCAAATGTTTTTCAACTGTAAGTTCACCATCAGCAGCTCATTTGGTAAACACAAGTTTAAGGCATTTGACAATTTTTTTTTTGGGGGGGGGGGGGGGGGGGGGGTCACTAAAACAATTATTAATTAGTATTAATTGTATAGTACAAAAATATGTACAACTTAGTTTCAAGTTTAATATTTATCCGTTGGACATTTTTTGATAAAAACTGATACCGAGGAAAAGTAATTATTGAAGAAACTGCTCGAAATTTAGAAGTTGGGAGAGAAAGAGAAAAAAATCTCAACATGGGGGGGGGGGGGGTAGTGGGTACTGCCAATGAGTACATCTAAATAATTGGAATGTAAAATCCTACTCTTAGGAATTTTTTACAGAGGAAGCCGTCATTACTCTCAGAAAACACTACTCCCAGAAAACATTGCTCGTAGAAGGAAATTTCAGTGAGAGTAGGAACATTTAATCTCTGAAAAAAATTACTCCTTGGCATTGGTAATCTTTGTTCTCAACACGATTGACCCTTAGTCACCGAATTGTAAGCAAATAAATGTTTTTTAACTGTAATTTCACCATCCGCGGCTCATTTGGTAAACACACAAGTTTAAAGCAGGTGACAAGGGAGGGAGCAGCAGTTTAGTCAGTAAAAAAAAAAAAAAAAAAAAAAATTTAAAAAAATTTTTTTAAATAAAAAAAAAATGTATTAGTTCTCTAGTACAAAAACATGAAACTTAGTTTAAAGTTTAATATTTATCTGTCAGACATTTTCGATAAAGACTCATGTCTAAGAACTTAAAGAAATTAAATAAACTTCTTGTGATTTAGAAGTTGGGAGAGAAAAATAAAATCTCATGGGGAAGGGGAGGGGGATACTACCAGGTGAGAAACGTCCAGTGAGTACATCAAAATAATTCGATTAGAAAACCTTAAATCGTTTGAGGACTAAAATCAATCGCACAAATTCTTCTCCGGACTAAATGGAGTTAATGCAGGTGGTGGCGGTCATAAACAGACCTATTTTCTCCCTCCGAAAAATGTCCCCATTGAGTGAGCTGGTCACACACTGACCAATCAGCTTGCAGAGCGCATGGATTCCTTCTGTCGGCTGAAGAACTACTTCAGCCCCTTTGGGAATCACGAGCAGTCACCAGAGAGACCCCGGCAAGCAACGAGGAAACACTTTCTCTCCCTCGTCCCTGTCCACTGGACGCTTATAGCAACTACTATCTTCGCCTGACAGACCTCCGGCAGCTCTAAGAACGTCCTACTTTCCTCTTCCTCTCTCGGACATTGTCCAACTCTCCTCTCCTTCCACTTCTACCAAAACGGTATAGGTAACCTTTTGAATAAACCCTTCGTTGTTAGAAAGAGGTTTTATTTCATTTCGTGTTTGAAACCAAAGATAGGGACAACGTTCCATACTTTACAATGGCGACACCAACTAAAAAAAACAAAAAACAAAGACCCGATAAACGAAACGCGGAAGAATGTGGGCTGAAAATATAAAATCCTGGAGGCAGTGCAATACCAGGCCAACCCGTGGAAAAGGGGGAGCAAGCTTCTCACCCTTGAGCGGAGTTACAAAAATCAGTTTAATATCGTGATCCCTCAAAGCGAGGGACCTATCAGATATTAAGCTGATAGGAATAGATACTACACTTTGATCTTAGCCAAAAGGCCAAGAGTGTATTTAGGCAAATACATTCCTAGGGAACATTTATTTCTACATTAAATAAAAATTACATCCTTTAGAATGTGATTACCAAGGCCGAGAAGCGATAAAGGAGCCTGAACAAAGGGGCCTCCATTGATGGGGATCTAACCCCTCGACGCATTTTGAGATAGCGCCTCTCTCCCCTAAGTAAAGGGGTGCGGTGTAGTAGACACCAAAAGAAAGCCAGAAGGATGGGTAGAAACGCAAGCAAGCAAGCAAGCAAGCAAGGGAGAAACGCAAGCAAGCAAGCAAGCAAGCAAGGGAGAAACGCAAGCAAGCAAGCAAGCAAGGGAGAAACGCAAGCAAGCAAGCAAGCAAGCAAGCAAGGGAGAAACGCAAGCAAGCAAGGTAGAAACGCAAGCAAGCAACGCAAGCAAGCAAGCGAGAAACGCAAACAAGCGAGAAACGCGAGCAACTCAACGTCGAACGACGACCAAAGAAAAAATTTTTCAACATGGAGAGACCTCCAAAACTGAAAATACTATCAAACATGTCCTTATCTGTCACCATCTTTGAAAAACAATCCAACAGCGCACATATGGCGGCAGACTACGCATATGGCTTATCTAGATGACTGAACTTTTTAAAAAAAACGAAAATAATTAGAATACTATTTTTGTAAATGATCCTGACCGTTGAAAATGCTGGGTCAACCATGTTAAAACAACCGTGTATCAAATCCTACCTGTGTGGTGTATAAACACCAACCCAGTCATCTGTATAATAAAGAGATGATAAATTATGTCTATAACTCCAGACTCATTCAACCAATTCTCATGAAATTTGGAAGAAGATAAGGTCCTTTATCTGAGCAAGTATAGAATAAAATAGCAGCGAGTGATTCTGATTATATCAAATGACAAGCAGGGGCAAGATAACCAGTAATCATAAGACACCAAAGGTTTTAATGAGTTTCCATATTCATTTATGGAACATTTTAAGGAACCACTTTTGGAGTATATAATTAAGTATCTCGTTTAGTTATTAAATTGAGTTTCCCCCCCCCCCCCATTTGCAGATTGGAGTATTTAAAACCTAGATGGTTCTGGTTGATAGTTAATTTGCATAGGTGGTAAGTTGAGCTGTATAAAAACTACTCTTTCATTGAGGGGGGGGAGAGCTCTTTAGAGAGCAGAGTAACATTGGAAGAGAAATTTGCGGAGCTAAAGAACCTTTGTTGAACTGTGGAATGCCAGTTGGAAGAGTAATTACATTTTAAACTAGCAATAGTCGAAAATTCCTTACTAACGGTCCAAGAACTTGCATGAAGGAAATAAAGCATTGGATAATTTCAGCCTATCTACGAAAAAAAAAAAAAAAAGTATCCTCTCCTTAGATCGGATTTACAAATACTTATTGAAAGATTTTAGCCATTTCTTGAGTATCTGTATCAGTTGCTGTCTGGAGTTTACTCGCTTAAAAAGGCTCACACTGTAACAATGTATTCCTCGATTGCTGGTTCTGGCCTATCCTTGCAGACTATGGTTTTGCTAAATGACTGCGCAGTTCAAACAGGTCAATACCAGTGGACTACCCGGATCAAATTGATGCTTATAATGAGCATAATCAGAGATGGATTGTTTCGGAATAGCAAACCAGAACCCCTTTGTAATGCCGAGTATCTCAGACTTTAAAGAATTTCATGATCAATACTGATTTTGCCACAGCTATGCTGGAAACGTTTCTTTTTGAGTCACTGTATCAGTTTTCTGTCTGCTTGAAGGGCTGACATTGTCCATCGGATTAGCAAACACGACTACATATTCCTCGATTGCTGGCTTTGGCCTATCCTTGCAGACTATGGTTTTGCTAAATGACTGCACAGTTCAAACGGGTCAATACCAGTGGACTACCCGGATCAAATTGATGCTAAGGATTTAGCTTGGACCCCATTAATGAGCCAATGGAAAATGGCAGTGGATCAACTCATAAACTTGAGTTAGGAAGATGTCTACAAATAAAGATTCTTCGGAAAAATGTTTAATGTCTTTCTATCTACGCTCTTCTGCCAAAAATTGTTAGCCCTTCCTCTTGAAGCTAATAACTGATATAAATTGTTCGTCTTTCTAACCTTACCCTAACAACTGACACTTACATAAAAAAGTACAGGTATACTATTTTGCTATCACTTGAGATTTCAGCATCAATGTCTGCGGAAGAGTTTAGCCATCTTGCAATGCCATCAACATCCAATTTTGTTTTCATACAGAAGAAACCCATGTAATCGGCTAAAAAAAATTTTTTTAAATAAAATAAAATTTAAAAAATTTAAAAAATTAAAAAAAAAAATGAATCATTTTTATTTGCTGTGAATTTAGCATATATAGTATAAGATTACAAACTTATCTCTTATATAGTTTAGTAGATATTAAAAAAAAAAACAAAAAAAACCAAAGATGTTTAAATCGTTAAAGTAAACTGCTTTTAAAGATCGACCCCCCCCCCCATGGCTGGCAATATATGCTCGTTAAAAACCGGTAATGAGTTACAATAACAGCCGAAAGACAATTACAAAATATGAAATGAGGAAAAAAAAAAAAAAAAACACATGATTTTTTTGTTGTAATTATTGTATCTCCGGATTGTTAAAGTTTTTGTTTTGAAAGAAGTGGTGTCTGGTCAACACTGCTGAGGATCCATCAAAAAAACTTGCTGTTTTGTTTATAAATCCCCGAAACAGTTTTTCATGGCAAACAACTGACGATTCCTATAAAAATAGTTCTGTATGAAGACCAAAGTACATTCTTGCGCGAAAACTACGACAATTACAAGAAATTGACTCACTTACGAAACAAAGAAATTTTCCAACGAAGGGCATTGGACTACAGAACTTCTGGAATTTTTATAACATCTTGTATAGTTTTAAGGTTGAAAGACTTCCAAGATTATATATATTCCAGAGCGGACGGAGGGGGTCAGTTGGGTTTCTGTGAGTCGGACTGATGGGCCTTAAGCTGGACTGTTGTGTTCAATTGATTTGCATCCCAGTAATTGTAACGTTAAAATAAACTGAAATTGTAGTTTTGTTTGGGAGAACCCTTTTGTTGCAGCAGTGACAACAACCAGTGTCGGTTGAATTACTGAAGACTTCTCCCAGTCATGGCTGACGGAACAAGCGCACGCTACCCCTTTGGATTAAATAAAGGGTTCCAATCGAAATTCCGTCCAGATTCCCGAGTTTGACAGAAATGTTCCCGATTTCGAAGAGATACACCTGAAGCGGCCGAAACGTTGTGATGATAACACTCAAGATGAGAAATGTAGTCCGAATAACCAAAATCATGCATATTAATTATTAATTCAAAAGCGAAATATTATAGTTACTCTTATGATATACAAATAAATGTAATAAATAATTTTATAATATATATACTAAATAAATCTGGTTGTTTATTTGAACACATTAAATGTTAATTGTTTTTTTTAACTTTACTTGAATACTGGCATAAAAATAAATAAATATGAAAGTCATCGTCTTCCTGTGTTGAACGAAGATAGTTTAGCGTGATGACGGCCACAAGCAGACGATCACGACCCGTGTAGTGAATGCACAAAAACGCAGGTTCACATGAGGTAGTTAAATTCACAAAGGTACTAATGCCCTTTTGCATAATAATTTTTTTTTTTTTATAAGTTCCAATGGATCTTCCTGCCAAAACAAGAAGTCTACCATTACACAAAATAAAAAGAAAAGGGTCCACTTCCTGTCGCTTGGCGTGCCCTCACTTGGATATGATTGTAGTATATAATTAAAAAATTATAACAGGCGCTACCCCTTCAAATGAAATTAACCTAGTGTCATTGCCATCGTACGGAGGCAGTTAGGGTTAAGGTTACATTGCAATTCTCCTCAGATTTTAAAAAATAAGAGCAATTTTCATGAGAACCCCATTCTCGCTGGAACAGGTTGTCATTGGAACGTCAAGAGCAGCTTCTTAGGATCAACTCATCTTCTTCGTCTACTCAAACACCAAGCCAATGTCTTCTTCCCCAAAACCTACACATTCCTTAAAATTACAGAACCATCATTTCAGCAACAACACTGCCAGAGACATCATCTCCAAAACCAGCAGATTCAACACAAAGAAATTTAATCATAAACTGAAACAGTAAATGGAACACCATTAGACGCACGGATATGGTCAGAAATTTAACCAACTAAACTAGAAGCTTTGTTTTTGGACTAAAGTTTGTAGTCAGACACACAAGAGTAGAACACTAATCCCAACACCACAATACACCCCAACGGAGAGTGGAACACCCCAACACCCCCTAACCGGGAGTGGAACACCCCAACACTCCCTAACACCACAATACACCCTAACGGAGAGTGGAACACCCTAACGGAAAGTATTTACTTTTGACAGTCTCACAACTCTCGCTTTTTCCTTTAATCCATGAGCGACGTTTCTGACAAACGGGGAACGACTGCCGTTTTCTGGGTCAGCTGTTTTGAGCGTGTGCCAATTTTTAGATTCTCTTATGGTATTCATCAATCAAATGCCAAAATTTCACCCGTTTAACACTTGCTCGATTTTAATCATAGTTTTTAACTTTGCTAAGACCGCGATAATCACGTACGCATATAACATCAGACACCTCATGAAACCATTTTTTTTTTTTTTTTTTTTTTGAATAGTACTTATCTATTGTTCTGTCTCCTCTGGTATCCTCCATCAGATAAAAGTTGACAGCCAAAGTTGACAGCCAAAGTTGACAGCCAATTGGGACAACTTCAAATCTTTCGTATCTGAAATTCCATGTTAGCATGACAAGCAGGAGTAATATCACACTCAAAGCTCCCAAATTTGGGCTTGACCATCAGATGCTATACATATAGAATCATAGAGGATTGAGTACTCAACACCTGTAATGTATACAAGTATACATTAAGAAAATTGGACCTTGTGGTTTGTCCTCCAATTTTTTCTAACCCAGACATTGTATGGGGAACTTTTTCCTGATCTCGTTCACATTATTGTCCTCGTAACAGATCTTGCTATGTTGGAAGGGATTCCTTCAGACCAATGGTTGTTCAAGTTTGCAGATTTAGACACCAGACAAATTGCCCACGCTTCTTGAGGCATGTTGCTACAAGAGAGCAGGTTGCAAGACCTGTGATCAAATGTGATTCAGGAGTTTGCCAGACAGTAGATGTTATGGTAACCAAAACATTAGTAACCTGTATGGTCTAGGGTCAGTTCCTGGAGGCATGTGTAGTAAGGTTTGCAAATAAGCTGGTAGTCTGGCGGTAGCATCCATCATGCGAGTCCACGATTTAAAAAAAAAAATAAAATAAAATAAAAAAAAAATAAAAAAGGGCCATGCCATGGGTTATCACTCGGGGAGAGACTCCGGATTGAACTTAGAGTCGACTGCTTCAGGAGAGAATCCTTTTTTTTATGCAGTAACAAAAGTTTGCTTATGCAAACGATCATTGTTTTGGTTTACGACATTAGGCTTTCCGACTATCCACATTTATATAGCTTATTTAAAAACTCAAAGCATCTCCCATTCAGACCCAATCTGTCAATGGTGGGATCATCATCATAAAGTTGCAAAAAAGATCTTTGGATTTTTATAGTCAGTATTGGAACACTGCAGTAAATATTGCTTAAGATCCATTTTCCTTTGCAAATTAAATTCAACAGTCGAAGGTTAATAAATTTATGTGTTCCTTTGATATTAATAATCCATTTACTTGTGTCCCTGTTTTGGAAACCAGAGATATCTATGCTGACTTTATATCATAGTGGGTTACCTCCCACCATCTCTTAGATTTTTGGTTGAGTTAATAAAATTTGCCACTACATCTCTGGAATTTAGTTTTAATGATGTAATGTTATCAGCAAATAGATGGTGTTTTGATGGGATCAGTATTAGGGCATGGCAAATATTTGTGGGTTTCTAAAAAAAAAAAAAAAATTAAAAAAAATTAAAAATAATAAAAAAAAATTAAAAAAAAAATAAAATTATATATATATATATACATTATATATATATATCTCCTAACACACTAGGAAATTTTTGTTTAAATGCAATATAGGTTGGGGGTAGCCACACTTGAGACAAAATCTACAGAAATACAGGACAGCATTTGTACAGATGACAGTTTTTGTTTTACGACATATCAACCCTTTTTTGGGCTCATTTAATGTTGAATTCAGTTATTACCGTAAAAGGTTTTGTTTTGCTGTGATACCGAACTCCTTTCAGTCACTAAATAAGTGAACTAGTCGGGACAATAAATACGACTACGAACACTAGTATGGGGAATTCGTTTGTATTCTGTTAAATCCTATTTGATTACCTGTAGTTACTATTGTTTGTACAAGATATGTACGTTGGAATAAACCGTATTATTTTAAGACCTTTATAATAACTACTTACCATCATATAGATATATAGATATATAGATATGTGTGTATTGTTGGGAGACTGTCTGACAACCAAGAAAAAAACGTATACATTGGCTTGACTACCACGACGCTGTCGAGGAGGTTGACCATGCATCTATTGGATAATAGTGCCATAGCCAGACACCTCATTAACGAACATTCCGGTCCCCGCTCGCAAATCCGAAAACTTCTTGTAGACAACACTAAAATCCTAGAACACAATACTAATATACAAAAACTCCATATACTAGAAGCTTTACACATTAAAACAAAACAAACGGTTATTAACAGGATTAATTTTAACACTAGTACTAATATACTTAAATGTTTATAATACTAAATAAATATAGTTTCGTACTTAAATTTTTCCACCAAAATTAACTATAAACTCACTCCAGGTCTTTATCCGATTGACATTATTCCCACTGAAGATGGACCCAGATGGGTCAGAAAGTACTTTGGACCTAAAAGAAAATTACGGCAGATTCATCAGCCAATTCTCATCCGAGATTAGGACTTTAATCCGGAAAATGGAAGGGATCCATACAAAAATATCCAGACATGAGTTGTCGGTTATTTTTAATTATATATATATATAGTCCCATTAGGCCACGAGAGATTGCCACGTAATATATAATATTACATTTGATATTAATACATTTATTTGTGTTCCTGTTTTGTGGGTTTCTATTACAAAAAAATATAAAAAATATATATATCTCCGAACACAAACTGTTAGTCTACATTCATTAGATTTTGCCTCTTCAATAACTTGTGATGGGATACCGGACTCCCCCAAGTCACTAAATAAGTGAACTAGTCTGGACAATAAATACGCCTACAAACAGGAGTAGGAGAGATTCGATTGTATTCTGTTAAATCCTATTGGATTA
Organism: Sepiola atlantica; assembly: GCA_963556195.1. Classification (NCBI taxonomy): domain Eukaryota; kingdom Metazoa; phylum Mollusca; class Cephalopoda; order Sepiida; family Sepiolidae; genus Sepiola; species Sepiola atlantica. Next base: position 75,832,466 of record OY744543.1, on the reverse strand, counting down.
CCTGTAGTTACTATTGTTTGTACAAGATATTATTTACTCCTCTCCAGGAGTTAGGCACAAGGCCAGTTTTATCCTACTCCCACAAGTAAGATGTGACCCAAGGTCGGGTCAGAAAGTGGGGGTCGGAAAGTGGGGGTGAAAAGCCAGCGCCCGAGAGGTGAGCACTCTGACCATCAAAAATTGCCTGGGCAGCCCCGTCGGCATTCCCCGGTAGGGGCGCCTCAGGCAGTAAGCAATAAACTTACTCCTTCCCAAAGAGGGAAGGCGAAGCCTGGGAGGGTGGACCTCCTAGAACTGCACAGGACAGACCCATAGACCGGCGTAAATCAAGCCCCGAAGGCCAAAACAATACCAGTCCATGGGGTGTAGTATCCATCGGAACAGATACTACACTTTGATCTTAGCCAAAAGGCCAAGAATACCCGATATTGTTTGTACAAGATATTTATTTACTCCTCTGCAGGAGTTAGGCACAAGGCCAGTTTTATCTTACTCCCACAAGTAAGATGTGACCACAGCTTGGGTCGAGTAAGTGGGGTTTGAAAAGATATGTACATTGGAATAAACCGTACTATTTGACGACCTTTACACTCTGGATTATTTCATTCACCTCCGAATTAGAAAATTATCACATCCTCAACTTCCGTGATATTACTCAGCACAGCAACCCTAACAGCCTAAATTTCTCGGTCTTCAGAAAACCTACAAATAAAAAATGGTCTTATACATTTTTACTTTGACCACAACAGAATAAAATCTGGAATGATCATAGGCTCGTTCCTCAGAGTTCTTAGAATTTGCAGCCTCTGCAATGAAGAAACTTACATCCAGAACACTTCCCAAGCTTTAAAATATCAATTTTTTTTATCCAAAACGCTAAGCGCAAAGTCATTAAATATCCACAACAAAAAACAGATTAACACCGCAACAATTTCTCCTCATAACATCACCAGCACAAATAACATGACAAAAAAAAAAAAATCTTACCTAGTTCTAATAATCTTATATCTATCTCCTTACAAAAACATTTCAAATCCGACATAAAAATGGCAATATCAACCTCTAAAACAATTAAGGATTTACTCAACACCAAACTCCGTCTCTAACTTCCTCCTAAGAACACTTCTTCCCTGGCCGGCATTTACAAAATAAAACGTGCCGAATGTCCGATGTTTTATATTGGTGAAATGGACAGAAATATAAAATCCCGCATTTATGATCACAAACAGGGCCTCAAACATAACAATCTCACTAACACACTAGTCTTACGCAGAAACCTTTTACCACCAATTTTGATTTGAGGAGGGTGCAGTTTTAAAACTGCACCCTCCTCAAAACTGAAAACTGCACCCTCCTCAAAACTGAAAACTGCACCCTCCTCAAAACTGAAAACTGCACCCTCCTCAAAACTAAAAACGGCACCCTCCTCAAAACTAAAAACGGCACCCTCCTCAAAACTAAAAACGGCACCCTCCTCAAAACTGAAAACTGCACCCTCCTCAAAACTGAAAACTGCACCCTCCCACGTTGCAAATGCATCGAAAGCGCTATAATACTTCTCATAACTATCTAAGATAAACCTCAGACTCGGATCCTATTCCTTAAGCAAAAACCATCTATTGCGCCATTGAGATCTTGGTTGAAGAAACCGTATTTTTTTTTTGTTTTTTTTACTACACTTCATCCATATCCCCCCCCTCCCCCATTTATTTATCTATTTTATTTTTTCATCTACTGACCCAAGAACTCTCATCTATTCTTTCAACGTGGCCAAACCATCGAAGTCTCCTTTACTGTATACATCTCCCTCTACTGTCCAGATGTAATCTTCCTCTGAGGTAACCGAAACTAAGCCTGTCTTTTAGACTCACCTAACACATCTATCGTATCATTCTCATATCATTTCTCTCCATACAAAGCAGGTCCTTAATGCTCACTGGCCAGGTTTCACTTCCATACATCACACTGCATAGACATGCCTGATAGACTCTTCCCTTGGTCGACAACGATCACGCTCAGCAATACTAAAACCAAGAGTTGTCAAAGGGCGGATGAGCTCATCTGGAGTCAACTGTGGGGAACGTGAAGGGGGCTTACCTGCGAAACGTCCTCGTGTTTGTCTGTCCTGTGCGCTGCGGATGAAGGAAAAGAATTCAACATGGCGTCCGTGAACCTTTATTACGTACGGTTCACGCGGAGTCTCTCGAAGTCACATTGCAAATTAGGTGTGCCTCAGCCTAATAAAAGCGGGTCTCTTACCGTCTTCAACGAAACGGTGCGAAGTGCACGTGTGACGAACGTAGAGATCTGCTTTGGAAGCTGACAGAGGACTTTGTGATCTACGGACAGAGTGATTTGCGTTTCGTTGGACCTTCGTTATTACTTCATCAACGTCAATAAATATTGATGGAGAATAAAATGTGGACCTTGGGTTCGACACCTCGTAACTCTTGCGTCCCTTTTAATTTTCTCCTTCAATCTTCGCATTCCTTTTATCTTCACATTCCAGGAGTTATTTGTCCGACAAAATATTTATAATCATTGAACTGTAGATCTATCTCATTACTATTATCGTTGAGTGTTTTTTTTTAGGCCTTGGTAACTAGTTATGGATTTGCTGTTCACCTCGCTGACCATCATTCTATGGTAAATATTCTGGTTGTTGGTTATTGTATTGGGACACTTAATATTAAGAAAAACAATAGTTGGTCAAAAATACATGGGGACAACTACAAAAAGTGTCCCTCATGGAGTCGTTAACGTTTTATTATCCTTTCGTTTTTCAAATAGAGAATTCTAATTTTAAAAGTTTGTTCTTATGAGAGTTAGCAGTTAAAATTTTCATGATTCAAAAAAATTAAAAAAGAAAAAAAATGATTTCCTCCTTGACTGAGACAATTGTTTAATCGGTGAAATGTACTTTGAGGGTCTCCCTTGAAATCAGAATCGCCATGGACATATTGCATGCATCAGTGATGGACAATAATGGACTGTACTCCCCACTTATCATACGCACGCACGCGTACACTTAATTAAGGTGGAGAAAGGTGTAGTATCTTACATTTTAGAAACAACAACAATGTATCATAGTTACCTCCCTTACATTGTTTAATTATCTCCCTTGTATATTTCTCATGCATATATAAACGAATGCTGACGTAGATCATTCTCTTTGGGAGAAGGTCTCGGAAGCGTAAACATCAACCATGTCTCTCTAATTCATTCCACATTCTCTGCTTCGCATTGTATGTATATGTATCTGTTACGTCGCGAGCCGAATACTAATAGATTCACATAACAATTGACAAGCGAGAACACTATAATTGTATGAACAATATAAATGCTTCCTTGAAACAGGTATAAACAACCATACTACCTTGGTGTATGCTCTTTATTTGGAACTTGATTTGAAACATGGTTGACGTTTTCTCTGTGCGTTCTTATTTTTCGTATGTTTTAACCGTTATTGAATACATTTAAAATCTTCACTTTTTCTGAAAATGTTCGTTGACTGAACGAAACCGGTAAAATCTTGTTTTCTTTGATTTTTTTTTCCCTGTATTTAAAATGTTTTCTCGGTTGGTCTTTTTCACACACACACATATATATATATATATATATATATATATATATGAGAGAGAGATATATGAGAGAGAGATATATACAGGGTGTCTCAAAAAAATGTACTCACTCGTAGAATGACGAGAAAACTTATTTATGAACATAGAGTGAAATGAAATAGCATCGAATACATGAGACAGATGTAATTGGAGAATCATATATATTCTTCAATTACATCTGTCTCATGTATTCGATGCTATTTCATTTCACTCTATGTTCATAAATAAAAGTTTTCTCGTCATTCTACGAGTGAGTACATTTTTTTTGAGACACCCTGTATATATATACAGAAAAAGAGAAAAACATGTGAGAAAGGGAGATAACTTTGACAGCAGTGAAAAACGGAGAAGGTTCATAAAGGAAATATTAGCGGGATGAAGTAAATTTTACAGGTGTAGTGGTGTACACAGATGCAGAGGGAGAGGCAGAGAACATGAAAAACAAAATAATGAAAGACTTTGTGATAACATAGGATTGTGTGAGACACACATTAATCCAATAAGACAGAAGTCAGCATTAGGGTTAGGGGTAAGAATAGAAAAAGAAGAGGCGATAAGAGATATAAAGTTCAATAGACAGATAAGAAACCCGTAAGAGAGTAGGATTACGTTGAGAACAAAGAGGGAGGATGTAGATTATCAATAACCAACAAAATTTCAAGGGAGATTTTCTGCTTGGCGGGGGGGGGGGGGGTACAGGACTCCCCTAAATAATAAAAAAAAAAAAAAAAAAAAAAAAACGACATTTGTTTCACACATGCAGCAGTTTCAAAATGATGCCAATCTATCAGACTGAAGATTATTCCTACCTCCTTACACAAGAAAACAGGACTCCCCTAAATAATTAAAAAAAAAAAAAAAGAAAAAAAACGACATTTGTTTCACACATGCAGCAGTTTCAAAATGATGCCAATCTATCAGACTGAAGATTATTCCTACCTCCTTACAAGAAAACAGGACTCCCCTAAATAATAAAAAAAAAAGAAAAAAAAAAAAAAAGAAAAAAAACGACATTTGTTTCACACATGCAGCAGTTTCAAAATGATGCCAATCTATCAGACTGAAGATTATTCCTACCTCCTTACTCAAGAAAACAAACTTCATAACTAAATTCACACCGGCATTGAATAACTCGTAACACAGTACACATGAAAATCAATGTGGGTGTGTATAGACAAAAATACATGCACACATGAAACTGGAAGGCGTACAAAGAAATAACTAATAAGTAAAGTAAAGGAGTGCAGTTACAGGGAGAGATTGGACAAATTGGGATTGACTACTTTGCTGGAGAGAAGAATGAGAGGTGATATGATTGAGACTTTCAAGATAATAAATGGCATTTCTAACTATGGTGGCCATTTTTTTTAGTATTTCTCCTAGATCTGGAAGGTTATTGTCAAGGTAGTTTACAAAAACTAGATCTCTTAACCAGTTTAGTTTTTTTTGCTCACAGAGTAATGTTTTTGGAATAAGTTGCCAGATCAGATTAAGAATAGCAATAACGTGGATCAGTTTAAGATGAGGTTGGATAAATTCAGAGAAAGTGGGAGGGAGAAATTGAGGGGGCACTTTTGGGGGTTGTCAAATGAAATATTTAACAGAATTTGATCTGTAGTAAGAGTTTTTTTTTTTAAACAGTTGAATTGAGAAGATAGTTAAAGGGGAGATGCCCAAGGAGGCATAACAAACAAATAAATATATACATATATATATATGTGGCCTTATATTTATGAACAGGTTTTTGTAATTTGTCATTATCTGCAATACGCAAGCATAATCTTAAGAATTGAATCCAAAAATTTAAGGGTAGTTTACTGATCGTATTCGCAATATAAATTCATAAGATTAGACCATAAGAACGATTGAACAACTCCATAAGCGTAAATTACTTCTGGCCTTATATTTTTGAACAGCACTATATACAGGGTGGGCAAAAATAAGGGTCCTATTTTTAAAAATTCATAACTTTTTTATTTATTGATTTTTTAAAAATTTTTTTTTTAGAATAAGTAAAGGACCCCTTCCGAAGCAAGCATGAGCCGTATTAGCCCTAAGGAACGTACCCTCATTTAGAAAACATTATTTTTGCTTAAAAAACTCAAAACAGTGTAAAAAACAATACTTTAGTTTTTGTAAGTTTTAAGTGTTTTTCGGCTAAAATTTGTTTTGTTTATTTCAAAAAGTCTCGGAAGGGTCAGTCTACACACACATAAAGTTTGGTGAGTTTAACTTTTATTTTGTGGAAGTTATTCAAATTCAAGTTATTCAAATTTAAAGATAGGACCCTTATTTTGGCCCACCCTGTATACACATTTATATATATATATATATATATATATATATAAGTTAGGTATGTTTATATATTTGTATGAACAGGATCCACTCCTAAACGAATTAACTGATTTTGAATTTGGAAACAATTAGGCATAATGGGTTCAAATGCATTTAATTTAGTTTTATGCAAAGGCGGGATGGAAGCCCTTCGTGAAAATTCAGACATCTTCAATAGTTGTTAAATCTTAACAATAGGTATTGACATCCATTAATATTCCAAATTTCAGCTTCTTAGGAATATTTTAAAGTGTTTTTAGAGGCATAATATGGGTACAACCCCACATTTAAAAATTCAAGATTGAATTTAATCCATTAAATCTTTATTTTAATCTTTGAAAGTAGACATTAAGGTTGGTGCAAAAATATTCTGTTCGGAGAATTAAGTTTACCCGTCTTGATCTCTAAGGAATTGGTAATTAACAGCAGCAAGAACTTCATAGACATATCAGAGGAACATTCTGCCGTAGATCCATTCTGGTTAATGATCGGAACCATTGGATTAAGCAGGATAGAAGTGACTTCGATGTTCCGATGGGGTTTTTTGACTCCGTGCAAATTGCAGACCTAGTGAGCATTTATATCATACATTAGCAGAATCGTAGACCCCCAATCTGGTTGGGTTATAGAGATGACGGATTGTTCCTAATAGTAATGGCCCCCTGGTATCTAGTATACATAAACAATTATACAGAGCATTTAAGTATTTAGGTCGTAAAATCGAAGTAACCCCTAATTGTAATGAAGTAAACTACCTGAACTGAAAAGAGGGGATATATAAACCTTTTAATAAAAATAACCATACTCCAGTAAATTAGATTCTATTTCTTATTTTTATTTATCTATTTTTTTAAAATTTATTTATTTTTAGAATTTCAATTGTCATCTATTGTAATGTCTACTTTAATTCTATTCAATCTTATTCATTTTAATAGTTTCCCATCGTATTATTTCCCATCTCCCATATTTTCACCCCTATCTCACCCTTCACCAACATTTTCCTTCCTTATCCACTACCTTTCCTACTGCCCCACCTTCCGTCCTTCTACACATAGTTGCAGCTTCCTTGTACGCACCCCTCCATTTCTTCCGTCTTACTGTTTCACTCTACGTGTTTCACATTCATCCCGTCTCATCATCCCACTCACTCCTCTCCCCCTCATATATCTTACACATGTAGTCTCAATTTGCTTATACCCACTCCTGCCCCCTGCTTTTCCTTTTTCTCCTAACTTTTGTATAAATTGCTGAGTTTTTGCTAATAAAGAATCTTTTCCAACCATCAACTACAATGACGTGTTTGATAGTTTGTTACTCCGATTTTCTTTAAGCCATTTCACATTTTGTCTGAAACTCATTTCATATTTACTCCTGTCAGAATGGATAAGCCAACATTCTACAAAACATGGCGACGATATAAAAAGATCAAAGAAAAAAACAGAAGTCAATTTGTGCAGAGATGCATCAAAGAAAAATCATCCTGAAATCCATCGCTAAACCATTACAACCCCACCCGACCACATTACCCCCCCCCCCCGACCAACATGGAGAACTACTTATCTTTACTTATACACTGCTCTCACTAAAGGCTGACATGCTAAAAAAAAAAAAAAAAAAACATTGAACAAATTTAACAAAACCGTAAGTTGTAGAATCAATTTATCAACGATAGAATTCAAAGCCCTCAGCTTCAGTCTAAAATTCGCTACAGGTATCCTAAACAATCACACTGCTCTGTCACTTAGAGGCTGACATGCTCCGATGTTTGTCAGCCTGAAACAAGTTCAAGGAGCTCCTTCCAATCCTAAAAACCAGACCCGTATCTAGTACCTGCGCTTGCAGCGAGACGTGGCCAATGACAAAAAGCAATGTAGTGACAGGGCCATAATTAGAAGAATTTACAACAGATCTCTTTAGACTTTGTGTTTGGGACGTTAGATAAAGACTGCGATGGTACGGGCATGTTCACCATCTGATAGAGCCGTTAAGCATGCCATGGATAGTCACAACCGACCTGGAAGACCCCAAAAGACTTGGTGCAACGTCAAAGACTATATTACTGCCTGGAGCCTAAATAATTCTGACACCATGAACAAACCCAGCTAGAAATTTGGTGTTAGATCAGCCATGCATGCAGCAAGCCAGGGAAAAAAAAAATTAACTTTTGTAAACCTTGTAATTTAGGTTTACTCAATAATATTTGTAAAGAAAAATGGATAAAATATCAGCAGAAACTTTTAATAAATTTATTACAACTGAACACAATATAAAATAATGAGTTAATTGCCGCTGTAACGCGAGATGAAATATACAGTTTCAAGACGTCGGTCTGTTTATCTTTTCTCCAGGCAAGACTATCGACAAGGGCGATAACTCCGAAATGGTCCAAGGGAGATAATTGCGTTTTCTTTCGTTGTCCTAACATTAACATTGAACAAATTTAACAACAAAACCGTAAGTTGTAGAATCAATTTATCAACGATAGAATTCAAAGCCCTCAGCTTCAGTCTAAAATTCGATACAGGTATCCTAAACAACCACACCACTCAAAGCATTCTTCGCAACCACAATAACAGACATCGACCAAAAGGTGTTTTTTTTACAAAGTTTTTTTATCGCCGCTTCTACCACACCTCAGGAACAGACTCTTCCCAAACGATACATGACAGCCCTGCATAATTTAGCCGCCATACCACACATCTCCCCCATAGACAAAACAGGAGGCGTCGTAATCCTCAACAAAACGGACTATCATAAAATAATGGACATACTCAACGATGACTACATACGAACCTACGGATCTCAACACTAACATAAATGAGAAATTAAAAAATTTTCTCAAAAATATCACCAAGAAATCCGAAGAATGGTAGTCACTTATTTCATACCACCCACCATTCCATCACGCTAAGATCCACAAACAATATGCCCCTACGCCCCATTATATCCTCTCGCAACATCGCTAAAGCATTAGCACAAATTCTTACACCTCTACTTCGTACCATCAGCATCGATCATATAAATTCAGGTCAGATCAAGAAATTACAAATTAATTTTTAAAAAACACAATGAACAGCCTGTAAATTAATGCAAAACCCATGAACTTTACCAATTTCATATATATATATATATATATGGGACATTCTATTAAATTAATTATTACCTATCTCCCCTTTTTCCTTCTCCATAATTATTCCAACAAACTAAAATAAATCAGCGATTACTTAAAAAAAAAAATAAAAAATACATAAATGAATTAAAGATTCAATTCATCCGTCTTATTTCGACTGATATTCCGTTCGTTATTCTCTCTTGTAAGTTCGCTTCTAATAGTTGTTATTTATCGTTATATATATTGTTATTTGTTAAAGTTGTTGCTTTTTTATTATTATTACTCCTTATTTTTTATTATGAATTTTGTTATTTTTTCTCCACTTTCTCCGGCCATGGCGACTGCCAGCTGTGTGTCTGCGGAATACGCCACTCCCCTCTCCAATGAAAACTGATATGCCGCCTCCTCCCTCACCCATCGCTCCTTCAAAATCGCAGAAAAGACAGAAGTCCTTTAGAAGCCCGGAAAAAAAAAATTTATTTACTATTGTGGTTTTTTTGTTATTTAAATTTTTTTTATTTACTATCGTGTTTTTTTTTTGCTATTTAAATTTTAAAATTACTATTGTTTTTTTTGGGTTTAAAAAAAAAAAAAAAAAAAAAAAAATCTTATTTACTATTAATTGAAATGAAAAATGTGTAGCATTACCTCCCTTTTCTACACACTTACACATGCATTCACCAGGGATGCGTTTCAGAGCCGAATCATCCCCCGTTTGACGATGGTAGAGGGTTCTCCGATCGGCATATAAAAAGGGACGTACAAGAAAATGTGGTCTCGCCTCTGATGAATGCACTACGCACACATTTTATGGTATGTAAGACATTTCCCTCAACTTCTACATTCTTTTTCAGACTTTATTGTACACATTTTTATGGACACGCATTTCAGACTTTATTGTATGCATTGTAAACTATGTACACATTTTTATGGACAATCTCAAAGCGAACAACGTCTGGTTTGAGAGAAATAAATGTTTTTGCATTCATTATCGTTTCAGTTGTAATTGCTTGTATGGACGTGTATAGGAGAGACTGCTGAAATGTCTGCAGACAATCCAACAATTTTCACACCGATATATTAAACCAGAATAAGAGAGAGTATGAATGGGGCCTGGTTGACAAGCAGGTAAAAATAAGTCTCAGCAATAGCAAACTACAAGGCAGAAAAAATCTACGCCCCAGGAAACGGTTTGTAAAACACGGAGCTTAAATGATAAAATCAGCCATCACAAAGTATTGAAGTAGGAGAAACATACTAGAACCTCCCCTCACAATTGCAAGGAAGAAAAGAAAACCCAGCTAAGTTACCAGACTAATTAAATCTACCCATCACAGATTTTACATATTAAATGCCTTATGCTTACATATGCTAGACTTAAATCACTTAACCAATCCCACAAATCCATACATAGAATAATCAAATCATGTATAATAGCCCAATCGAAAAATATTAACGGGCTTTTACTTATCCCCCCAGCTAAGATTTTAGGGAGGTTAATATACAGACACTGGATGAATCTAGTTATGAAATGCATTTTTCTTCATTTTCTCTCTTCTTTCTAATTACATTTTTTCTATTTACTAATGGCGTTTCTCTTAACACCACCCTCGTTCGGATAGTACCAGTAGAAATTCCACCCTATATTTAGATATGCTTCTATTTTTCATAAATATTTCTTCAAAACAATTTGTTTGTGCTAATTTCTTGTCTCACTTTTGAAAAAGCCTTCGCTACTTGAGAGTAAAAACGGATAAGTTTTGTTTTTCCATCCGATTTATTTTATCCATAAATGGAGTACATGCACGCCCCCACCCCCTTAGGTACTTGTACAATAAAACAGGGGTTAAAAAAAAAAATTTAAAAAAAAAAAAAAACAACAAAAAAACCCTCATTCCTTAAAAAATATACAAATATAGTAAAGCAATGGCTAGACAGGTATTGAGTCAAGGAAAAAAAAAAAGGAGTGAATTTGAAAAGATAAAGATTAAAACTGAAGCTCTAAACCAGATACTGCTTTATGTAAAATTGTGTTTAGTGAATAAGGATGCGTTTAGGGTTAGGGTATCTGGAGGCAAAAAGAGCAATATACAAAACCAAGATGGTTTGATTGTTTTATAGACGAAAAAATGATTTTGTTTTTAGTTTTGCAGAACATGATCGAGTTGTGCAAAGGAAAAAGAAAAAAAACACAACAACATCAATGTTTGGTGCATTTTAAATCAGGAAGCTGGTATCTTCAGACAGCCTGATCAGTACAAAGCCAAGAAGGAGACAAAGCATTAAATCTGGACAGTATCGGGAGATGTGTGCAGAACAGGAGACTTTGATGGTATGGCCACATTGAAAGAATGGATGAGAGTTCTTAGTTCAGATGTAGAACAGTTAAGGTAGCAGGTCCTGCTCACAGGTGAAGGCCAAGTGGAACATGGGAGGAAGTAATAAAAATGAACTTGAAGAGAAAGAGGGATAAATAAAGACCTGCCCAGAGATAGGTTAGAAGTCAATTTTTTGAAGCCTGATGTCAACTTGTAAAAATGGATGTTAAACAGTTTATGACGTACGTGGAAGAAAACAGGTTAAAAAGAACAAAGGTTTAAGGGTTTTTCGTTTCAATTCATTGAATACTGTTACGAGGGCTTGAAATATTTATCAAAGAAAAGGTTCAAGAAGGTTCTAAAACTAACTAGAGGGTTCTGGAATGTTCCATTACTAGTTGGTGCTATAAAAAGAGGTTTTAGCAGTAGCTAGTCAGTTGTCTTTGACTAAAAGTTGTCTTGTGAACCAATGAGATTTACTACAAACTCCGAGTAATTCGTGGATTAAAACAGCCAAAAGAATTAATTCGACGAAACCAGGAGACAGAAATTGCAAGAAGATTACAGGAAGAGTTACGCGCATTTTATATTTGAAGTTTCTCGGTAAATTAGGGTAAGGGTTAGCACGCTCGTTTTCCATAAGTCTGCACTTCTCTACCATCATGTTATATTTAAATCCGTGTTTCTCGTTGAAATTCTTCCATTTGTTTCACGTTTATAAAGTAAAAAAAAAAAATTTTTTTTTAAAATTTAAAAAAAATGTAACAATACGCCAGTAGCAAGTTGCACTATTTTGGTTGTCACTATTGTTACAAATGTAGGGAGAGCTATCGAGATTCAAACTCACGACCCCGGTTTACGGAGAGAGATGGGATTCATTTTCGCATATTTATACACGACCGAGAAATTATTATAATGCGACTCGAATGACGTCAGAAAAAGAGAGATAAAAAGAGAGAAAAGGAAGAAGAAAGAAAACAGGACGTAAAATGCCGGCAAGGAAAGATGAGTCACCGGGTTAAGACGGACATATTTTGAGGACAACCACAGTCAGTCATTCCGAGTACCTCTGCGCTAGAGAGGGGAAGAAGCGAACGGCTGGCGACAAGAAAAGATGAGCAACTACAGTGTCGTAGGAAAGGCAGGGACCTTTTGAAGATGGAATTATAGCCGTCCTCGGCTCGGACGAGACGACCCGCTGAACTAAGCGGAGGGAAAGAAATCATCCGGAAATTGTTTTTCCTGAGGAAAAATGTATTTTAAAAACTACATGTGCAAAGAAATATGGCTACGACGACATGCCGGAAATATCGACGCTAAATCGAACAATGCATCCATTTGTAAGTGGCAACCTGAATATCTCTTCTCGGACATTCGCCCTCTAGGGCTGTTTTATATATGTATATTTTTGTGTGGAAATGAATCCTGCTACTATAGGGATAGGATAGACAATCCCCCCTCCTCTTAAGACTATACTTTTGTTTTCACGTTTTATAGATACACTCCCCTTTTTTTTAGTATACAGTTTTATTAAATAAATGAATATAAATTTCATCATAATGTCTTTTGTCGTTTCTTCGCATCTTTTGTTTTGTTTCCTGACGGTATCTTATATTGGAGAAATCCCCATCCCATATCATTTAAAATGTTTTATTTGAACCCTGGGATATCACGAGCCACTCCGGACTTTTTTTTTTTTTACTTTTTTTTTTACTTTTATTTTTGTCACGTATTGTCTTTCGGTGGTCCCGACCGGCGGCATTCGTGACACTATGTAAAATTATTTAATGATTCGACGAAGAATCGAAAACGTACGTGAAACCTATGAAACAATTATTTTGATTTTAATCCAAAAAAAGACCAGAACAATTAAAATAACAGGTTTAATTATTAACAATGTTTGCATAAATATATATTGTTGAATATAAGAGATATCTTATGTCTGGATATCTTTTGGTAGATCCTTTCAATAGTCCGAATCAGAATTTTAGTTTCGGGAGGGGAATTAACTTTAATACCAGTAATAATATACTAAAATGTTTATAATTCTAACTATAGTTTCGTACTTATTACATAATTCCCGCCAAAATCATCTATAATACGAACACATGGTCTGTACCTGATTATCCTCATTCCCTTGAAGATGGACCCGGATGGGTCTGAAAGTACTTGGGACACAAATCAAAACTATGGCAAATTCATCGGCCAATTCCCCTCCGAAACTAAGATTCTGATTCGGACTATTAAAAGGATCTACCAAAAGATATTCAGACATAAGATGTCTCTTATATTCAACAATACTTGCCTGCAAGAGAAGATGCTGCTTAGATATATATATATATATATATATATATAATTTTTTGTACATGTCTGTAAATAAAAAAATTATCATATATAAAGCTCTATTTTGATATTGAGCACTTTTTATAAACCTGGATTACCACCCTGTGGATATTTTTACCTGGATTATTACCATTATATATATATATATATATATATATATATTTCTAGAGATGAAAGATGAGAATAAAAAATTGTAAAGATACAATATTCAAAAGTTCAGAGCAAGGAGCTTCATAATAAAACAAAATAAAGGCCAAACTGTAAAGAGTCTTATGTTGAGATGAGAGCGTAGAGTCAGGGTGGGCAATGTCCCAAAACACGTCAAAATAATTAAGCTCTCGTAAGATCGAGCTTCTATCTATCTTGATATGTCCAGCAAGGAGTTTCTCCCACTTTCTGCTAAAAATATCCCCATCCCGTCTCAAGAAAATTACAAACACAGACTCATCCAAACGTTGACCTAAATGTAAAAAAAAAAAAAAAAAAAAAAAAAAAAAAAAAAATCAACCGACCAAATACAACAAACATCTCCCAACCGGAACCCAATCTCCCTTTGAATTCATATAGAGAACATAAAAAATTGGAAAGGATGGCCGCTGTTCAACATGGCTTGAAAACCATATCCTTCCCCAAACAGAAGGACTATCTAGATGAATTCGAAGATGCCTTATTCAATCTTGCGAGGAAAATAAAATTTTAAAAACGTAAAAACTTCTCAAACCCGATTAAGAAAATCAACAATTTTGCTAAGAAAGTAAAAACAAAACCTAATATAATAGTTCCAGCGGATAAAACAAAAAACTATTATAAACTGGATTACAACTCTTACAACAATTTAATCTATAAAGAACTCAACAAATCATACAAAATTACAGTAAGATAGTCGAACTCTACTTACCAAGCACATATTTCTTCCCTCTGTACTCTATTTTCTTAATACACTTGTTTCTACTTTATACCGTGTTCGTGTCTTCATTTCTGTCCCTTTAACAGGGCCACAACAATTACACAACCACAAACTCTGAACAATATAAACAAAGAGGCTAAATCCCTGCTAACATCCTTGAAAATAACAAATGCTGAAATAGTCACCAAGATTCTCCCTTAAAGATCACAAAAGTAACTTCCATGACAACCCCATAATTAGGTTAATTTGACCTTCTAAATCGGACATAGGAATTATTAGTAAAAAATCTTAGAATTATACCAGGAATTAAGGAAAAAATGTTCTCGCTATGGAAATCTTCAGACACTGTGATTAATTGGTTTCTTAACCTTAAAAGAGAAATCTAGATTAAATTTCGATATTAATAACTACTATCAATCAATATCTCCAATCCTCGGTGACTTAACTATGTACAACATGGACTTTTCCTCTTTGCTCAATAAATGCCAACAGCAATTAACTCTTGCCGGAATCCAGTAAGATCGAGAAGTGTGCGTTTGTTGGTTTCTTTCTATCTTATTGGCTGCTATTTATATTACGATTTTTCTGTTATTATTACTGTTATTATTATTGTTATCATTGTTACAGTTGTTATTTTTTGTTATTCGGTCTCTTTTTTAGAGCCGGATTTATTTAAAAACACGACTTTTTTTTTCTCTGCTGTATTTTTTTTTTTTTTTTTTCCTAACGGATTTTTTTTCTCCGGCCATGGCAGTTAGCCTTGTGCCAACAAGAGAAAAGATAAAGACAATGGGGTCAACACCTTCGCCCCATCCTGGAACGTCGGGCTGGACAAAACCCCCGGCCGTGAATATAAATTTGGAGGAGTTCCAAACGAAAATGGAAACATACAAAACGAAAATTACGGATACAGGACTATTAATTGACCTTCCTAAACTACAGGAAATACAAAAAAAAAACCTTAACAATGTTTGTCATGGACAGAAAAATCAAAAAAGCAGTAAGATCTTCGGTAGAAGTGATAACTAAGCTTCTAGCTTCAGTCGGACATAGACCAATCAAAATAATAAAAACAAGAGGACACCACAACTGGTCTGCACTTTTTGTCTCAGAAGAGGAGTGCATGACACTTGCAAAAAAGGAAATAACACCAGACTACGTACTGCGGATGGAACATCTTGGCAGACGAAGGACCACAATATCGGTATTCAATGTCCCGTTCTTTATCGAGGGCGCTCACGTTGGAGCGTTTTTCGCCAAATATGGAGAGATGATGTCAGTAACATGCGACCAATACCTCTCCATATGGAATTTCGACATTCTCATAAACCAAAAAACTTTTAACGAGATTCCATATTACATTGAAATTGAGAATGATAAACTGCCGGTAATTGTAGCAGGAAGGAAACCGGCCTGCTGGAAGTGCAACGCGATAGGGCATCTCACATTTGACTGTCCTGAAAGGAAAAAACTAGTTAACAACCCCAAAACTCGTGTTGGAGAGCATCTTGGCCCTAAAATTGGGTTCCCACTACCAGAGTCCCCCCCAAAAAAGTCAAAACCAGACACCGAAAAAACTTTTTCGGATTCAGACGAAGATAACGAAGATAACGGAAAAAAGGAACCATGGGTTATTGTAACGGGCAAGAAAACACCCGGAAGACTCGCCCTTGAGCAATCTAGAAGAGAGGCGGAAGAAGAGGAGACCAAAATATCAAAAGATCCCGGAAAAGAATCGTATGTTAATGCAGTCAACTTAAACAAAAAGCTGCGAAAAGAAGCACAACCCAAACCTAACCCCCCGCCCCAAAGCAACAAAGAAGACCCTATTTATACACCCCCAACAACACCCATTTCCCCAACCCCCCCAAAAACCTCACCACACAAGATGCCGCCCCCAGTAACCACTATAAAAGAAAGAGAGTATAAACTCATACCACTCAGCCCTGCCCCCAAGAAAGCACGGATCAGCACCCCAAGACCCTCCCCGTTCGCCTCACCACAACAGACTCCGACACACACCCCCCTGCTTCCCCTAAGAAACCACAAATGCCCCCTCCCCCTTCTCCGCTTCTCAAGCACGCCCTAAAGCCCACTCCCCCCCATTCCCCGTTGAAAACCGACACATCTGGACCCCCTCCGCCGCCCCAAACTTGTGAAATAGTTACTGCCCCCGTCAAAGGGAAGGGGAAGAAAAGACAGCCCTTCTACCCTGGTGAGGATATTTGTAAAGTTTCAGCAGAGGCGATCACCAGGGCAAAAGGTAACCACTTTACCGACCTGAGAAAATTACTAGCCTTCACAGAGGTTAACGGCAAATCAATCGAAGATCCGTACAATTTCCCGAATGCCACCCGGTTACTGACGGTGATACGACCTCGAGAATAGGGAAAATCTGTTTGGAGGATGATGGAGGAGGCGAACATCACATTTGACATTTACCCGCAACTAGCGGTTCATAAATCCAACTTTAAGAGAATTACGCAAATCATGTCATGGGAGGGTACCCATTTTTTTGCATCCATCCCTCTACAGAGCTGTTAAACTAATCTTCCCCTTTGATGTCGGCGGTGTGTCCCAGGATGGCCTCATCAATACTGCGATGGGCACTTATTCCATGGGAAAAACCGCCGGTATCTTGACCCCATCAATGTTCGTTGGAGAATCTACGCACACATTTTATGGTATGTAAGACATTTCCCTCAACTTCTACATTCTTTTTCAGACTTTATTGTACACATTTTTATGGACACGCATTTCAGACTTTATTGTATGCATTGTAAACTATGTACACATTTTTATGGACAATCTCAAAGCGAACAACGTCTGGTTTGAGAGAAATAAATGTTTTTGCATTCATTATCGTTTCAGTGTGGTTTCAGTTGTAATTGCTTGTATGGACGTGTATAGGAGAGACTGCTGAAATGTCTGCAGACAATCCAACAATTTTCACACCGATATATTAAACCAGAATAAGGGAGAGTATGAATGGGGCCTGGTTGACAAGCAGGTAAAAATAAGTCTCAGCAATAGCAAACTACAAGGCAGAAAAAATCTACGCCCCAGGAAACGGTTTGTAAAATACCGAGCTTAAATGGTAAAATCAGCCATCACAAAATATTAAAGTAGGAGAAACATACTAGAACCTCCCCTCACAATTGCAAGGAAGAAAAGAAAACCCAGCTAAGTTACCAGACTAATTAAATCTACCCATCACAGATTTTACATATTAAATGCCTTATGCTTACATATGCTAGACTTAAATCACTTAACCAATCCCACAAATCCACACATAGAATAATCAAATCATGTATAATAGCCCAATCGAAAAATATTAACAGGCTTTTACTTATACCCCCCCCCCCCAGCTAAGATTTTAATGAGGTTAATATACAGACACTGGATGAATCTAGTTATGAAATGCATTTTTCTTCATTTTCTCTTTTCTTTCAAATTACATTTTTTTCTATTTACTAATGGCATTTCTCTTAACACCACCCTCGTTCGGATTGTACCAGTTCTACATCCCAGTAGAAATTCCACCCTGTATTTAGATATGCTTCTAGTTTTCATAAATATTTCTTCAAAACAATTTGTTTGTGCTAATTTCTTGTCTCACTTTTGAAAAAGCCTTCGCTACTTGAGAGTAAAAACGGATAAGTTTTGTTTTTCCATCCGATTTATTTTATCCATAAATGGAGTACATGCACGCCCCCACCCCCTTAGGTACTTGTACAATAAAACAGGGGTGTAAAAAAAAAAATAAAAAAAAAAACCCTCATTCCTTAAAAAATATACAAATATAGTAAAGCAATGGCTAAACAGGTATTGAGTCAAGGAAAAAAAAAATGAGTGAATTTGAAAAGATAAAGATTAAAACTGAAGCTCTAAACCAGATACTGCTTTATGTAAAATTGTGTTTAGTGAATAAGGATGCGTTTAGGGTTAGGGTATCTGGAGGCAAAAAGAGCAATATACAAAACCAATATGATTTGATTGTTTTATAGACGAAAAAATGATTTTGTTTTTAGCTTTGCAGAACATGATCGAGTTGTGCAAAGGAAAAGGAAAAAAAACACAACAACATCAATGTTTGGTGCATTTTAAATCAGGAAGCTGGTATCTTCAGACAGCCTGATCAGTACAAAGCCAAGAAGGAGACAAAGCATTAAATCTGGACAGTATCGGGAGATGTGTGCAGAACAGGAGACTTTGATGGTATGGCCACATTGAAAGAATGGATGAGAGTTCTTAGTTCAGATGTAGAACAGTTAAGGTAGCAGGTCCTGCTCACAGGGGAAGGCCAAGTGGAACATGGGAGGAAGTAATAAAAATGAACTTGAAGAGAAAGAGGGATAAATAAAGACCTGCCCAGAGATAGAAGTCAATTTTTTGAAGCCATCAAACATGCCAACTTGTAAAAATGGACGTTAAACAGTTTATGGTACGTGGAAGAAAACAGGTTGAAAAAAAAAAAAAAAAAAAAAAAAAAAAGCTTTATGGTTTTTTCGTTTCAATTCATTGAATACTGTTACGAGGGCTTGAAATATTTATCAAAGAAAAGGTTCAAAAAAGGTTCTAAAACTAACTAGAGGGTTCTGGAATGTTCCATTACTAGTTGGTGCTCTCTATAAAAAAGGTTTTAGCAGTAGCTAGTCAGTTGTCTTGGACTAAAAGTTGTCTTGTGAACCAATGAGATTTACTACAAACTCCGAGTAATTTGCGGATTAAAACAGCCAAAAGAATTTATTCAACGAAACTAGGAGACAGAAATTGTAAGAAGATTATAGGAAAAGTTACTCGCGTTTTATATTTGAAGTTTCTCGGCGAATTAGGGTTAGCACGCTCGTTTTCCAAACGTAGTTTGGTCTCCTATCTCCCTCGTGGCACTTCTCTACCATCATGTTATATTTGAAATGATCTGTGTTTCTCGTTGAAATTCTTCCATTTGTTTGACGTTTATAAAGTATATAACAAAAAAAAAAAAATGTAACAATACGCCAGTAGCAAGTTGCACTATTTTAGTTGTCACTATGCAAAATTATCTAATGATTTGACGAAGAATCGAAAACGTTCGTGAAACCTATGAAACAATTATTTTGATTTTAATCCAAAAAAGACCAGAAAAATTTAAATAAAAGGTTTAATTTTTAACAATGTTTGCATAAATATATATTGTTGAATATAAGAGATATCTTATGTCTGGATATCTTTTGGTAGATCCTTTCAATAGTCCGAATCAGAATTTTAGTTTCGGAGGGGAATTAACTTTAATACCAGTAATAATATACTAAAATGTCTATAATGCTAACTATAGTGTCGTACCAATTACATAATTCCCGCCAAAACCATCTATAATAATAACACATGGTCTGTACCTTATTATCCTCATTCCCCTGAAGATGGACCCGGATGGGTCTGAAAGTACTTGGGACACAAATAAAAACTATGGCAAATTCATCGGCCAATTCCCCTCCGAAACTAAGATTCTGATTCGGACTATTAAAAGGATCTACCAAAAGATATCCAGACATAAGATGTCTCTTATATTCAACAATACTTGCCTGCAAGAGAAGATGCTGCCTAGATATATATATATATATATATATATATATATAATTTTTTGTACATGTCTGTAAATAAAAAAAAATATCATATATAAAGCTCTATTTTGATATTGAGCACTTTTATAAACCCGGTTTAAATTCTCTGGATTACCACCTTGTGGATATTTTTACCTGGATTATTACCATTATATATATATATATATATATATATTTCTAGAGATGAAAGATAAAAAATTGTAAAGATACAATATTTATTAGAACATCAAAAGTTCAGAGCAAGGAGCTTCATAATAAAACAAAATAAAGGCCAAAATGTAAAGAGTCTTATGTTGAGATGAGAGCGTAGAGTCAGGGTGGGCAATGTCCCAAAACACGTCAAAATGATTAAGTTCTCGTAAGATCGAGCTTCTTCTATCTTGATATGTCCAGCAAGGAGTTTCTCCCACTTTCTGCTAAAAATATCCCCATCCCGTCTCAAGAAAATTACAAACACAGACTCATCCAAGCGTTGACCTAAATGTAAAAAAAAAAAAAAAAAAAAAAAAAAAAAATCAACCGACCAAATACAACAAACATCTCCCAACCGGAACCCAATCTCCCTTTGAATTCATATAGAGAACATAAAAATTTGGAAAGGATGGCCACTGCTCAATATGGCTTGAAAACCATATCCTTCCCAAAACAGGACTATCTAGATGAATTCAATCTTGCGAGGAAAATAAAATTTTAAAAACGTAAAAACTTCTCAAACCCGATTAAGAAAATCAACAATTTTGCTAAGAAAATAAAAACAAAACCTAATATAATAGTTCCAGCGGATAAAGCAAAAACTATTATAAACTGGATTACAACTCTTACAACAATTTAATCTATAAAGAACTCAACAAATCATACAAAATTACAGTAAGATAGTCGAACTCTACTTACCAAGCACATATTTCTTCCCTCTGTACTCTATTTTCTTAATACACTCGTTTCTACTTTATACAGTGTTCGTGTCTTCATTTCTGTCCCTTTAACAGGGCCACAACAATTACACAACCACAAACTCTGAACAATATAAACAAAGAGGCTAAATCCCTGCTAACATCCTTGAAAATAACAAATGCTGAAATAGTCACCAAGATTCTCCCTTAAAGATCACAAAAGTAATTTCCATGACAACCCCATAATTAGGTTAATTTGACCTAAATCGGACATAGGAATTATTAGTAAAAAATCTTAGAATTATACCAGGAATTAAGGAAAAAATGTTCTTCTCGCTATGGAAATCTTCAGACACTGTGATTAATTGGTTTCTTAACCTTAAAGATAAATCTAGACTAAATTTCATAACTTTCGATATTAATAACTACTACCAATCGATATCTCCAATCCTCCTTAATAAAGCACTAATTTTAGCTAAAAATAATTTTGACCTCACTAATTGTTATGGTGACTTACCTATGTACAACATGGACTTTTCCTCTTTGCTCAATAAATGCCAACGGCAATTAACTCTCGCCGGAATCCAGTAAGATCGAGAAGAGTGCGTTTGTTGGTTTCTTTCTATCTTATTGGCTGCTATTTATATTACGATTTTTCTGTTATTATTGTTATCATTATTGTTATCATTGTTACAGTTGTTATTGTTGTTGTTATTCGGTCTCTCTTTTTTAGAGCCGGATTAGTTTTAATACACAACTTTTTTTTTTTCTGCTGTTTTTTTTTTTGTCTTTTTTTTTCCTAACGGATTTTTTTTCTCCGGCCATGGCAATTAGCCTTGTGCCAACAAAAGAAAAAATAAAGACAATGGGGTCAACACCTTCGCCCCATCCTGGAACGTCGGGCTGGACAAAACCCCCGGCAGTAAATATAAATTTGGAGGAGTTCCAAACGAAAATGGAAACATACAAAACGAAAATTACGGATACAGGACTATTAATTGACCTTCCAAAACTCCAGGAAATACAAAAGAAAACCGTAACGATGTTTGTCATGGACAGAAAAATCAAAAAAGCAGTAAGATCTTCGGTAGAAGTGATAACTAAGCTTCTAGCTTCAGTCGGGCATAGACCAATCAAAATAATAAAAACAAGAGGACACCACAACTGGTCTGCACTTTTGGGCTCAGAAGAGGAGTGCATGACACTTGCAAAAAAGGAAATAATAACACCAGACTACGTACTGCGGATGGAACATCTTGGCAGACGGAGGACCACAATATCGGTATTCAACGTCCCGTTCTTTATCGAGGGCGCTCACGTTGGAGCGTTTTTCGCTAAATATGGAGAGATGATGTCAGTAACATGCGACCAATACCTCTCCATATGGAATTTCGACATTCTCATAAACCAAAAAACTTTTAACGAGATTCCATATTACATCGAAATTGAGAATGATAAACTGCCGGTCATTGTAGCAGGAAGGAAACCGGCCTGCTGGAAGTGCAACGCGATAGGGCATCTCACATTTGACTGTCCTGAAAGGAAAAAACTAGTTAACAACCCCAAAACTCGTGTTGGAGAGCATCTTGGCCCTAAAATTGGGTTTCCACTGCCAGAGTCCCCCCAAAAAAAGACAAAACCAGACACCGAAAAAACGTTTTCGGATTCAGACGAAGATAACGGAAAAAAGGAACCATGGGTTATTGTAACGGGCAAGAAAACACCCGGAAGACTCGCCCTTGAGCAATTTAGAAGAGAGGCGGAAGAAGAGGAGACCAGAATATCAAAAGATCCCGGAAAAGAATCGTATGTTAACGCAGTTAACTTAAACAAAAAACTACGAAAAGAAGCACACCCCAAACCTAACCCCCGCCCCAAAGCAACAAAGAAGACCAGATTTATACACCCCCAACAACACCCATTTCCCCAACCCCCCCAAAAACCTCACCACACAAAATGCCGCCCCCAGTAACCACGATAAAGGAAAGAGAATATAAACTCATACCACTCAGCCCGGCCCCCAAGAAAGCACGAATCAGCACCCCAAGACCTTCCCCGTTCGCCTCACCACAACAGACTCCGACACACACCCCCCCTGCTTCCCCTAAGAAACCACAAATGCCCCCTCCCCCTTCTCCGCTTCTCAAGCACGCCCTAAAGCCCACTCCCCCCCATTCCCCGTTGAAAACCGACATATCTAGACCCCCTCCGCCGCCCCAAACTTGTGAAATAATTACTGCTCCCCGTCAAAGGGAAGGGAAAGAAAAGACAGCCCTTCTACCCTGGTGAAGATATTTGTAAAGTTTCAGCAGAGGCGATCACCAGGGCAAAAGGTCACCACTTCACCGACCTGAGAAAATTACTTGCCTTCACAGAGGTTAACGGCAAATCAATCGAAGATCCGTACAATTTCCCAAATGCCACCCGGTTACTGACGGTGATACGACCTCGAGAGGAGGGAAAATCTGTTTGGAGGATGTTGGAGGAGGCGAACATCACATTTGACATTTACCCGCAACTAGCGGTTCATAAATCCCCAACTCTTAGAGAACTGCGCAAATCATGTCATGGGAGGGTACCCATTTTTTTTGCATCCTTCCCTCTACAGAGCCGTAAAATTAATCTTCCCCTTTGATGTCGGCGGTGTGTCCCAGGATGGCCTCATCAATACTGCGATGGGCACTTATTCCATGGGAAAAACCGCCGGTATCTTGACCCCATCAATGTTCGTTGGAGAATCTCAACTCTAAAGCACTACAATGGCACTCTTTCTAGCAAGCGTGAATGTCCGAGGTTTGAGGGCCGATCTTCGGAAATTACGATTATGCCTGGACCTTCGAAGCCTTGGAGTGGATATATGTTGTGTTCAGGAAACTCACTTAATTCAAGGTGATTATTTAAGTGCGCTGTCTAGGGATTTTGATGTCTATTCAGCGTACTTCAATTCTAACTCTAGGGGGGTTTCCTGGCTAGTGAAGCGGACTATAAATGCGTCGTGTGACCCTTGTTTCATGGATTCGGAAGGAAGGCTTTGCGTTCTGGATGTTACCATAAAAGATAAAGCATTTCGATTGATTGGGGTTTATGCGCCCAACCTCCAGGCTGAGCGTGCTCCCTTTTTTCGGCGAATCGAAGGACCTAATGGTTTTTTTTTTTTTCCAATTTAAGTTTTAATTCCCCAACCCCTCTCCCGATTAGGTGACAGATAGCCAGATTTGCCAGAGATGCAGGTCACCTTTCTAGATTTTCGAAAGAGGTGGAGAAAAATAAAGCGTTCGGACCTGCATCGCGTTTCGACTGGAAAATCCGCATATCTGCCACAACTTAGAAATGGGGGATCCTTATACTAACACGGGGACTTTTTTCATTGTATATAAATTCACTTTTTTTGTATATAAAATTTTTATTACCCAAATCCCCCATCTCATATTGTGTAATTATGGGCTTTAAGTAGGATAGTCATGGTATAAATTCTTTTGGTGTATGGTGCATGATTGTAGTGTGGATGTGGTATTTTGGTGAATGATGGTCACGAATGAAACTAGCCAAGTTAGACCAGTCAGAATAAGTTAGTGAAGACCGATCTTTCCCCACCCCTTTTTTTGGCCTTGTGCCACATTTCTGTATTTAAAGCAGAATAAATATTGAATCCAGTAAGATAGTCGAACTCTACTTACCAAGCACATATTTCTTCCCTCTATACTCTATTTTCTTAATACACTTGTTTCTACTTTATACCGTGTTCGTGTCTTCATTTCTGTCCCTTTAACAGGGCCACAACAATTACACAACCACAAACTCTGAACAACATAAACAAAGAGGCTGAATCCCTGCTAACATCCTTGAAAATAACAAATGCTGAAATAGTCACCAAGATTCTCCCTTAAAGATCACAAAAGTAATTTCCATGACAACCCCTCAATTAGGTTAATTTGACCTTCTAAATCGGACATAGATTTTTTTTTACTAATAATTCCTTAGACAGAATTATACCAGGAATTAAGGAAAAAAAGTTCTTCTCACTATGGCAATCTTCAGACACTGTGATTAATTGGTTTCTTAACCTTAAAGATAAATCTAGACTAAATTTCAATATTAATAACTACTACCAATCGATATCTCCAATCCTCCTTAATAAAGCACTAATTCTAGTTAAAAATAATTGACCTCACTAATATAGAAATAAAATTAATATTAATAGCTAGAAGATCCATACTTAGCTTTGACAATAAATATTGGATCAGGAAAGACACCCCTAACAATTACGACATTATTATGGGGTAATCTGACTCTGCCCAAGTCACAGACTTAGTTCCGCCTCTTTCTCCTGCATGAACTAAGACAAATTCAAAAAATATCCAGGGAGGCTTGTACAGAGATGATGCCCTTTTTGTTTCCAAGGAAAGACCCAGAATTTACAACAAAACTATTGACCAATTACACAATTTCTTCAATAATTTCGGCCTCTCAATAATTACTGACCCAGGGAAGAAAACTTCCAATTTCCTTGACGTTACACTAAACCTTAACTCTGAATCCCACTTCCCCTACCACAAACTTAACCTGACTTTTTTTTTATATGTACATAATTACCCCAACCACCCTAAATCCATCATAAAGTCAATAATCCCATTCATCTTAAATAGAATTACTAGACTATCAGAAAACAAATCAAGATTTGACCAAAACTTATTTCTATAATGATGCACTATTGAACTCAGGCTTCTCCGATAAGATAACATACAAGCAGGAACACCACACACATCAAAAGCGACCCCTCAATATCATTACACACAATATGACACAAAAACGCGGAAATGCCAGAAATAGAACTAATACTACTAATACCAATAATATATATAATACAAATAACGAATCCAATACTTCTATAGAAGCGGACATACAATTTAAACCTCAAATCAAAAATCAACTAAACGTCTAAGGAGGAAGAAAAGCATTTGGTAGTTTTGTTTTACGGCATATCAACCCTTTTTGGGTTATTTAATGCCGAATCTGGTCATTATAGTAAAAGATTTATGCTTCAAGTTCTAAAAATAAAATAAAAAAGGGGAGGGAGAAAGGGAGAGGGGCTGTTTTTGTTTTTGGTTTTGTAGAACATAATTAAGTTTTACAAAAAAAAAAAAAAAAAAAATAAAAAGTCAATGTAGGTGAATTTCGTCTCAGGGAGCCACAGGGCAGCCTGATCTGGTATCACCAGGAAAAGCATTTGGTTCAATCCTCCATACAACAATAATATTAAAACTAATATCCTAAAGAATTCTTCAAAATAATTGAAAACTCATTTAAATACCCATAGATATAGCACTATCCTAAATAAAAACACCATTAAAATCTACTCCACAATGCCGAACTTGCCCCAAACCATAATAACGACTAACAATGAGAAAATTAGACAAGCCCAATCAATCACTACCCCTTCCAGCCCCACTAATAATTGTAATTGCCATAACCCGCTCAATAATAACTGCATACATAAAGATGTGGTCTATGCTTGCACTGTAACCAAATTATCCCTTTAATCTCAATAGCAACGCATCTCCATCATTCTAACAATCACCACTATCTAACACCAGTAACACGCACCCAAATACCACATCAAAGAACAGATAACTTTAATAGAACAACTAGACCTACTATATATACACCTATGTAGGCTCTACATCCCAATTAATAAAGAGCCGCATCTCCCACATGTATGCATTCAACAACACCAATAATAAAACCTCCCATACAAACTTAGTCAAATATTTTTAATCAAATAATATCCCATTCTCTATAAAAAAAATTTAAAAAAAATTTTAAAAAATCAAGATCCTACACCCCAGGTGCAAAACATTGCCACCTTTGCACTTCTGAAACACTAATGATAATCACCACGGC
The DNA here is from genome assembly GCA_963556195.1 of Sepiola atlantica. Lineage (NCBI taxonomy): Eukaryota > Metazoa > Mollusca > Cephalopoda > Sepiida > Sepiolidae > Sepiola > Sepiola atlantica. Next base: position 75,805,438 of record OY744543.1, on the reverse strand, counting down.
AAGAGAGAATATCGTAAACTTGAGAAATGAGATAATTTCATACTGTCGCCATAAAAGAATTTAAATACGCCCAACTTATAATCCCAATAGAGACCCCCCCACCACCACAGAACCCATAATTTCGACCCATTATATATGTGTCTTGTATCTCTTATGGATGGGTATACATGTATGTGTGTATATATGCGTATGTATATGTATGTGCATGTGTTGTATGTCCATGAGGGATATAGGAGATGTGTTTGTGTATATGATATGGGTGTCTATATGTATGTGTGTACATATGTATGTGTATTATATGTGTTGTATATGTAAATTCTACACCCATATAAAAAAAAAAAAGAGTTTTGTAGAATTTTCCATTCCGAAGTACTTTTACTTAAAACTATTACATAATCCCATAACCCTCCCGTATTGATTGATAATAACTGCTAGCCCACCTGCCAATCCAGTTTTATCACCCCGTAATTTGTACTTATATATGCCCGATGGGGGGAGCATTATTTTTTAGCGCGCATATATATATATATATAAAAATGTGTAGACTTTCTCAGTTATCTGTATGCGTGAACGAGTGGGAGTATATATATATATATATATATATAGATATGTGTGTGTGTGGGTGTGTGGATATGTATACTTACCATTCCACCCATCCTTGATCCCCTATGCCCCAGCCGCACCCATTGCCCCCCCCCCCACCCCAGCTAATATTCCTACCCATCCCAGCAGGCGAATAGTTATTTTTGCCACAGCTTACAAGCAACACATCTATTCCGCTCCGGCTTGTAAACTATCGCATCTAAATAGATGTCTATAACCTTTCGATACACTGATCAACCAGGGAGCTAGAGGTTTTCGAAATGCTCACTTTGATATATACCGAACTCTAACTGACAAACTTAAATCTGAACCCTGCGAAACGGATAATTCCAGCACCAAACTAATGCACAGACAGGATAAACTGGACGTTACCGATTGCTGTCTGGATACCAGCCTCTTAAAAACATTTGGATTCCTAAACAATTTGAGTATTATTCTTTTTCAAACATTCATTTCCAACATAACAGCTGTTTTTATTTTGACGTGTTTTTGGACATCGTCCACCCTGACTACGCTCTCATCTTTACCTTTTGGCCTTTATTTTATTTTATTTTATGTAAAATTTTCAAAGTTAAATGTTGCCAATGATATTTACAATTACATTATCGGCTTTTCCCTATCCTCTAGTGAACAGAGTTTATCTTTAAAAATCCATGGATTAAGGATATGAAGCTCCTTGCTCTGAACTTTTGATGTTCTAATAAATATTGTATCTTTACAACTTTTTATTCTCATCTTTCATCTCTAGAATTGATTGCTCTATTCAATATATTGAGCTTTATATTATCACGATCGATAATATCTTTAATTTAACTCAACATTTAAATAATAAGAAATATATAATATATATATATATATTTCTTACGGAGTACTAAAAATAACATAGTTACTAAAAATGGGAAGGTTTGTCTCAACATGAAGTGTGTAATAGGAAGCTATACTTTTTCAGATATTTTCAGAAGTTGTTCAGCATTGAATCATTTCATTGAAGTCTTAGAATTAGTACAAAATTCAAGCCTTGAGCTAAAAGCAGTTCAAGCAGATTAGATGTCAGAAATCATTGCCATGACGCTGCAATGATTTGGATGGAAGGCTCAAAAGAAATCCCATCACCAGCATTAAATCCCTTAAACTCCACACAGGCTAGCCAAAAAGTAATCCCTTCAGGAGCCCAATAGAGAAGGAAGGGGTTACAAGGTCGACTAACAAAATTTACCCCATAACTGGTAAAGTTGCCAACCAGAAACTGGTGTTTTTATTGTGACACCATCACCAGAATGTATGGCTGAATTTTTTTTTTTAATCCTTGAAGTTGGAACAAAATACCGTTTTCTTATGTTAAAATGGTAATGAAGCTTGTCTTTATTAAATAACCGAATTTCATTGCTTTTCTAGCGATTCATATTAGAAAATCTTTAAAACTAATTGCTCAAAAATTGGTGCACGTTAGAAATCTTAGTTTGTGGTGGTGGCAGTATTCACCAAGACCAAACTTTCTTTGCATGGACAGATTTTAGGAAAAAAAAAAAAAAAAAAAAAAAAAAAAAAAAAATCAACCAACACTTACAGCTGTTCAGTTATAAATGATAGAGTTACTTGCCCTTGTTTTTATTGTAGTAGGGGGTCGGAATGAAGTGGTTATACTGAGCAAACGTCTTGTCTATGATTATCAGCAACAGTGCCGACCCCCAAGAGATGAACCGCTCAACAAACCGAACGAAATAGCCACACGGCAGTAGCCCAAGGGTAGGGCGGGGGGGGGGGGGGGGATGCTAGTCTATGTATAAATCAATTTTCAGATAAAAAAAAAAAAAAAAATTTTTTCAATGATTAAAACTAAATACTTTATAGCAATTTCATACATTTCTCCGTATTTAGGGTTAGGAGTTTTTCTCCTTTTAACTGTTTAGACATTGGTTTTGTTTGATACTTGGATAAAGTTAAGGTTGACTTTTAGCGACTATTTACATGTTTAGGTAGGTGAGGTCACCAGTACACCGGGGGGGAGGGAGGGGATATAATGTGATTAAGACAGCACAGCTTGGGGAGGAGGGGGGGGGGGGGGGTCAAGCGTTTTGTGAGTGAGTGAAATAAAATTAGTCGTTGAAGGGGAGCGACATTTAGGGCGTTTTTGTTTTTCATCGGCCTTTGGTGTGAAATGGTACTTGTGATATACATTTAAAAATGTATGAACAGAATAGCAACGTAAAAGAAAGGATTTCAGATCGATACAAGATTAACTTTAATGACAATTTTTGAATTTGTATTTGTAATTAGTTACTGAAACATGGATTTATTTATCATCTAAATGAATAAATGCTAAAGTTTTTCCATCTAAACAGTTTAATGTTATTTAAATCAATAATACAAAACTAGCGGGACCCGTGTAAATTACACGGAATTTTTAAATTTTAAAATTTTTATTTTTACTTACACCGAAGTTATCGTCTGCCACACTGACCCTAACTCTAACGACGGGGTCAAAGTCAGCGCGGGTCCTAATGTAACAAAGCACCCTCTATTTGTTAGTTACGCTTGCTTTATTATGAGCCCCCCCCCCCTTCTAGATAAGAGTGAAATAATTTTTTTAAATGATAACTCGTGTACGATGGACACTGCGCATATCTACTAAAAAAGGTTGATATGCTATCCGTTCAAAAAATTTAAAAAATAATACTGGCCCTCTCTACAACCAAAAGAAAACGTAATTAAATAGATAATGCCCTTAAAAACGCCAAAATAAAAAAACAAAAAATAGTTTTAAGTTTAAAGCAACACAAAAAAGAACTTTTTAACCAGGTGAGTAGCATACAAAGATTCGAAAGGTCGTTGCTTTTGATGTAAGCATGACACACAAAATCACACACGCTATTGTATTGATATGTGTCTTCCCGGTCGTCCCCTCCCTACCTTTCTTCCCCTTCCCCTTAAAATGTAGAAAAAAAATCTTTGAGGTTGGTTGGGATCGAACTATAAACCAGTCGGGCCGAAGTTAAAAACAAAACTTCTACGTCGCTAACAGTTACGCCATAGCGAAATAACTGGAAACAATTAGAAAATTAAGAAATTTGAATGTTTTTTAAAATCTAGGTGCGACACGCATGCGCAGAGCTTTTGCCGGAAGCGTGACACACGAACACACACGCTATCGTATTAATATATAGATAATATTAAATACGATATAAATAGTACTGGCGAAAGACCTTTACACAGAAATTAAGAAATCCTAATCTATTTTGTAACCAATATTATATTGTCCCTATTTCTCATACATATATGCAATAGTTCCGTCGATATTAACAGTAATTAAAGTTATTTAATTAAAAAATAAATGCATTCATTTTCAAAGAAGGGCAAGGTTATTTAAATGAAACTTATTTAAATTATAGAAATAAATATATATCGAGGGGAGTGTTCTCTCGCTCGCAACACCAAAGCCAAATTTTCTTTTTTATTGTTTTTTAAAAAGCCCCGCATCATCGTCAAAGCGAATTGAATTTTTTTCTATCCATTTATTTCTTCTTTAAAAGATGAATGAATTTGTATCGAAATTACCAAAATATTAATATTTATCTATTTTATGAATAAATGCGAAGGTTTTTGTCCCGTGTTTACAAGACACTTATGAATGAAATTCTTTAAATTTAGGCATTAAGCCCTACAATTTTGACAACAAATCTTTGTTTGTGGGGTCGATAGACATATATTTTGTCCAAAATACCCTGGACTATTTAATTAAAAGATAAATTCATTCATTTTTCAAAGACGGTCATTTAAATGAAACTTATTTTCTTTATAGAAAGAAATATATATTGACACATCAAGGGGAGTGTTCCTCCTTCTCTCGCAACACCAAAGCCAAATTTTCTTTATTATTTTTTAAAGAGCCCACATCATAGTCAAAGCGAATTGAATTTTTTTTTCTATCCATTTATTTAAAAGATGAATTTGTATCGAAATTACCAAAATATCAATATTTATCTATTTTATGAATAAATGCGAAAGTTTTGTTTTCCCGTGTTTACAAGACACTTGTAAATTAAATTCTTTAAACTTAGGCATGAATAATACAACATTAACATTATTAAATACAATATATATAGTACTGACGAAAGACCCTTACACAGAAATTAAGAATCCTAATTTGCTTATCTATTTTGTAACCAGTTACCAAAATGTGAAAAGAAAATTGTTTAAAGATTAATAGCTGTCCGGGGGGGGTACTCTTTTTTTTGCTAGTTAATAGATAAAAATAATTTGATATCTATACGATAATAGGAATACATTCAGCGTTATTGAATTAAAATAATTTATATTTAGACGAGATAAACTTTACTTTAGGAACATTTGTATTTTATGAGTTTTCAAAAATTTGCTAAATATCGAGTCTGGTGTACCGGAAACAGCTCCTGGGCAGAAATAAATAAACCCTATTATATTTCTGAATTTTTGAGATGAGGATTGATAATTTGTATAATTTGGGTTATTCGGACTACATTTCTCATCTTGAATGTTATCGTCACGTTTCAGCCGCTGTAACCTCTGGCCGTCTTCAGGTGTATCTCTTCGAACTCTGGAATATTTCTGCCGAACTCAGGAATCTTGACAGAATTTTAAACCGAACCCTTTATTTAGTCCACAGGGGTAGCATTCTCTATTCAGTTCTAAGTGATAGTCATCTGAAGGTTGAAGGGTCAAGGTTCAATCCTTGGTGCGGGCGCGATACGAAGAATTGTGAATTACTGATGGCTTCTCAAAGTCATGGCTGACGGAACAAGAGCATGCTACCTCCGTGGATTAAATAAAGGGTTCCGTTCGAAATTCTGTCCAGATTCAGAGTTCGACAGAAATATTCCCGAGTTCGAAGCGATATACCTGAAGAAGGCCGGAGGTTACAGCGGCCGAAACGTGATAATGCTAAAGATGAGAAATGTAGATCAAATAACCAAAATTATACATAAATAAAACCTATTTGACACGGACACCCACCTAGCCAGAAGAAACAAAATGTGATTAGACAAGGAGATATAGCTGGTTTGAAAATAAATATCTGGTGATTCGATGCAGCAACACCTGCAAAGGTCATCAGCAGATGGGAATAAAACTTTTGCTAAATCAACACTGGGGAGAGGGGGGGGGGTCAACATTGACGGTGAATGGGCTTTTACAGAGGGATATGTGGGTGCCCAAAAGTGTTATATAAACTAGCCCAAGTCGAGGTCGAGATCACTGGCTAGAGAGTTAGAGATCAACCTCAGTCAATTCCCATGTTTCTTCACCTCTCCCATCCCACTTGCTTGCTGCGATAAAACAATAAAAATGTTTTGTCATTCTTTTATGCACAGTAGTAATGCATTTTTTTTATAAGGGTTAAAACCATGCAAAATTTTAGCCATACCTATTAATGGATGTCCAGTAAACAAAACCAATGAAAATAGTTACGTTTAAGGTTAAAATAAATCATAGCCAAATTCTGAGCAATAGCCAGTTCTGAGCAATAGCCAGTTCCGAGCAATAGCCAGTTCCGAGCAATAGCCAGTTCCGAGCAATAGCCAGTTCCGAGCAATAGCCAGTTCCGAGCAATAGCAAGTTCCGAGCAATAGCAAGTTCCGAGCAATAGCCAGTTCCGAGCAATAGCCAGTTCCGAGCAATAGCAAGTTCTGAGCAATAGCAAGTTCTGAGCAATAGCAAGTTCTGAGCAATAGCAAATTCTGAGCAATAGCAAATTCTGAGCAATAGCAAGTTCTGAGCAATAGCAAATTCTGAGCAATAGCCAGTTCCGAGCAATAGCAAGTTCTGAGCAATAGCAAATTCTGAGCAATAGCAAGTTCTGAGCAATAGCAAGTTCTGAGCAATAGCAAATTCTGAGCAATAGCAAGTTCTGAGCAATAGCAAATTCTGAGCAATAGCAAGTTCTGAGCAATAGCAAATTCCGAGCAATAGCAAGTTCCGAGCAATAGCAAGTTCCGAGCAATAGCAAGTTCCGAGCAATAGCAAGTTCCGAGCAATAGCAAATTCCGAGCAATAGCCAGTTCCGAGCAATAGCAAGTTCTGAGCAATAGCCAGTTCTGAGCAATAGCAAATTCTGAGCAATAGCAAATTCTGAGCAATAGCAAATTCTGAGCAATAGCAAATTCTGAGCAATAGCAAGTTCTGAGCAATAGCAAATTCTGAGCAATAGCAAATTCTGAGCAATAGCAAATTCTGAGCAATAGCAAATTCTGAGCAATAGCAAATTCTGAGCAATAGCAAATTCTGAGCAATAGCAAATTCTGAGCAATAGCAAGTTCTGAGCAATAGCAAATTCTGAGCAATAGCAAATTCTGAGCAATAGCAAATTCTGAGCAATAGCAAGTTCTGAGCAATAGCAAATTCTGAGCAATAGCAAATTCTGAGCAATAGCAAATTCTGAGCAATAGCAAATTCTGAGCAATAGCAAATTCTGAGCAATAGCAAGTTCTGAGCAATAGCAAATTCTGAGCAATAGCAAATTCTGAGCAATAGCAAGTTCTGAGCAATAGCAAATTCTGAGCAATAGCAAATTCTGAGCAATAGCAAGTTCTGAGCAATAGCAAATTCTGAGCAATAGCAAATTCTGAGCAATAGCAAATTCTGAGTAATAGCAAATTCATTTTTGCGCTTTGAGAAATCAGTTAACGTTCTGATTTTTGCATAAGCAGACTTTTTTTCTTTATCTCTATGGTTGAGTGCACCACTTAAATACCACTGAGTGCACCACTGTTGGCAATCCTGGTGTATACGAACAGTCTAAAGGAGTTTTAAAGAGAATGCCACAATAACTGGTAGAGATAGCGTAAACCAGGGGTGGCCAACCTTTTGAACCCCCCCATGCAAAAATTTAATTTAGTTCCTTAATATGGACATATTTGGTATCTCTGCATAATTAAAGGGTACAGTAGTTCCAATGTGTGTATTCTCAACTCCACGCCCGTATATATTTGAGGTGTCGACAGAACATTGTTTAGGAAAGAATTTCAAATTATTTCAAGATGAACTTTAATGCCAATTTTGAATTCACATTACTGAATTCAAAGTGCATTGGGTTTTGTTGTGTTTAAGAAAATAAAAATTCAAAATGTTGCTATATAATCTTTTAGATGAACATCGACAAAATAAAAAAAAAAAAAGCTTTAATTTTTATGGGGTTCAGTGTACCACTCGTAACCATGCAATACACCACCATTGGCACATGAGCAATAGGTTGACCATCCCTAGTGCATATATAGTCTACCAAAGTAACATTCGCAAATGAAAATTTATAGCTGCAATTCAACAGTAGTCTCCCTTGGATACCCATCGCCAAATCATGTGAAAAAATTTAAAATAAAAATCTAAATAAGTGTCAGTTTCAGAAGGTAGCCAATAGAGAACCTTTTCCCAACTCACATCATTTTTCTACATTGTTTATCCATAAGACATTTTCCAGCATTGAGATGAAATAAAATTTATGTTTGGTAACTGCCGACTTCCCTTTATGAAAAAAAAAATTTTTTTTTTTTTTTTTTTTTTTTTTATTTCATTTGCCAAGTTGTGAATTTTTGAAGATATAGGCACAAACAAACAAAAAAAAAAAAAAAAAAAAATTAATAATTTTTTTTTACGAGTATTTCATTTGCCAAGTTGTGAATTTCTGAAGATATAGACACAAAAAAAAAAAAAAGAAAAACACACCCGGTACGGTCAACCGGTGTAGACAGAATTTTGTCTCTTTTCAATTTCCGGGGTCCTTATTCCCTCTATGGTCTTTATATTCTAACACCTAGATGGGACCATGACACGTACAACTAATCAGAGGCAAAAATGGACATGCAGTGGCAACTAACGGGTAACTCCACTCACCGAAGCTCACAAATTGGGGCACAGGATGCAGTTTTATGTTATTCTCAGAATGGTTGGGGAGCAGAGTAGTTGAGAGGGGACGGATTAAAGTAGGGAGTTGTAAAAATAAAGTCTTTAATTGACTTTATAATTTGTAGAATTACAAATCTGATTTTCATCGAGTTGCTATTTATAAAATTATCAGCCAAAATGATTTCAGTAACTCCTCAGAGAAATTAAACTTTTAAGTAGACTCATGTCTACACAAAAAAAATTTTTTTAAAAATCAAAAAAAATCCATGGAAAATGGAGACGAAGTGCGAGAAGAGAGTGGGGTAGATATATATATATATATATATATATAGATATATATATATATATACAGGGTGGGCCAAAATAAGGGTCCTATTTTTAAAAATTCATAACTTTTTTATTTAGAATGCTAAGAGAAAGAGGATATTTTCCATATAAAGTGCAGCTAGTTCAAGAACTTCAACCTCGAGATAATGAAAAAAGACTTGAGTACGCTATGCGACTCCAGGATTTGGCCAATGATGATCCCGATTTTCTCAAAAAACTAATAATGTCGGATGAAGCCCATTTTCATCTTGATGGGTTCACAAACAAAATTGCCGAATATGGGGTACGGAGAACCCAAGGATAATTCAGCAGCACACATTACATCCACTCAAGTGCACGGTGTGGTGTGGCGTTACTGCTGAAGAGATAATTGGCCTCTATTTCTTTGAAGACGATGCCGGAAATCAGGTAACAGTAACGGGTGACCGCTACAGAGAAATGCTGCAAAATTTCTTGCAACCGTGGGTTGCCGCCAAACCTGACAGGATGTGGTTCCAACAGGATGGAGCCACAGCACACACTGCGAGAGATACCCTTACACTTTTACAGGGTATATTTGGAAATCAGATTATCTCTCGCAGTTGCGAAATTCAATGGCCTCCACGATCACCCGACCTTACAGCTCCTGACTTCTTATGGGGTTACCCCAAAGAAAAGGTTTATGCCAATAAGCCAAACAATATTGAGGAACTGAAAGCAAATATTGAAGCAGAAATAAGAGCCATAAGTCCTCAGATGTTGCAAACTGTTATGGAAAATGTTTTAAAAAGAGCCGAAGAGTGTGAAGCCGCCAACGGCGCCCATTTAGAAAACATTTTTGCTTAAAAAACTCAAAACAGTGTAAAAAACAATACTTTAGTTTTTGTAAGTTTTAAGTGTTTTTCGGCTAAAATTTGTTTTGTTTATTTCAAAAAATCTCGGAAGGGTCAGTCTACACACAAAGTTTGGTGAGTTTAACTTTTATTTTGTGGAAGTTATTCAAATTTAAAGATAGGACCCTTATTTTGGCCCACCCTGTATAATTGCTGATGTGTATCTCTTCTGAACTCCTCGATCCATCCATCTAGAATACTCTAAGCTGATATTAAAACGTTTGCACATCACCCCCCCCCCTGACCTGAAGCATGCACAATGGCGTCTAAAATCAATACAGTCTGAATACAAACAATAATTCCGCATTCATGCAAAGATCAACCTCGTAAACTGAGCTTTGTGCAGACGATGTCCAAGAACCTCATTGGAATAAAAAGTGATGTAACTTGTGGATGAAGACTAAGTCTATGCTTTGACACGGACATGTTGGTAAATCCGAAATAACACCTTCAAGATGGCATCAATGTCATCAGATGAAAGACAAGCTCATTCAAAATGGTGGGACTTTACAGTTTGAAAATACATTTTGCATTCAGTTTGAAAATACATTGAATCAGAAAAAAAAAAAAAAATTTCGATAATGATGATTCTTGTCGTAATGTTATTTCTGTAAAGCAATAAAATTTTCCAATATGTTAAAACAATTCAAAGAAAAACCTGGAAACGTGCAAATTTTCGCATTTCCACTTCTGTCGGTCTCTGAACGGGGGCTCGTTTAGCACGACACCAGATCTTGTGTCACTCGATCAAAATGCCCTTCCAAATGCAACACATTTGCAAATTCACTGAAAAAAAAAAAAAAAAATTTGCGTTTTAGTGATTTTTTTTTTTCATACATTTACTATTAATTACCCTAAATTAAATGAGACATTTAAGTTATAACAATTTGCGTAACCCGATGATCAGTTTTTTTTCATAGTGCAACCACGTAAACTAAGTCAAATATTGTGCAGTTTCGAGATCATTTAAACAAATTTTGACATTAAATGGCGGCATGAAGAAAAAAAAAAAAAATAAATAAATAAATAAAATCTAATTGGATCATATTTTAGAAAAGTTACATTTTTAGTAAATTTTAGTATAATTTATTAAAATAAAATTTCTAATTTGGTTTGTGCTGTATTTTCGTGTCCCCTAACAAAAAGGTTTAGGGGTTGATCAGTTATCTATTTACTTGCTTCCCCACCAGAGAAGGTAAAGCCTGGGAGGGTTGACCAGGCTAAATTTAGACACAAAGGTTAGTTTTTAATATGGGGAAAATCCAGCTCCCAAAGACGGGGGGGGGGGGCATTTTGGATTGTGACAGAAATTAAAATCGTCTGTCTAAAAGGATTAATTATTTACGTGATTACGTATTGGTGACTTAATAGACACGCCGCCCCCCCCCCCCCCCCATGTGTCTTACTTTGTTCTAATCTATGATCGTTTAACAGATTTATTTTCGACTCAAAGAAATTTTTTTTTTCACAAATCAAATTGTTAGCAAGAAGCATTTCTAGCCAGAAAAAAAAAAAAAAGACATTCAGAATTGACATATTAAAAGGAGAACTTGTCAGAGTTGTTTCCCTTGTGTTCAATTTAAAGAGTTACGTCCCCTTAGCTTCCAACAAAAGAGACGCATTTTGTGATGACGTTATCCTTATCAGCTCCCACTATAAATGTCAATTAATTAGTCAATTCTCTTCCAATTTTAAAAAGTAAATGGGTATCTTTCAGAATGATCAGTACAGTCGCGGACGGGGTCCAAAAAACTAACGAGAACGGGGTTATAAAAATAAATATGCAACAAGTGAGTTTAACCTACGTCGAGAAGAGATATTTGTCTACTTACCTATGATATTTGTTTGTATTTTTACGTACTATAAATGGGGTTTTATTAGATGTAAAAAAAATTTCTTGTTCATTTTTTACTCGTTTTTTTAGACAATATGGCGTCTTACGAGCAAGCGCCATTTTTTTTTTTTTTTTTTGCAAGTTCGCGTGATAAAACTATTGATTTCTACTAAATAGCAGTTGGAACGGTTTAAAAATACAAACAAATATCACAGGTCAGTTTTAAATTAACTTTTATCGACGACAGTTACTTTTATTTGTTGTATATTTGTTTTTTTTAGCGTTTTCAGCGTACTGATCATTCTGAAAGATACCCAAATAAATAAATAATTCATTCTTGACCATACTAAGTTTCCGCAGTCAAATTCTTTCTCATATTTTTGTTTGTTAACTCATTCACATATTCAAAGTTACACCCACTCAGTTATCCCGACATGGATACTTCAAATATTTTTTTTTTCTCCAAATACAATTTTTAAAACGTAAATAGGCAACAAGAATTGAGTCTGAGAACAGCTAGAAAATGTCCGCTGTTGTATGTTTTTGACGAAAAATGTATTAAAACGCCCCCCCCCCTCCTATTACTACGTAATAGGATGATTTTAATTCCAAAACCTTCATTTGTTTTTAAATTTTAAAGATAAAAACATTTTCATCGCCTTTTTTGGCATTATGTTGGGGGACGCCATTCTTGTAGCCTTACCCATTAGTGTTTACAAATTATTGAGGTTGTGAGACATTTTTATAAATTATATAGGCATTTGGCACATGTTCGTCTTTTACCACAGTCCGTTTTTCACAACTTTTTACTGACCATTTTTTTTTTTTTTCGGTGTACACTTACCTATCAGGCAGCTAGAGAATTCCGGGGGGTTTTGGGAAATTTTTTTCAAATATTTTCCATTTTAGGAGGGGGGGGGGGATCAGTTTCCAATGCCTGTTCATGTTACATGCTCGCTAATTTTACACCGAAAAAAAAAAAAAAAAAAAAAAAAAAAAAAAGTTGGTCCATAACACCACATGCAACATGGTCAAAACTGATCCCCCTCCTAAAATGTAAAATATTACAAAGTTTTTTTCCAAAAACCCCGGAATTCTCTAGCAGCCTGATAGGTAAGTGTACACTGAAAAAAAAAAAAAAAAAAATGGCCAGTAAAGAATTGTGAAAAACGGACTGTGGTAAAAGACAAACATGTGCCAGGCATGTATTTACAACGACAGCTAACAGAACGAAAGAGGGTGAAAAAAAAACAAAAAAAAACTAATAGGCAACACAAATGTTACCAAAAGCAACATAAGTTACCCTTCTACGAACATGGCTAAGTTTATTTGTGTTTTTAATTTATTTTAAAGAGTTTTTTTTTTGTTCAAAACAAACCTGGTGTCCACCTGTTCAGTTAGAATGAGAAAAAGGCTGAAATTACAGTTTCGATAATCGCTCAAAAAACGAAAGTTAAGCAAAAATACATTACATTTTTTCACGATTGGCGACATTTATTGGATATGTTTCTAACACTTGCTTATTTTTCGATTTTTCACCAATTATCAAGGATCCGTGCTGGGCTCATGAACATCCATTTTCTTCCATTCGAACTGAACAGGTATACACCAGGTTAGTTTTGAACAAAAATACAAAAAACAAACTTAAAATAAATTAAAACACAAATAAAAGTATCCATGTTAGAAGAGTTCTTGGGCATCTTTTACGAGACTCAGCAGAGTAAAAACGCTAAAAAAACAAATTTACAACAAATAAAAGTAACTGTAAGCTGTAAAAGTTAGTTTCAAACTTGCATGTGCTATTTGTTTGTATTTTAAACCCGTTTGAAGTGCTATTTATTAGAAATCAATAGTTTTGACACCGTATCTTCGAAAAAAAACATGGCCGATTTGGGGGGGATTACTAACAAATGCACTAGGAGCGCCATATTGTTTTTGTGAAAACGGTGGGAAAAAAAAAGAATTTTTTTTTTTTACATCTAATGAAAACCCATTTATAATAGGTAAAAATAAAAACAAATTACATAGGTAAGTAGAAAAATATCTATTCTCGTCGTAGGTCAACTTCACTTGTTGCAAATTTATGTTTTTAAACCCTTTCTCGTTCTTTTTTTGGACCCCGTTCGCGCCTCTGCTGAGCGTCGTAACATATACCCGAGTTCTTTATCTTGCCTTTCGTAACATTTGTTGCCTATTTGTTTTGTTGTTTACTCCTTTTTCGTTCCGTTAGCTGTCGTTAAATGCCCCCGGATATTTGTAAGATGAATTTGGGATATTTCAGCAACGAAAGAGGTACAGTTTCGGGAAATACGACCAAAATTTTCCAAGCGTAACGTAAGTATGACGTATGTACAAAAAAATGCTACGAAAACGAACGAAAATAGACGAAAGAAGGTACGCGTTCCGAATGTTGCTCCCATTAAAAAAAAAAAAATAAAAAAAATTAAAATACTAAAATAAGAAGTTTTAAAATGTTATTTCATTAGTCGTCTGGTTATATTAAAAAATATATTTAAAAAAGGGTAAGTTTCCGAAGTCGTTCTTAACATGGCGGGTCTTCGGTAACATTCGGAACGGCGTACCTTTCATATTTTTCCGTTCGTTTTCGTAGCATTCGTTGTACATACGTCACGTACAAATTTTTGGTCGTATTTCCCGAAACAGTGGGGATTTCTCTAAGTGTTCGTTCTAAGAACACTGCTCTTTTCCAAATTTTATATTAATAAAAAAAAAGTTGTAAATTAAAATTCTATTACGAGATTAAATCTCAATGCATTTTGGTTTCTTCCATAAACAAGTACGCCATTTAAATATTTTGTTAATAGTTGAAAAACATCAATTACTTCGTGACTGTTCGAAATACGAAAGGAATTTAGAAGTATTTAAACTCTCGAACAGTGATTCAAACTGGGTTTAAAATTCTGGGAATCTTTTACGAGACTCAGCAGAGTAAAAACGCAAAAAAAAAAAAAATTACAACAAATAAAAGTAACTGTAAGCTGTAAAAGTTAGTTTCAAACTTGCATGTGATATTTGTTTGTATTTTAAACCCGTTTGAAGTGCTATTTATTAGAAATCAATAGTTTTGACACCGTAATTTCGAAAAACAACATGGCCGATTTGGGGGGGATTACTAACGAAATCACTCGGAGCGACCATATTGTTTTTGTGAAAACGTTGGAAAAAAAAAAAACAAGACATTTTTTTTTTTACATCTAATGAAAACCCATTTATAATACGTAATAAAAACAAATTACATAGGTAAGTAGAATATCTATTCTCGTCGTAGGTCAACTTCACTTGTTGCAAATTTATGTTTTTAAACCCTTTCTCGTTCTTTTTTTGGACCCCGTTCGCGCCTCTGCTGAGTCTCGTAACATATACCCAAAATTGTTTTATCCAAAATAACAATATCAGCGAACAGTGTTTTTTTTTTATTATTTAATAATGTAAAAATATTAATAAAAATTGGCACTTCTGCTGTATATGTTTAGCAGCTGCCGATTTAGAACTCGAAATTGAAGAGTTCCATTTTTTTTCCTCCAAGTACCATTCACTCAGAATTCACCGGAAGTGGATTACATTCACAAATCAAAACTTTTCAATTATAAGAAAAGAAAAAAAAAATCATTGATTTTCAGAAATTTTTAATTCATATAATAAAAAAAAGTTGTTAACTGTTATATTATACCCAAAAAGAAATCAGCGTTGCCTTTTTTAAAATTTATACAAAAATTTTTAAAAAATAAAAATCACTTCCGATTGAATTATCTCCCCTTATTTTCAGGAAAAGGAAAGAAAATGTGCTGCTAAACATATACAGCAGAAGTGCCAACAATTTTGTATAATCTTAAACTTCATAATTTTTTTTTTTTTTTTTTTTTTTTTTTTTTTTTTTTAATGTAAAATCGGTACTGATATCGATCCTAAACCAGTTTTCGTGAGGTTCGACTCGGAAGCGTTCGGTTGTCCTACGTAAACGCCCGAGAGTTGACGAGCCGATTTGTACCAGACGACAATTTTGATACGGTGCTGCGTCCTATGATGTTTTGCTTGTTTTTTTTTTTGTTGTTGTTAGGGTTAAAAATATTTTATAACAGTAATTTCGCTCTGTTTTATTTGTTTTATTGTTTAAAAAATTTCTTGCAAATATAACTAAAAATTATAGGACGCAGCAACGTATCAAAATAACAAAAAAATATTTATTTGATAACAGTAATTTCGCTATGTTTTGCTTGTTTTGTTTTTTTGTTGTTTCTTTTAGAAAATTTCTTGAAAATATAACTTACAATCACAGGACACAGCACCGTATCAAAATTGTCTGGTACAAATCGGCTCGTCAACACTCGGGCGTTTGCGTAGGACAGTCGAACCTCACGAAAACTGGTTCAGGGTCGATATCAGCACCTAAAACGGTACGACTTTTTAAAACGAATAGTCTGATTTAAAATTTTTTTGTATAATTTACAACTTTATAAAACGAAAATTGGGTATCTTTTACGACGCTCAGCAGAATCGTGAACGGGTTCAAGAAAACGAACGATAAAGTGATTAAAAACAAATATGCAACAAGTAAAGGCGACCTACGTCGAGAATAGATATTTTCCTACTTAGCTATGACATTTGTTTGTAATTTTACATAGTAAACATGGGTTTGTATTAGATGTAAAAAAAATTGTTTTTTTTGCACACAAAAAAAAAAAAAAAAAAAAAAAAAAAAAAAAAAATGGCTGTCGGTCGTGATTCTCTTACATTTTGACTTGATTCACAGCTAAACTACAGAAGTGATCCCATTGGCAAAATGCACTACTCCCGGTTCCTTTAAAATCTCGATTCTAGTATAGTTATACATGCTAAACGTTTTTCTTCAGATTACATGCGAAATAAATAAATTCTATCGCCTATACAATTTTTGGTCCTTCGGAAAAAAAAAAAAAAAAAACATTTATCTTGAAGAGTCAAATGGCTCTAAAGATAATTCAAAGTGTTCTCACGGGCAAACAATCAACATTTTAGGTATTCAGTACCAATAAAAATTTAAAAATTTTATTGAAATAAATTAATCACTGAAAATTTTAAAAAATACGTAAATGAAAGGAAAAATACATGAAACCTGGGCAATAAAAAGTTTTAATAACTAACCATACATGGAAATCTTCCTTAATGCCCATTTTGGGTTAGAGTTAATTCCACCGCGTTAGCTATAAAGTTGCCGATATTGAATTTTCGGGTATCTTTTACGAGGCTCAGCAGAGTAAAAACGCTAAAAAAAACAAAAAAAACAAATATACAACAAATAAAAGTAACTGTCGTCGATAAAAGTTAATTTAAAACTGTCCTGTGATATTTGTTTGTATTTTTAAACCGTTCCAACTGCTATTTATTAGAAATCAATAGTTTTGTCACACGAACTTGCAAATACAAAATGGCGCTTGCTCGTAAGAGAGTAAGTACAAGACGCCATTTTGTCTAGAAAAAAGTACGAGTTAAAAATGAACAAGAATTGTTTTTTACATCTAATAAAAACCCATTTATAGTACGTAAAAATACAAACAAATATCATAAGTAGACAAATATCTCTTCTCGACGTAGGTTAAACTCACTTGTTGCATATTTATTTTTAGAACCCCGTTCGCGCCTCTGCTGAGCGTCGTAACATATACCCATTAATTTAATTAAATTATTTTTAGTCTGCAATCATTTATATCAGTTAGAAACAATCCAAATTAAGCTTAAAACGTTTTTTGGGGAATCTTTTACAATAATCAGCAGAGTAAAAACGCTCAAAAAACAAATAAAAGTAACTGTAGGCGATAAAAGTTATTTTCAAACTTACCTGTGTCTTTTCCAACTATTAAAAAGATTTTAACCCGTTTCAATTGCTATTTATTAGAAATGTAAGTATTCGATACACGATCATCGAACAAATCAAGATGGCCGATTTACGTAATAATATAAAGGCCGGGCGGTCATTTTCTTCTATTCCAAATTCGATGGTCAAAAAATGAATTTTTTTTTTTAAACATCTAATAAAAGGCCATTTATACTACGTAAAAATACAAATTACATAAGTAGAAAAATGTCTATTCTAGACTTATGTCAACTTTACTTGTTGCAAATTTATGTTTTTAAACTCTTTCTCGTTCTTTTTTTTTACCCCGTTCGCGACTGATCATTGTAAAAGATTCCCCTTTTTTTTTTTTATTACCATTTAGTACAAGAGAAACAGCCCATTAATGGCGAAATAGTTAGACATGCGTGTATTTTGCCATTAAAAGTCAAGCTGTTAAATTGAACATAACTCGTGACTTGAAAAGTGTTCGGTCATTTGTGTCAGAAACCACGAAAAACTCGAATTTTAGCACGCACACTTGTTGAATCAAATAATTTACACCAGGTTTTTAAAAGGGTCACTTGGAAATTTCTTAAACCATTGAATGATATACAAAGTAAAAAAAGATTAAATAAATGCACGAGTCAAGATATTAAAACAAGGTTAAATTCTTTACTAGCAAATTAAAAATATTAATATTCAAAAAAAAAAAAAAAAAGAAGTCATTAACTTACCAATTTAATTCAAGTTCGAAAAGAATTCACGCAAGTAAAAAAAAAAAGCATTCGTTGAAATCGGTGGCTTTTATGGGGTTTGTTAATTTCTTGCGTATCTGCGAATATAAATTTGGCCTTCTAACACATTAAGGAATTTGGCAGAAGCCTATCTTCCTAGAAAGGTAAGATCACGTTCCCGTCTTTTGTAATGTAAAATCTGTCCTATTCTCTTGGTTAAATAAAAAGAATTTCTTCATGCTTCATTTCCTCCAAGAGAAAACCGATTGAAGAGGGACGTAAAAAGTTTTTTTTTTTTTTGTGAAAATGTACCGTCGTCGCAAATCAAACTGGAGACCGACGTCAACTTGAACTGCTTTGTAACGTAGTCATCGTCAGGAATTAGAAGGGGATTGACCCGCCCGTAGAGATCAACTTGTTCACGGGTGATTCAGTTTAAGCGACTAATTGACTGCGTTTGTATTTGAGCCAGTCATTTGAACACCCGACGAAAAGACTTCGCGCAAGTTTTCTTGTAGTCAGTACGGCGCTCACAAACTTTTTTTTTCTTCTTTTTCTTCCTCTTCCTCTTCCTCCTCCTCCTCCTCCTCCTCCTTCTTCTCCTTCTAAGTACTGTATGCAAAGATGAATCTATATTGCGTCTCGGGTATGATTTCGACTCTTCTATTATTTTGGGTTGGGGGTGTTAAGGTAGTAATTACACAGGTAAAAATGGTACATGAGAAAATATAGATGAAAATCTCGCAATGAATTTATCAAAATTTAGGATACAATTAATAAAGGGAAAATATTAAAAAGTTTGTCAAATAAAATTGAAAATTATATTTACAATTAAAAGTAAGTTAAATTTGTAGATGAGGCCACTCGCCTACCCCCCCCCCCCCAAGTAAGATTCTACATTTTTTAGGCGATTACGTGTGAACAGAACCCCCTGAAAAAAAAAAAAAAAACTATTTAGAATTTATTTGGGGATCATTTTTCTTTAAAATTTAATTCACCCCATACAGGTCATATTGCTACTGAGACGTAAGGGTCGACTGATCAGGGGATATGGGGCCATCCTCAGTGGGGAGTTGTGTAGCAAGATGCTTGTTCGTATTACGCTTAAATTTCTGCATGTTAGGACAGTCGGGGAAACAGGGAGCAGGGAGGAAATTCCAAAGGCAAGCGGTTCAAGGAAAGAGGGTATTAGGGTAGATAGTTTTCCAGTATCTGGAGACCTCAACAGTGAAGAGAAGGGGGTTTGTAGCTAGACGGGTTGGTCGGGAATATTTACGTTGGGCGGGTAGAGGTGCAGCAAGTTCATTGGAGCACATTCCTTTGAAGTAGTTGTAAAACAAGCACAGGGATGCAACATTGCGGCGATGGGACAGGGGATGGAGCTTAGTAGACAGTGTGGGACCTTTTACTTTAGAGACTCTTGTTTGGACCTTGTGCAAGAGGGAGAGACTAGTGGTTGGAGCACCAGCCCAGATGTGGCAACAATGCTCCATGCATGTGCGGATAGTGGCTTTGTAGAGATATAGGATACTGGCAGGCGTGAGAAGTTTTCTAGCCCGGTAAAGGGAGGTTACCTTCTTTGCGGCAGACTTGGCAGTATCTTCTATGTACTAATTCCAATTGATGTTACCCGTGAATATTAGACCGAGGAGTTTTAACGTTGGATTATCAGGAAAACGTGCTATCAGCCACGGCAATTGGTGATTGGAAAGATTTTGGTGCTTGTACAGAGAAGCGTCCATATTAAAATTATCAATACCACAAAAAACATTATTATATACTTACGCAGCAGATTTAAATAAGTATCCTCACCAAAAAGTAGGAAAAATCATCGAGTAGAATTTTAATTAAAAATAAAAATCAGTTTCATCGTATTTTGATGACTGCCATTGATTTATTACTTGTTAATATGACAGACTCAGACTGAGTTATCTTCCTCTGAATTTCGTGTTTTTCGCTCGAATAAATGGCCAAACCCGATTAAACGATATAACGGATTTTTATTTTTTATTACAATTCTACTCGATAATTTTTGCTAATTTTTGGTGTACAAACCTATTTTTGCTTGATACATAAGTATTTCAAAGAGTTTTCCAGTTAATTTAATTGGAATTATTATTATTATTATTATTATTATCCTTTTTTTGGTATAGTAGTTTGACGACTACTGGTATTTGTTCGCATTCGGATTGGTGTCAAAGTGTCGTATCTGTCCTTGGAGTATTGATTTACTCCTCTCCAGGAGTTAGGCACAAGGCCAGTTTTTATCTTACTCCCACAAGTAAGATGTGACCCAAAGTCGGGTCGGGAAAGTGGGGTTTAAAAATTGCCTGGGCAGCCCCGTCAGCATTCCCCGGTAGGGGCGCCTCAGGCAGTAAGCAATAAACTTACTCCTCTCCAAAGAGGGGAGGCGAAGCCTAGGAGGGTCGACCTCCTAGAACTGCACAGGACAGACCCATAGACTGGCATAAATCAAGCCCTGAAGGCCAAGACAATACTAGTCTATGGGGTGCAGTATCCATCGGAACAGATACTACACTTTGATCTTAGCCAAAAGGCCAAGATTTCAAAGAGTTTTCCGGTTAATTTAATTGGAACTGCGATTTTCAGCGTTTTTAATATGTACGCTTCTCTGTAGAAGCACTAAGATTTCTTATAATTATTAACGGAAAGGAGATTTATCTTTTTAGTATTGAAGGTGACCAAACACTTTTGGCCCCATTCTACTACAGACTGAAGATCATTTTCTAAAGATTCAGCTATCGCCTTAGATATTTGTGTGTTTGATTTACCCATATGTCGAGAATAGAGCGTGGTGTCATTAGCAAATAGGCCCATCTCAGATGCGATTGCATCAGGGAAGTTATTTACGAAGATCATGGTTCAAGTATCAACCCCTGCGGCACACCCGCATTAATGAGATGTTGTTTGAATGTACGGTTAGAGAGAGAGAGAGAGCAGTGTAAAGGACGCTGGGGTCGCTGGAATCGGTCTAAAGTCATTAGTTTTGCTGTTGTGAGCAGGTACTTATGGAGGAGGCCATGAAAAGGCTGACTTTATCTCCTCAATTCTCGCCGGCATCGCACCACCAACCCTGCGCCATGAGGCGGCTATCCTTGCACTGTCAAGAAAGGCCACTATCGATGGGGACCACCTTCTCCACAAGCTCGCCACAGAGACTCCTCCACGAGCTCGCCTGAAGTCATGACGCCCATTCTCGGAGCATGCCCACCAGCTCCTGCTTTCAACACCCGGTGACGTCACAAAACGAGTCTGGCTGAAACGTCGCTGGATGGAGGAATGACAGGCAGCAAGATAAATCAAGGTTGCACAGATTTGTGGAGGACCCGGATAACCTACCAGGCATGGACCTCCCTCGCCGGCAGTGGACAATGCTTAACCGCCTCAGGACAGGTGTCGGCCGTTTCACCGCGACCATGAAAGGATGAGGACTCAGGGACTCGGCTGTCTGCGACTGTGGTCACTCTGAACAGAGAGTAGACCACATCATCGAGTCATGCCTTAAATACCGACCACCCAACGGCGAAGCCGGCATAGCTGCGCTAGACAACAAAACATTAGCATGGCTTTTCTCAACCGAGCTGGTGATCTAACAGTGAGATGCTGTGAAGCAAATGAAAGAAGAATGTACGGTTATCGAGAACAACCTGGATCTTTCTTTTAGCTAAGACGTATCTGATTATATCAAATAGTCGTCCAGTAATACCTTACAAATTGATTCTCATGAGAAGACCTTTATGCCAGACCTTGTCAAAGGCCTTGGATATATCAAGTGCTACTGCCCTAGCTTCACCTGCCTTATCCAGTGTATAGTATATGCATTTAGAGATGACCGTTAAGAAGTTTAGCATGTTCGAGCTGGTAGATTATCGCTAAATTGATTAATGATTCATAAAGAAGGGGGGGGGGGCTTTTTTCCTCCAACCAGCATTGAAAAATCTTACAAGTGATGGCAAAAAAATGTGAAAAAAAAATCATAAAATTTTAAACATTTTCAAAGGCTTCGGATTGACTCTTCAGTTGAATTAAGTATAAATGAATTTAAACATTTTTACGCCTGTGTGCGAGAACACTTTCGTATCAGTTCTTCTTTCATTTTGCTTTTTGATGTCTTGTTGTAAAACAGAATTTCTAAATAAGGTTGATTGGGATTGATATAGAAGGCAATAAAATCAAATACTAGTAATAAAACTGATTCTTGATAATTTGTAAAAAAAAATAGGCGGTCATACCTATTGAGTGGGTGAGGCCCTCGAGAGGGGGGGATATGATACCCAACGGAGCAGAGTTGGACGAGGCCATTCTTAGTTAAGGGGTGAGAGGTAGTACAAAAACCTATATCTAGATTCTGCTTTTTCTCATTCAGACTGATCTTTTCGGCCTTTTGGCCAAGATCAAAGTGTAGTATCTGTTCCGATGGATACTGCACACTGCCTGTGCAGTTCTAGGAGGTCCACCCTCCCAGGCTTTGTTTCCCCTCTTTGGGGAGGAGTAAGTTTATTGCTTACTGTCTGAGGCGCCCCTGGAATGCCGACGGGGCTGCCCAGGCAATTTTTAAATGGCCAAAGTGCTCACCTCTTGAGCGCTGGCTAATCTAATCCCACTTTCCCGACCTTGTGTCACATCTTACCTTGTGGGAGGTAGATGAATAACTTCTCATTCAGACTGATCTTTTCGGCCTTTTGGCCAAGATCAAAGTGTAGTATCTGTTCCGATGGATACTACACCCTATAGACCGGTATCGTCTTGGCCTTCAGGTCTTGATTCCGCTGGTCTATGGGTTTGTCCTGTGCAGTCCTAGGAGGTCCATCCTCTCAGGCTTTGCCTACTCACCCTTTAAGAAGGGGTTAGTTTATTGCTAATCGCCTGAGGCGCCCCTACTGGAGAATGCCGACGGGGCTGCCCAGGCATTTTTTGAGGGTCACAGGTGCTCTTCCTCTAGGGTACTGACTTATCAAATCCCACTTTCCGACCTTGTGTCACATTTTACTTTGTGGAAGGTAGATAAATACCCTGATCTGTGATCTCGGGGTGAACTCAATGCGAATGGTGGCGGTGTGCCGCCGCTACCACCTGTGCCGCCGCCATTGGACAGACTATTATGATGCTGAACGAATGAGATCGACAGACACTCTTACGAGCGGGTTGCCATTTGCAAGACATAGGCATACTCTGTAACGAGACAGCGTCAGTAATATGACTTTGCTCCAACCAGAGACTACATTTTTTTTTTACCAGACACTGTTGGGTGGGTCGCTGGACGAGCAATTCTTTAGCAAGACCTTTCTCCTTCGGACTACTGCCTCGGCCCCCTTTAGGGTACATCCGGGAGGAAGATATGGGATATATTTTTATTTTTCATATTTCAAATGTTTTCTGGTTTCCCCCCCCCCCCAACACATTGTGAAGGAAATCTTTTTGGTAATTTAGTTGTTACATTTCTCTTCCACCGACAAGACACAAAATACTGAAAATTTTCCAACATTAAAATGTAAATTTTTTTTTTAGACTATTTTAAAAACATTTAAAACGTGTTTTATGGAGAAAAAAATTACTAACATGATTTTTATTCATTTTTATTCAATATTTAAACTTATAGTTGTTTTTTTTACGGCATATCAACCCTTTTCGGGTTATTTAATGCCGAATACGGTCATATTGGTAAAAGTTTTTTCTGCTTCAAGTTTTATATATCTACAAATATTTATTCATGGCGTTCTATTTGGTTGTTTTGCAAAGGAAAATTGTTGTTTTTGGCTTTGTAGAACATGATTGAGTTTTGCAAAGGGAAAGGAAAAAAACAATAACATCAATGTTTGGTGCATTTTTGGTCACGAAGCCAGTATCTTCAAACAGCCTGATCTGGTTTAAACTTAAATTTTATGTTATACAGAAAAAATATCTCAAACTTTAGGTGTAACAAGCAAGTATTGTTTTTGATTTAATATTTTCTATCAAGACAGGTTTGTCATCCATCTTGAATTTTAGTCTGAACGATTTTTTTTGTATATTTTTACCTTAAAATCACTATCAAAATTCTACCTTGAACAAAACCATCAACAAAAACATATTTCTTAAATACAAAACAATTATGAGATCAAAGATGAAATAATTTAAGAGAAATTACCACCGTCATATGTCTACATGTAGTGTGTAAACGTTCCCTTTGATGTGTCTTGTTTATCTTTTCAGTACCGACCACGGTGACGTCAGCAGAAAAACAAGACTCAGTGAAATGGCCTCCTCACTTTACGACGGCCACGACTCAGTCTCCTTCTGTTCAGGTTTATTTCTCCACTAAACTTTGCTTGCAGGATTTGTTCAGAAGCCTAAATTCAGCTACCTGACAAGCATTTATCAATGGTGCCAAGAAACTAGACAAACATTGGCCTTTTGGCTAAGATCAAAGTGTAGTATCTGTTCCGATGGATACTGCACTTCATAGATCGGTATTGTCTTGGCCTTCGGGGCTTGATTTACGCCGGTCTATGGGTCTGATCTGTCCTGTGCAGTTCTAGGAGGTCCACCCTCCCAGGCTT
The DNA here is from genome assembly GCA_963556195.1 of Sepiola atlantica. Lineage (NCBI taxonomy): Eukaryota > Metazoa > Mollusca > Cephalopoda > Sepiida > Sepiolidae > Sepiola > Sepiola atlantica. The sequence goes on along the minus strand of OY744543.1, from coordinate 75,780,803 downwards.
TACCTCCCCTCTTTGGGGAGGAGTAAGTTTATTGCTTACTGCCTGAGACGCCCCTACCGGGGAATGCCGACGGGGCTGCCCAGGCAATTTTTAATGGCCATAGTGCTCACCTTCTCGAGCGCTGGCTTTTCAAATCCCACTTTCCGACCTTGTGTCACATATTCCTATTGTGGGTAGGGGTTAAATAAAACCCTTTAAGAAGGGGTTAGTTTATTGCTAATCGCCTGAGGCGCCCCTACTGGAGAATGCCGACGGGGCTGCCCAGGCATTTTTTGAGGGTCACAGGTGCTCTTCCTCTAGGGTACTGACTTATCAAATCCCACTTTCCGACCTTGTGTCACATTTTACTTTGTGGAAGGTAGATAAATACCCTGATCTGTGATCTCGGGGTGAACTCAATGCGAATGGTGGCGGTGTGCCGCCGCTACCACCTGTGCCGCCGCCATTGGACAGACTATTATGATGCTGAACGAATGAGATCGACAGACACTCTTACGAGCGGGTTGCCATTTGCAAGACATAGGCATACTCTGTAACGAGACAGCGTCAGTAATATGACTTTGCTCCAACCAGAGACTACATTTTTTTTTTACCAGACACTGTTGGGTGGGTCGCTGGACGAGCAATTCTTTAGCAAGACCTTTCTCCTTCGGACTACTGCCTCGGCCCCCTTTAGGGTACATCCGGGAGGAAGATATGGGATATATTTTTATTTTTCATATTTCAAATGTTTTCTGGTTTCCCCCCCCCCCCCAACACATTGTGAAGGAAATCTTTTTGGTAATTTAGTTGTTACATTTCTCTTCCACCGACAAGACACAAAATACTGAAAATTTTCCAACATTAAAATGTAAATTTTTTTTTTAGACTATTTTAAAAACATTTAAAACGTGTTTTATGGAGAAAAAAATTACTAACATGATTTTTATTCATTTTTATTCAATATTTAAACTTATAGTTGTTTTTTTTACGGCATATCAACCCTTTTCGGGTTATTTAATGCCGAATACGGTCATATTGGTAAAAGTTTTTTCTGCTTCAAGTTTTATATATCTACAAATATTTATTCATGGCGTTCTATTTGGTTGTTTTGCAAAGGAAAATTGTTGTTTTTGGCTTTGTAGAACATGATTGAGTTTTGCAAAGGGAAAGGAAAAAAACAATAACATCAATGTTTGGTGCATTTTTGGTCACGAAGCCAGTATCTTCAAACAGCCTGATCTGGTTTAAACTTAAATTTTATGTTATACAGAAAAAATATCTCAAACTTTAGGTGTAACAAGCAAGTATTGTTTTTGATTTAATATTTTCTATCAAGACAGGTTTGTCATCCATCTTGAATTTTAGTCTGAACGATTTTTTTTGTATATTTTTACCTTAAAATCACTATCAAAATTCTACCTTGAACAAAACCATCAACAAAAACATATTTCTTAAATACAAAACAATTATGAGATCAAAGATGAAATAATTTAAGAGAAATTACCACCGTCATATGTCTACATGTAGTGTGTAAACGTTCCCTTTGATGTGTCTTGTTTATCTTTTCAGTACCGACCACGGTGACGTCAGCAGAAAAACAAGACTCAGTGAAATGGCCTCCTCACTTTACGACGGCCACGACTCAGTCTCCTTCTGTTCAGGTTTATTTCTCCACTAAACTTTGCTTGCAGGATTTGTTCAGAAGCCTAAATTCAGCTACCTGACAAGCATTTATCAATGGTGCCAAGAAACTAGACAAACATTGGCCTTTTGGCTAAGATCAAAGTGTAGTATCTGTTCCGATGGATACTGCACTTCATAGATCGGTATTGTCTTACCCTTCGGGGCTTGATTTACGCCGGTCTATGGGTCTGTCCTGTGCAGTTCTAGGAGGTCCACCCTCCCAGGCTTCGCCTCCCCTCTTTGGGGAGGAGTAAGTTTATTGCTTACTGTCTGAGGCGCCCCTACCGGGGAATGCCGACGGGGCTGCCCAGGCAATTTTTAATGGCCAGAGCGCTCACCTTCTCGGGCGCTGGCTTTTCAAATCCCACTTTCCGACCTTGTGTCACATACTCCCATTGTGGGTGGGTGTTAAATAACGCCTTTTGGCTAAGATCAAAGTGTAGTATCTGTTCCGATGGATACTGCACTTCATAGATCGGTATTGTCTTGGCCTTCGGGGCTTGATTTCCGCCGGTCTATGGGTCTGATCTGTCCTGTGCAGTTCTAGGAGGTCCACCCTCCCAGGCTTTACCTCCCCTCTTTGGGGAGGAGTAAGTTTATTGCTTACTGCCTGAGACGCCCCTACCGGGGAATGCCGACGGGGCTGCCCAGGCAATTTTTAATGGCCATAGTGCTCACCTTCTCGAGCGCTGGCTTTTCAAATCCCACTTTCCGACCTTGTGTCACATATTCCTATTGTGGGTAGGGGTTAAATAAAACCCTTTAAGAAGGGGTTAGTTTATTGCTAATCGCCTGAGGCGCCCCTACTGGAGAATGCCGACGGGGCTGCCCAGGCATTTTTTGAGGGTCACAGGTGCTCTTCCTCTAGGGTACTGACTTATCAAATCCCACTTTCCGACCTTGTGTCACATTTTACTTTGTGGAAGGTAGATAAATACCCTGATCTGTGATCTCGGGGTGAACTCAATGCGAATGGTGGCGGTGTGCCGCCGCTACCACCTGTGCCGCCGCCATTGGACAGACTATTATGATGCTGAACGAATGAGATCGACAGACACTCTTACGAGCGGGTTGCCATTTGCAAGACATAGGCATACTCTGTAACGAGACAGCGTCAGTAATATGACTTTGCTCCAACCAGAGACTACATTTTTTTTTTACCAGACACTGTTGGGTGGGTCGCTGGACGAGCAATTCTTTAGCAAGACCTTTCTCCTTCGGACTACTGCCTCGGCCCCCTTTAGGGTACATCCGGGAGGAAGATATGGGATATATTTTTATTTTTCATATTTCAAATGTTTTCTGGTTTCCCCCCCCCCCCCCCAACACATTGTGAAGGAAATCTTTTTGGTAATTTAGTTGTTACATTTCTCTTCCACCGACAAGACACAAAATACTGAAAATTTTCCAACATTAAAATGTAAATTTTTTTTTTAGACTATTTTAAAAACATTTAAAACGTGTTTTATGGAGAAAAAAATTACTAACATGATTTTTATTCATTTTTATTCAATATTTAAACTTATAGTTGTTTTTTTTACGGCATATCAACCCTTTTCGGGTTATTTAATGCCGAATACGGTCATATTGGTAAAAGTTTTTTCTGCTTCAAGTTTTATATATCTACAAATATTTATTCATGGCGTTCTATTTGGTTGTTTTGCAAAGGAAAATTGTTGTTTTTGGCTTTGTAGAACATGATTGAGTTTTGCAAAGGGAAAGGAAAAAAACAATAACATCAATGTTTGGTGCATTTTTGGTCACGAAGCCAGTATCTTCAAACAGCCTGATCTGGTTTAAACTTAAATTTTATGTTATACAGAAAAAATATCTCAAACTTTAGGTGTAACAAGCAAGTATTGTTTTTGATTTAATATTTTCTATCAAGACAGGTTTGTCATCCATCTTGAATTTTAGTCTGAACGATTTTTTTTGTATATTTTTACCTTAAAATCACTATCAAAATTCTACCTTGAACAAAACCATCAACAAAAACATATTTCTTAAATACAAAACAATTATGAGATCAAAGATGAAATAATTTAAGAGAAATTACCACCGTCATATGTCTACATGTAGTGTGTAAACGTTCCCTTTGATGTGTCTTGTTTATCTTTTCAGTACCGACCACGGTGACGTCAGCAGAAAAACAAGACTCAGTGAAATGGCCTCCTCACTTTACGACGGCCACGACTCAGTCTCCTTCTGTTCAGGTTTATTTCTCCACTAAACTTTGCTTGCAGGATTTGTTCAGAAGCCTAAATTCAGCTACCTGACAAGCATTTATCAATGGTGCCAAGAAACTAGACAAACATTGGCCTTTTGGCTAAGATCAAAGTGTAGTATCTGTTCCGATGGATACTGCACTTCATAGATCGGTATTGTCTTGGCCTTCGGGGCTTGATTTACGCCGGTCTATGGGTCTGATCTGTCCTGTGCAGTTCTAGGAGGTCCACCCTCCCAGGCTTTACCTCCCCTCTTTGGGGAGGAGTAAGTTTATTGCTTACTGCCTGAGACGCCCCTACCGGGGAATGCCGACGGGGCTGCCCAGGCAATTTTTAATGGCCACAGTGCTCATCTTCTCGGGTGTATATTATTTGTTATGTATATGTTTGTTTTTTTTTACTTTTTTTTGTTTCCCTTTTGTTTTTTTCAACTTTTTCAATATAAAAAATTGAACTGTAAAGTATATTTACAAATTTAAATAATAAAAAAGACAGACGAAAAAGAAAAGAAAGGAAACAATTGAAACTAAAAAAGACTAATTTGGGTGACACAAATAAGATTTACACGATGAAGCACTGTGGAAAAAAAAAAAAGAAGGTACTTGTACAACTGACACCGTCATCAATGGTCAACCAGTCGTCTTGATACAAACTGTGTTTACCCAATTGGCGATATCAAAAATACCCTCTATTGTGTTTGACCAATCATAATTCAGTATTTCTCGGCTCCAATCTCCTTTACTCTCTGACAGACACATCCCCCCCCCCCCGGTACTCAAGTTTGCAACCCAATATTAAGAGGGAAGAAAAGAAAGGGTGCTTGTACAGAGAAGCGTCCATGTTAAATTATCAATACCACAAAAAAACAGTATTATATACTTACGCAGCAGATTTAAGTAAGTATCCTCACCAAAAATTAGGGAAAATGATCGAGTAGAATTTTAATTAAAAGTAAAAAATCAGTTTCATCGTATTTTGATGACTGCCATTGATTTATTACTTGTTAATGACAGACTGGGTTATCTCCCTCTGAATTTCGTGTTTTTTGCTCGAATCAATGGCCGACTTGATTAAACGCTATAAATGGATTTTATTTTTTATTACAATTCTACTCGATAGTTTTTGCTAATTTTTAGTGTACAAACCTATTTTTGCTTGATACATAAGTATTTCAAAGAGTTTTCCGGTTAACTTAATTGGAACTGCAATTTTTAGCACTTTTCATATGTACGCTTCTCTGTAGAAGCACCAAAGAAAGTATTGTATGAACACTGTAATGCTTATTTTCTTTCTTACCCAGCAAAAAATTTTAACAAAGAATTATTTAAATTCATTTTATTTATTTATTTTATTGAATATTATTTACACTTTTGTCAAAGAATTATTTAAATTCATTTTATTTATTTTTTTATTGAATATTATTTACACTTTTGTCAAAGAATTATTTAAATTCATTTTATTTATTTTTTTATTGAATATTATTTACACTTTTGTCAAAGAATTATTTAAATTCATTTTATTTATTTTTTTTATGATTATTTACACTTTTGTCAAAGAATTATTTAAATTCATTTTATTTATTTTTTTATTGAATATTATTTACACTTTTGTCAAAGAATTTTTTAAATCTATTTTATTTATTTTTTTATTGAATATTATTTACACTTTTGTCAAAGAATTATTTAAATTCATTTTATTTATTTTTTTTATGAATATAATTTACACTTTTGTCAAAGAATTATTTAAATTCACTTTTATTTATTTTTTTATTGAATATTATTTACACTTTTGTCAAAGAATTATTTAAATTCATTTTATTTATTTATTTTATTGAATATTATTTACACTTTTGTCAAAGAATTATTTAAATTCATTTTATTTATTTTTTTTATGAATATAATTTACACTTTTGTCAAAGAATTATTTAAATTCACTTTTATTTATTTTTTTATGAATATAATTTACACTTTTGTCAAAGAATTATTTAAATTCACTTTTATTTATTTTTTTATTGAATATTATTTACACTTTTGTCAAAGAATTATTTAAATTCATTTTATTTATTTATTTTATTGAATATTATTTACACTTTTGTCAAAGAATTATTTAAATTCATTTTATTTATTTTTTTATTGAATATTATTTACACTTTTGTCAAAGAATTATTTAAATTCATTTTATTTATTTATTTTATTGAATATTATTTACACTTTTGTCAAAGAATTATTTAAATTCATTTTATTTATTTTTTTTATGAATATAATTTACACTTTTGTCAAAGAATTATTTAAATTCACTTTTATTTATTTTTTTATGAATATAATTTACACTTTTGTCAAAGAATTATTTAAATTCACTTTTATTTATTTATTTTATTGAATATTATTTACACTTTTGTCAAAGAATTATTTAAATTCATTTTATTTTTTTTTTTTATGAATATAATTTACACTTTTGTCAAAGAATTATTTAAATTCATTTTATTTATTTTTTTATTGAATATTATTTACACTTTTGTCAAAGAATTATTTAAATTCATTTTATTTATTTATTTTATTGAATATTATTTACACTTTTGTCAAAGAATTATTTAAATTCATTTTATTTATTTATTTTATTGAATATTATTTACACTTTTGTCAAAGAATTATTTAAATTCATTTTATTTATTTTTTTATTGAATATTATTTACACTTTTGTCAAAGAATTATTTAAATTCATTTTATTTATTTATTTTATTGAATATTATTTACACTTTTGTCAAAGAATTATTTAAATTCATTTTATTTATTTTTTTATTGAATATTATTTACACTTTTGTCAAAGAATTATTTAAATTCATTTTATTTATTGAATATTATTTACACTTTTGTCAAAGAATTATTTAAATTAATTTTATTTATTTATTTTATTGAATATTATTTACACTTTTGTCAAAGAATTATTTAAATTCATTTTATTTATTTTTTTATTGAATATTATTTACACTTTTGTCAAAGAATTATTTAAATTCATTTTATTTATTGAATATTATTTACACTTTTGTCAAAGAATTATTTAAATTAATTTTATTTATTTATTTTATTGAATATTATTTACACTTTTGTCAAAGAATTATTTAAATTAATTTTATTTATTTATTTTATTGAATATTATTTACACTTTTGTCAAAGAATTATTTAAATTCATTTTATTTATTTTTTTATTGAATATTATTTACACTTTTGTCAAAGAATTATTTAAATTCATTTTATTTATTGAATATTATTTACACTTTTGTCAAAGAATTATTTAAATTAATTTTATTTATTTATTTTATTGAATATTATTTACACTTTTGTCAAAGAATTATTTAAATTAATTTTATTTATTTATTTTATTGAATATTATTTACACTTTTGTCAAAGAATTATTTAAATTCATTTTATTTATTTTTTTATTGAATATTATTTACACTTTTGTCAAAGAATTATTTAAATTCATTTTATTTATTTATTTTATTGAATATTATTTACACTTTTGTCAAAGAATTATTTAAATTCATTTTATTTATTTATTTTATTGAATATTATTTACACTTTTGTCAAAGAATTATTTAAATTCATTTTATTTATTTTTTTATTGAATATTATTTACACTTTTGTCAAAGAATTATTTAAATTCATTTTATTTATTTATTTTATTGAATATTATTTACACTTTTGTCAAAGAATTATTTAAATTCATTTTATTTATTTATTTTATTGAATATTATTTACACTTTTGTCAAAGAATTATTTAAATTCATTTTATTTATTTTTTTATTGAATATTATTTACACTTTTGTCAAAGAATTATTTAAATTCATTTTATTTATTTATTTTATTGAATATTATTTACACTTTTGTCCAGGACGTATTTCTTCGGTTTTAAATTTTTTTTTTTTTGCTAAATGATGCAATGGACAAGATCTCCCCCAACACACACACACACACAAAAAGAATAAATATCATATTTTATGCCCAATTTTCTTTTTTTTTCTAAAATAAATAAATAAACAGACAACGGCATCTTATGGTGCAAAGTTACGTTTCTGCAAGACAGTGGAAGTCCAAGAATCTGGCTACGCCTGTATTTTTCCCCAGCAAGCGCTTTAAAAAAAAGAAAGACAATTAACAAAGAATTATTTAAATTCATTTATCTTTTTTTTTATTTATTTACACTTTTTTCCAGAATTTTTTTTTTTTTCAATTTTTTGTTGTTGTTAAAGATGGGATTGATAAGATTTTAAAAAAAGAGTAAATACATTTTTTTTCTTCTTCTTCAAAAAGAAAATAGTAAATACATATAAAAAAGAAAATAGTAAATACATTTTTCTTCCTCGTCAAAAAAGGAAAATAGTAAATACACACTTTTTCAAAAAAAAAAGAAAATAGTAAATACATATCTTTTTTTCTTCAAAAAAAAAAATTAAAAAAATAGTAAATACATATTAAAAAAAAAGAAAATAGTATATACAAATTTTTTTTTTTTAATTCTTTGAGTAAATACATATTTAAAAAAAAAGAAAATAGTAAATACACGTTTTTTCTTCAAAAAAGAAAAGAAAAAGAAACCATCTTAAGTTGCGTTTGCGCAAAACAGCAGAAGTCCAAGAGTCTGGCTAAATCTGTGCATATGACACATTTTAAAATCCCCTTTCAGCGAACGTTTCCTGTTGATCTCGGCATCTTTTATGGCAAGAATTATGATACACCAAAGTCGACCCAGTGAGAATGAATTCACAGCTTGTGAAGTGTCTTATTAAAAAAGATTTTACGAGTTAGCAACGATATGAAAGGGTAACAAAAACTTTATTAGTTCAGCAGTTTGCTAACTTTTAATGGTTCGCTAACTTTTAATGGTTCGCTAACTTTTAATGGTTTGCTAACTTTTAATGGTTTCATAATTTTTAATGGCTTCATAACTTTTAATGACATTAGCAGTAAAAAGGAATTCAAATATCTCTTCATTATTGATCAGCTGCAGAAGAAGAAAATATAAATGGGTAAAAGTATTTTGTTTCTTTTGCGATAAGTTAATCACTTTTCGTTTTAAAATATTTCCAAGATGATGCGTGGTCGGTTATTTAAATGTTTCAAATTATCATCATCATATTTTTATACAGGGTGTTTGGGAAATCGATGGCATAACTTCAGGATTATGTTCTATACGTGTTAATGATGAAAAAAGAAAAGTTCCCATTGAAACAAATACTAATCAATATTCTTTAACAAACACAATATGTGCGATAGTGCACTGTTATTTTTATATATGGGATCGATAAACAGGAGCACAGGTAAAATAAGCCTGGGTCTGGTGTTGCCACACGCACCAACAAAACTATGAAAAAATAGCACCAAACAAACGTAGGGCTCAGAAGAAAGATATGCGCTTCATGATTGGCAGGGACTCTGTTGATCAACGACATGGAGAACCCGGATGGCATCTTGCGAATGTTGGCCCTTTTTATTTCAGATAACAGAATACAACAGACCAAATACAGGTAGATAGAGTAGAAAGTGACCAACTTGGGTTTACTTTCGACAGCCTCGTAACTCTCGCTTCCCTTATTTTGTTATTTAGTCCTTACATTCCATGAGCGATGTTTCTGACAAAGGGGGAAGAATAGCTGTTTTCTGGGTCGGAATCTATCGATCAAACACTTATCGTTGGCTGTTTTTTTTTACCTTGAAGTATGATTTTTTTTTTAGCTCCTTACATCAAGTGGCTTCATGCCTTGTCTGGAGCGATTTCCATTAAAAAACAAAAAAAAAACAATGATCAGCACAAAGCAAAGACTACGCAGAGGAAGAAATGGACCACAAAGGCAATTAGACTAGTAATGGGGGAGTGATATTACAAAAGTAGGCCCTACACAAAGAGGGTCCTTTCAGAAACATATTGGAAAATCGAGTATAGACGTTTTCACAGCTAACACTAAATTGTCATCCGTAAAGAAACACCTAATATATAAAATAAAGTCAGTCTCTTTCTCGATTTTTGTCATCAATAATTTTCTTCCTACAAAATCAATATTTGATTTTGGTTTGTCAAGTTCTGTATTTAGGTCCAGAAACACTTGGTTTCCGAGTTATAGACCATTGAAACGAATACTGATCGACATTTATTATTGTGAACATCTAGCACGTACAATGTGTGTGATGGTGCACTGTTATTCTTACATAGGATATAGATAAACATTATCCCTATGGCAGGATCACGGGTAAAATAATCCTGGGCCTGGTGTTGCCACATACACCAACAGAAGCATGAAAAAAATGACACCAAACAAATATAAAAGCCGTGGGGCTCAGACGAAAGATCTGAGCGTCATGATCGACATTTGGTTCTTTTGATAGCCAACATGAAAGACCTGATGGGCATCCTGCAAATTATTTGATTCATTATTTAAAATTGTTGCCATCTTAACAAGTTTCTAAACTGGAATATTAGGGTGTAGAGAAGAAGAAAGGGTAGGGCGAATCAAATTACAGATACGTTTCTGCACCTTATTAAGAACCCGCAAATGGAACAGAGATTCACCAGCCCAAATATGACAGCAGTATAGTATAAGACTTCTACCCGGTCGTGGCTGATAGAATGAGGGTAAGCTACCTCCATTGATTAAATAAAGAGTGCCGTTTGAAATTCTGTTACAGATTCCAAACTTATTCCCGAGTTTGACATCTGAAGAAACGTTGTGCAAATAACATCCAAGATGAGAACAATAGTCCAAATAATCAACCTCATCTCAAAAATGCTGAAACATAACGACTCATGTTAGAGCTTGATTTGGGTTTCGTATAGACTCTAAGTACAGAATAACGGGGTTTTCCTTGAATTACAATAGAAAAACAAAACTTTTAATCATTTAAAATCAGGATAACTGATCCTCACGAACTTGCTGATTTCAAAGTATGTCATTAGTTTTTCTTGGCGATCAACCAGTCACAATTGATGCGTGGACCGACGAAAACACACGCATCTTTGCTTTTATATATGAACATGTGGCGGAAAATGATGAAATTTGGTAACCCCTCCTTCCTCCGAGAAGTTCCGAGTCAGTTTGCCACGAATAAATCAATGTTTTTTTTTTTCCCCAATTTTTCGATATTATGGGTCCGGAAGGTGGAGGATTTAGAAAATGTCAACTTTATGGCTACTGTGGAATATCTCGGGGAATATTAGCTAGACATACAAACACACATACATACAAACAGACATTTCCCCTTTATATAATAGATAATATATTTTTTCTGAAGTTGGACATTTTGATTTCAAAGTATTTCATTAGTTTTTCTTGGCGATCAACCAGTCACAATTGATGCGTGGACTGACGAAAACACACACATCTTTGCTTTTATATATAGATAATACATTGTTTCCGAAGTTGGACATTTTGTAAGAAAAGCGTTTGATTTTTGCAAATCATAACTTTTTTTGGTCCTTATGCAGATCAGCTCTGACATGTTAGACCGCTCTTAAAAATAAACTAGCTAAAGAAATGTATAAACTTTGTTATGTACTTACGTGGTAGCTGGAAAGAAGACTGTACCCCAACAATTATTCAAATTCATCCAGTATTTATTTAATTATAAATAAAAAACGATTTTATCACTCGGTAGATATTTCCACCATTTTGTTAACTTGGTAAAAAAAAACAAGTGGTTATCTCCCTTGTATACATAAATATCAAAATCTACCTAAAATCATTTTTCTTTTTCGTATAATTTAATAACTACTGGATGAATTTGCGTAATTTTTTCTGCACAATCTTATTTTCAGCTAATATGTAAGTACATAATAAAAGTTTATACATTCTTTAAATATTTCAATGTCAGGGTTGATCTGCATAAGGACCCTTTTTTTCTTGCCAATTGCTGATAAATAAAATTAGTTTGGGAAGTAGGGGGGAAAAAAGTGAATATCCATCGAGAGGAATCCGCCATCACTTGGCAATATTGGTTTTGGTCCCTGAATTGTTAGGTTGTAGAAACTTTTCAAAAACGCGTTAGGGTCAGCGGGAAGTTTTCAGTCACCATGTAGTCATCTTGAAACACAACGACAATGTTTATTTCGAACTCTGAAAAAAGATTAAAAACAAGAATAATTGTTACAGATTTAATCAAATGAAACTGAAAAAAAAAAAAAAAAGACGGTACTTTTATAAATGACGCACCATGTTTCTGTGACTTTGCGTCGTCAATGTTTGGGCAGGTCTCGGAAGCACCCGAGAGTTGACGAAACTATTAACCATGGAGTGGATAACTTTTGGAAGAAATTAATCGCGTTCAAAAACAAAAAATGAATTTCTATAATCTCTGTCAGCTCGTTGAATCCCTCGAAGGACTAATGAAGTTTTTTGAAAAAATTATAAAAAAAAAAAAAAAACCTTGAAAAAAAAATGTAAAAAAAATGTAAAAAAAACCCAAAAACATTTGCCTAACAAATCAAATAAAATCATCATTTGAAACTTTCCGGTGTACAAACAAAAGAACATTTTATTTAAAACCATTTCATTAAAAATGGTTCCTTTGACAAAAAAACAAACAAAAATAAACATCTAATTAATAACAGTTGTTTAGCTATTGTTTGATCGTTCTTTATTTTTATATATGTATTTTAGTTCGGTTTTCTTTGTCGTAATTTATCGTCTGCCAGTCTTCAATTTAGCGTTGGGCAGTTTTCGCCTCGTCTACTCTCGGGGGCTTCCGTAACCTGCCCGAATGTTTATGACGCAAAGTCACAGAAACATGGTGCGTCATCGATAAGAGTACCAAAAAGACAAACAATAAAAATAAAAAAAAGCATGCGATTATTACGACTGGGATCATGCAGATCCCAGTCGTAATAATCACAGATTACAAAGATTATCAAATGTTGGTTGATTTGCAGCAAAAGTTGATGAAAATATGTTTAGATATTAGAAAGACAACAACGAAAAACGCATTATTAAATAAATTAAGGGAGAGGGGTCATTACTGATCAAAATATACCATATTATCCAAGTACTAAGACTCCCGGGCAATTCCAGGTAGTTACAAAATCTAAACTTAAATACAGAATGCTTTAAAAGAGGTTCGATATATTTAAAATTAAATTAAACAACATTCGGTGCTTCTTTCGTTTCGCAGTGACATTAAAATATTTAAACAAATGTATAAACTTTATTATGTACTTACGTGTTAGCTGAAAATAAGATTGTACAGAAAAAATTACGCAAATTCATCCAGTATTTATTAAATTGTAAGAAAAAAAAAAAAAACGATCTTACATATAGTTAGACATTTTGTAACCAGTTCAGCTTACTAATTAGGCAATTTTTTTTGTAAATCTGGCGATTGATAGATACAAGATGGCGGCCGACCAATAAAATCGTTTTTAAAATTTTTAATTCAATACTGGATGAATTTGCGTAATTTTTGTGTAGTCTTCTTTTCAGCTACCACGTAAGTACATAACAAAGTTTATACATTTCTTTAGCTATTTTTTTTTTAAGAGAGGCCTAACATGTCGTTGTGAAACACCAAAAATTGAGTTATGTCCCTTGCAAATTTGTGTAATTCTTAGTGTACAGTCTTCTTTTCAGCTTGCACGTAAGTACATAACAAAGTTTATACATTTCTTTAGCTATTTCAAGAGAGGCCTAACATGTCGTGAAATGAAAGAAGCAACGAATACTTTAAAAGAGGTTTGATAGATTTAAAATTAATAACAATTTTCTTTTAACAATTTAGTTTCTTTATTTTAAACACTGCACATTCTGCTGCTGATGCTTTTATAACAAATTTTTTTTTAAATAAAAATAAAAAAAATTTTTAAATAAAAATTAAAAAAAATTTTTAAATGAAAAAAAATTTTTTTTCAAAAATAAAAATACATTTTTTTTTAAATAAAAATAATTTAAAAAAAATTTTTTAAATAAAAATAATTAAAAAAAAAATTTTTAAATAAAAATAATAAGATTTTTTAAATAAAAATAAAAAAAATTTTTTTAAATAAAAATAAAAAAAATTTTTTTAAATAAAAATAAAAAAAAAATTTTTAAATAAAAATAAAAAAAATTTTTTTAAATAAAAATAATATAGAAAAATTTTTAAATAAAAATAAAAAAAAAAATTTTTAAATAAAAATTAAAAAAATTGTTTTAAATAAAAATAAAAAAATTTTTTTAAAATAAAAATAATAATAACAAAATGTTTAAATAAAAAAATAACATTATGCTATTTCATATTTTCTTTTAACAAAGATAACAATTTATTTTCTTTTTTTTAAGCACTTCACATTCTGATGCTCTTCTGAGTATTGCCAAAAAACTACACTTTAAACAAAGTCTATGATATGACTTCTACATGCTTATAAATTAAAATTCAACTTTTTTTTGTTTTTTAGATTTTGTTGTCTTAATTTGTGACTGCTCAGAATTTAAAAGACATTTGGCAACCTGTCATTTGGATCTCAATTTACCATCATTCATACACAAATGCTACAGCGTTAAAAAAAAATTAAATTTTAAGAATCATATACGTATTCTATGATAGTAATTTTTTTATGACTGAGTAAAATTCGAAAATGATTTATACATTAGTGATCAAAATTTGGAGCAAGACAACAATAGGGACCCCAGATCATTAACACAAGACGCGGGACATATTTTGGAAGTCACCGGTTGACCTCGCAATACACGTGGTCTCTATTTACAAAACACTTGTAAATAAATCTTTTATTTATTTTACTAAATGCAGTATATTTCGGAATTTTTTTTTCTTTTAACATGTTAATATTTATTTTAAGGCAGAGAGTCCATAAATAAAACAAATAAAATATTAACATGTTTTCTTTTAAAACATGTTTTTGTGTCACTATTTACTTGCCTCTCCACGAGGGCAGAAATGGGGGGGGGGGGGTATGAAATATTTATCACCGTACTTAAGTAATCTTTCGTTTTGTAGGGAAAAATCAAGCTTCCCAAAAAGGGGCACTCTGGATCTTACCTCAGTTTAGAAGGATTTTTCCATACTACACTTTGCTCCTAGCCCGAGGAGGCAAAACGGAAGATTACGCAAGTTATTTTAATAAATAAACGAAATATATACGCTTTTTAAAAAATCGGCTGACTTGTAATCTTTCGTTTTGCCTCCCCACGAGGGCGGAGTTAGACTTCAAAAATCAGTTTCTAAACGGAAGCAATTTAAAGTTTATGAAGTTTTTGTCCTTAAAAACTGATTTTTTAAGTAAATAGCTAAGTTTTGTTTTTTAATAACAAATAAGTTATAAAAAGATTTTAAATAAAATTATGTATTTGTTAAATCTTATTTCATTTGTTGCTTACAGAGAAAAAGGACAAAAACTTCATAAACTTTAAATTGCTTCCGTTTAGAAACTGATTTTTGAAGTCTAACTCCGCCCTCGTGGGGAGGCAAAACGAAAGATTACAAGTCAGCCGATTTTTTAAAAAGCGTATATATTTCGTTTATTTATTAAAATAACTTGCGTAATCTTCCGTTTTGCCTCCTCGGGCTAGGAGCAAAGTGTAGTATGGAAAAATCCTTCTAAACTGAGGTAAGATCCAGAGTGCCCCTTTTTGGGAAGCTTGATTTTTCCCTACAAAACGAAAGATTACTTAAGTACGGTGATAAATATTTCATACCCCCCCCCCCCATTTCTGCCCTCGTGGAGAGGCAAGTAAATAGTGACACAAAAACATGTTTTAAAAGAAAACATGTTAATATTTTATTTGTTTTATTTATGGACTCTCTGCCTTAAAATAAATATTAACATGTTAAAAGAAAAAAAAATTCCGAAATATACTGCATTTAGTAAAATAAATAAAAGATTTATTTACAAGTGTTTTGTAAATAGAGACCACGTGTATTGCGAGGTCAACCGGTGACTTCCAAAATATGTTAATGATCTGGGGTCCCTATTGTTGTCTTGGTCCCAAAATTTTAAAAAAATTTTTAAATAAAAATAAAAAAAAAAACTTTTTTAAATAAATTTTTTTTTAAATAAAAATTAAAAAAATTTTTTAAATAAAAATAATAAAAAGATTTTTTAAATAAAAAAAAAATTTTTAAATGGAAATTCAAAAAAAAAATTTTTTAAATAAAAATAATTTCAAAAATTTTTTAAATAAAAATAAATTTTTAAATAAAAATAATTAAAAAATTTTAATCAAGATATACCATTTTAGTCGAATCTAACTTTCTAAAAATAGATATTTATAAAAAAAAAGTAGCTTTAAAAAGTGGAACCAAATTTCAAGTAACACCTAGGCAATGCCAGATAGTTACAATGTCTCTAAACTTAAATACGGAATACTTTAAAAGACGTCTGATACATTTAAAATTAATAATTAGATTTTATTTGATATTTCCTTTGCACTTTAAACATCAGCTTAAAGTTAAAATCAGATGTGATAGGAGGAGATTGCACTCTGCACTATTTAAAAAGACTGGAGAGCCTTGTTAGTGAAACTGAAGCGAAAAAAAGAGAAGCCTTTTATCATGAAAGTGACTCTTCAATAAAAAGTTTAACTTTCACACTTTTACGAGATCTTTGACAGGAGTTGGGGGTTGAGCATACAGGTACATACTGTTTTCGCAGAACTTCTCCAACCCGACTTAATCTATCTTCTGCTCTTTCACATCCCCTATATTTCCGATTTAGTTTGGTTGTTTTGTTTTACGGCATATCAACCCTTTTCGGATTATTCAATGCCGAATCCGGTCATTTTGGTAACAGTTTTTATGCTTCAAGTTCTTTATATCTTCAAATATTTATTCATGGTGATTGGTTTGGTTGTTTTGTTTTACGGCATATCAACCCATTTTTCAGTTATTTAATGTGGAATCCGGTCATTTTGGTAACAGTTTTTATGCTTCAAGTTCTTTAAATCTTTCAAATATCTATTCATGGTATTTGGTTTGGTTGTTTTGTAGAGGAAAAATGTTCTTTTTGTTTTTAGCTTTGCAGAACATGATTGAGTTTTGCAAAGGGAAAGGAAAAAAAACAACATCAATGTTTGGTGCATTTTTGGTCAGGAAGCCGGTATCTTCAGACAGCCGGATCTGGTAGCACCAGTATATTTCCGCCAACAGATACATAATTCATAAGTGTTTTAAAGGATCGAAATGTTTACCTACCAATTTTGAAGTTGCTAGTGGTCAGGGTTGGGCACGTAAAAAGACGCGGAAAGACCATGTAGATAGGTATCGACAGATTTCGACAGATATCTCCTTCGGCAAGTTGAATGTTTTGGATCTCAGTGGCTCGATTGGAAAGAGAAAGGAAAAAGTCAAAATAGCAAACACAAAATAACAAAAAAAAATGTGGCTTGAGTCAGCATCGGCTAAAATTTATAAATACGATTCTAATTTTATCTTATGTAGACTTGTTATTGTCCCAAAAAGAACTAAGTAATTTGTTTGTTTTGTTTTTTTAATTTAAAACAAACAAAAAACAAAAAATGTGTAATTAATTCTGTTTAAAAAAAAAATTAAAAAAATCGCCCCATATTCTGTTTCTGGCAATCCCTCAAAAATGAATATTTGAAAAAGAAAAAAAGAAATTGCCTATAATTTCCCTCAGACAATACTGAAAAAAAAAAATATCAACTTTGTGGGTGTGTCTTGTGTAGTTTTTTTTTTACTTATAGCGTGACATACAGACAACTCTTTTATAGATTTTCAATTTAGTTTACTTTAATTTCATTCGAAATTCATAAAACTGTAACATATCATTTGTATAATCAAAAATAATAAGTTTGTACAATCAAAAATAATCATTTGTACAATCAAAAATAATCATTTGTACAATCAAAAATAATCATTTGTATAATCAAAAATAATCATTTGTATAATCAAAAATAATCATTTGTACAATCAAAAATAATCATTTGTATAATCAAAAATAATCATTTGTACAATTAAAAATAATCATTTGTACAATCAAAAATAATCAGTCTCTTTACTTCAATATTATTGTCGGTCTTGTTGTTCTTCTTCTTATCTAATATATAAAGTAGAGACGTTTTTTCCCCTGTACCTTCTCGGAGAATAGGAAAATAACCACATGCATCACGGGCTACTGAACTCACAATTACATTGCACTTATTCACTCGAGCGTGTTTTAGTATATCTGTTATTCTTTTTCCAAACTAACACTGAATATTACATTCGGCCCGGCCGCCACGACTCTCCGAAATACCAACTCCATATAGGTGGTAGTAAAAACTTTTCTCCCTAACAATTCTGTACTGTGACTACACTCATCGACACCGGGAACTAATAAACACAGTATACTTTACACAAAACACCCATTGTTATTTCGTATTTGTCTGGCATTATTTTACTACATAATATTAAGCAATACGCAAAAACTTAACAACCGCTCCCTTACACTACGATGATTATTCGCGAATATCAGATTACGTTCTATCTAATTCTACCTTCTACATTTATATTCATTCCGGAATTAAGCGAATGAAATTAACGAACACAATTCATGCACCATTCATGATTCAACATGGCAGCTTCCTATTTAATTCAATAAGCCCCAAGATACTGGTAGACCCGGATACATTTACATTTTCAAAATCATACACCTTAAACACGCATATTATAGAAAAATTGCCCAAATGAATTTACTTCATCAAAAAATGACCTACACCGTGTCATTGTCGAACTTTCCATTTGGTCGGCAGAATCTAAATGTTAACATAACACGCATGTCAATAAACAAGGATAGCGTTATTAGCCTATTTTCACATGTATTTTTAACTCAAAGCCGTGGCGCTTTGGGTGAGAAGGGTGGTGTACTGATTGACGGTATCAGCGTTCGATCCTGTTCAACTCTGTCACTTTTTTCTTTTTTTTTTAAATTTAAAAACATTCGCCAACACGGTATAGGGGGTGGGGGTGGAGAAAGAACTATAGGCCGTTTTTTTTTTTATTCGACGTCATGAAATAGGTACTAATTTCTCCCGTGCAACGCCGGGCGACGGGTTCCGCTAGTTATTTATAAAATCGGGAACCTATGTTTTGAGGCATTTCCATCCGTCCGTCCGGATTTTTCTCCGCAACCATCCATTGAATTTCTCTGAAATTTTGCATAAAGTTGTAACTTTGGTCAGGTTAGAAAGTGACATTCTCCGATTTTTGGAAAAAAATCTGGTTAGCCCCCCAGGGGATCAAAAGGCCCCGAAATGGCAAACAATGACATTTTTTGTCCCATAACTTTTCATCAATCCATTCAATTTCTCTGAAACTTGGCCAAAATGTGGAGGCAATTGTTCCTAATAGAAAATAAGTATCGCTGACCTTGGAAAAAATCTGGTTCGTGCCCCCAGGGGGTCAAAACTCTCAAAATGTCAAAAAAATGAACCATTTTCTCCCATAACATTTGATCCATCCATTCAATTTTTTTGAAACTTGGCCAAAATGTAGAGGCAATTGTTCTGGATATAAAATGAGCATCCTTGAGCTCAGAAAAATTCTGGTTCGCGCCCCCAGGGGGTCAAAGGGGGGTCAAATATGCCCCAAATTGCCCAAATTTATTGAATTTTACACTCGCCACATCGAGAGGGGGACCACGCATGCGCGGCTTGTTATTATCATTATTATATAAAAGTATAATTATTCTTTATTATTTTTTTTATAGAAGAAAAGAGATTTATTATTTTGGCATCTAATTTACATACATGTTTGTGGTATGTACAGACACACGTATGTATATTAAATGGCCATGCTGAAAAAAGAGAGTCACTCTTTCTCTAAATGATCACAGAGACATTAAGGCGTATTAGAGAGTGGTTGAATCAGAAGGGGTAGGAGAAATACCTAGATAGCTAAGAGAGACATGGATGGGTGACTTGTAAATTATTATAACAATTAAAACAGAATTATTCTTCAAACATAACTCAATCCCAGAACCAAGGAATATTGGATCATGTAATTTGTGTCATTAAAGTATAAATAAGAAAAAAGTCTTCGGGAAACAAACGTTGATGAACTCACATTTAGTATTTACGCATCAAACGTAAAATGCGTAAAATGTAAAATGCATAAAATGTAAAATGCGTAAAATGTAAAATGCGTAAAATGCATAAAATGTAAAATGCGTAAAATGTAAAATGTAAAATGCGTAAAATGTAAAATGCGTAAAATGTAAAATGCGTAAAATGTAAAATGTGTAAAATGCGTAAAATGTAAAATGCGTAAAATGTAAAATGCGTAAAATTTAAAATGCATAAAATGTAAAATGCGTAAAATGCGTAAAATGTAAAATGCATAAAATGTAAAATGCGTAAAATGTAAAATTCGTAAAATGTGTAAAATGTAAATAAGGGATGAATGGAGAAAGAAGGAGGGATGGAGTGAGAAAAGGAGGAGGGGGGAGAAAGGAGGAGAAAAGGAGGAAGAGGAAGGGGCAGGAGGAGGAGAAGGAAAATAGGAGGAAGGGATGAATAGACAGAGAGGAGAAGAGAAGGATGAATAGACATAGAGGAAGAGGGAAGGATTGAGAGATAAGAGGGGAGGGGATGGAGGGAGAGAGAGGGAAAAATAAAATAGATTATCTTTGTAACGACATTTGACTCATAATTAACAATGCTTTGTTAAAATCCAATTGTTTTTAAATCTTTCGAATAACAGTTTTAAAAAAAAAAAAAAAAATATTTGTGAACAGGAAAAATCATTTCTTTTTTTGCTCCATAAAGTCCTTAACATCTGGCTCTCATCATTCGTCCTTAATGCAAGATTAGATTTTTTCAAAAAAATAAAAACAATGATTTTTTAAAAAACAAAAAAACATGCACGAATGTTTTTTACCTTCCTTGGCATAACCTTCTGCACATCCGCAGGTCTCCACTCGAACCAATTGCACCTCAATTGATTTGATTGGTGTCTCACAATACTCCACCACCAACTGAAACAGGAATACAAACAGATTATTTAAGCTCTATCTCACGAGGGCAAGTTTTACACAAGGTCAGTCTAAACGGGGGTACTTTGCAATGCCCTATGACAAATAGGGCAACAAAAAGAAAAAAAGGAAATTAACTCAATATCACTTTAGGGATCCAATGACGATGTTTCAACGTCTCATTTGGCCATAAAACTATGTTATATATATATATATATATATATATATATATATATAAATTTTATACGTACATAAAAGTAATCCATGGACACGTGTTTCTGGCTCACAGCCGTCATCAGCATGGCTAACTTACACAGAGATCGAACCCTCGATGTTGATGTCTATAGTCCAGCGTTCTACCACTGGGCAAAGCCGCTCTGTGTAGAAATATGTACGATTTTTATCACTCAAGTATGTAATGATTTCTATGTAATTATTTTTAAAGGTGATTTAATAATGCAGCTTTTCTGCATCTTAATCACTTAGGAAGTGAAACAATTAAAAATAATAGTAAGCTCAATAACAACGAGCTGAAAATCACCTTTAAAAATAATTACATAGAAATCATTATATATATATATATATTGTGTGTATTTAGGCAGCATATTTTCATTTAGGCAAACGTTTATTACTATGCTAGACACTTTAAAATATGACTAGTTTTATAATTCACATTATTGATTGTGGGATGTTTAGTTTTTATGTAGAAGGTTTCAAGAATTTTTAATCTTTTGGTGTTGGTATCATGGTATATTATTTTAGTATTGTTAACTAGTATGTGTCTATATTGAGAAGGGGGCAGTCATGTTTTTTAATATTTTAATATTTTATAAACGTTACCAAATTCTTAGCCATTAAGCAATTATACGTTTGAATCTTGAACACGCTCAGAACGTAATCAAATTCTGAAGCAATCAAACTTTTGAATCTTGCATGCTCTTAGAACGTAATCACGCTCTCATGTAACATCTCAATATTATAGACGCTCCTTTTAAGTTGTAAATTACTGGCCGTTATAATAATAAAAAAAACTCAACAGTAAAGACATATTTTTTAAGAAACTAAAATTAACACTGCCTGAAGATGATTTGACAAATCAAATCGAAAGTACTCATAAAAAAGGAAAGAAAATGGAACAAGAAACACATGGAACTTACATACAGCAATTTGACCGAAACATTAATGGACCATTCGGAAAATTGAAAAAAAAAAAAAGTCTTATCAAGCAAAAACACTCAGTGTTATTTAATAATGTTTGTCTAAATATATATATATATATATATTATAATATAAAATGATGTAATAAAATAAGGTGTCAATCAAATTTTATTAGAATTCAAAGTTCATGCAAAGCATCCTTAAGTCCTTAGCTCATGAGTTTTCAAAGATAATTCTTCTCTTCAGAGGACCATTACCGCAGTTATACTACTACAGGCAATAAAATTACGCTTTGAAAATATATAAAAAATTATATACACAAATATATAAAAATACATAACATCAAACATATCAATCCAAAAACATACTTTTGTTGAATCCATACAGTCCATCCATTGCTCTATCCAGTATATTGAGCTTCAGTTTTTTTATCCGGATGTTTCACTAATTATAAGATATTAGTTGACGCTTATATCTTTTGTTGGATTGCTTCATATATATATATATATATATATATATATATAAAAATAAATTTAAGTCAGTCGGATTCTCAATATTAGACCTACATAACCTTTAAGCTGACAAATAAATATTAACATTTGAATAACCATTTTTTAATTATTGTTGTTGTACTATATCCTTTGCAATAAAAAACATACTTCACTTAGATTAGTTTTAAAAATTACTTATTCCAACCTGGTGTATTGGTAATATGGACACATTTTTCTATAATCACCTAAAAAGTAAAATCTGCTTATGACATCATTAATAAAAAGATTCTTCAACATTGTTAGAACTACCTCTGCTCACAGTTTAATTATTAAATTAATTTTTTAAAATTATTTTTTAATTATTAGTTTAATTAAAGATTAACTATATTAGACTATTTAGTTCTGGAATATTATTTGACATTATTTGATTTATACAACCTAATTCCATTTTTTTCCAATCTATGCTGTATGCGGCCTAAAATACAAACATTGCACATGGCCACTTACTCTCTGAGTCAGTTCCTATTATTCTGTTCCATACGTCATTTTTTTTTACCGTTTACTAACTCTTAAAAAATAAACAATTTACTTACATCTTACAGATCAAATTCCACAAATAAGTTCTGTAAATTGTTTCCTCATGTACGCACGCATGCATGCACACATACAAAGTTTATTCATCGTTTCTGTTAGCTAGAGGCATTTCTAGCTAGAAAATAATTAGACATTCAGAACGGATATATTAAAGGGAGATAACTTGTCAGAGTTATTTCTTTTGCGAAATTGCGAGAGTTATGTCCCCTTGGCTTCCAACAAGAGACAAACATTCTGTAATAACGTTATTGTTTCAACTCCTACTATAAATGCCAATTAATTAGTAAATCCTCTTCTTCCAATTGTAAAAAGTAAATAAATAATTAATTCTTGATCATACTAAATTTCCTCATTCAAATTCTCTCATATTTTTGTTTGTTAACTCACATTCACATATTTAAAGTTACACCCACTCAGTTAACTTCAAGTAACACGAGACAGTCACATCAGTTTTTACTGACAAATCGATATTCAATTCTGACTTTCTTCCTTTTTATCCTTGCAACATGTTCTTTATACTAAAATAAATAATGTAATTGACTTTAGTTTTTTTCAGAAAATACTTATTTTGGCTAGGAAGTTTGTTAGACAATTTGTGTTTATGACCTAAACAGCATCAGGTGTAGGAGTAACAAGACTTTCAGACAACCCTTTTTGATAAAGGTAAGAAAACTTTTAGACCATCTTGTAAAACACAGACAAATGAAATCCATTTTACATTAAATTATTTTTTTTTTAAATATTATAAACAAAAGAATTCAAATATCAATAAGAATGAAAGGAGTTTAATACCAGCAAGAGAGATGATAAATAAATAATCAAAACATTTGCAGAAAATCCAGAAAAATAAGAGTAAAAGTAGCACAAAAAATGAAACAAAAAGAAATAAAGAACAAAAAAAAAAGAAAAAAAGAAACAAAAAAAGAAATGAAGAAAGAACAAAAAAAAAACACAAAAAAACACCGAAGAAATGAAAAAACAAAAAAAAAATAAAAAAAAAAATTAAAAAATTAAAAAGAACAAAAAAAGAAATGAAGAAACAAAAAAAGAAATAAACAAAAAAAAGAAACAAAAAAAATGAAAAAGAAAAAAAGAAAAAAAAAGAAATGAAGAAAGAAAAAAGGAAATGAAGAAAGAAAAAAAAGAAATGAAGAAAGATCAAAAAGAAAAAAGAAATAAAAAAGAAGTGAAGAAAAAACAAAAAAGAACAAAAAAAGAAACAAAGAAATAAAGAAAAAAGAAAAGAAACAAAAAAAAAAGAAACAAAGAACAACAAAAAAAAAAAAGAAAGGTACTCACTTCACCAGTCAGCGGTTTTATGATACAAACAGATAAAGAATCCAAAATTCCAGAAACTTTAAACTTTGGTACATGCCTTTCCTAAAATGAAAAGAAAATTAAATGACTTATCACATTTTCAAGAATAAAATTTATATATATATATATATATATATATATATATATATACATACATAAAAAATAATTTTTTTAAAAATATTAAAGTGTTTTATACCTACAGACAACATCGTTTTGGTTTTCTACCCTCATCAGTGCAGGAGTGGCGGTCGCATGGGCTCGAACGCACTTCGTAGATTCAGCCTAGAATCACGAGCCTAACACCCAAACCTACACAGCCGCAAGAAATCATGACAGCCCGTAATTGAAATTAATATACACTTACCCGAGAGGCAGGGGCAAGCGTCAAGTTGTCGATAGTGTTAAATGCTCGAGCGGAACTTTGCATAATCGCTAGGATTACAACAATCTTGTAATAAGACTCATAAGTCTTAAAGGGGCATTAACTATATATATATTTTTTTAAATATTAAAGTGTTTTATACCTACAGATGATGTCGGTTCTAGGTTTTCTACCCTCATCATATATATATATATATATATATAAAATTTTCAAAAAAATATTATGAAATTT
Organism: Sepiola atlantica; assembly: GCA_963556195.1. NCBI lineage: Eukaryota > Metazoa > Mollusca > Cephalopoda > Sepiida > Sepiolidae > Sepiola > Sepiola atlantica. The sequence goes on along the minus strand of OY744543.1, from coordinate 75,755,796 downwards.
TATTTCAGAATTTTTGATAATTTCTATTAATCAGACGACTATTCTCATCTTGGTTGTTATTTTCCCAACGTTTCAACCGATGTAACCTTTGACCTTCTTCAGATGCGTCTTTCTGAACTTTCTGATTTTTCTGAACTTTCTGATCTTTCTGAACTTTCTGATTTTTCTGAACTTTCTGAACTTTCTGAACTTCGGAATCTTCATGTCGTATTCGGGAACCTATACAAAATTTCGATTTGGGCTTTTGAGTTCGACACTTGAGAATCTTTACATCAGACCGTGGAATGTATACGGAATTTTGAAATTCCGTACATGTTCTCAAGTTCGACATAAAGATTCACAAGCTCAAAAAGATGCGCTGAATAAGGTCGGAGGTCGCATCGGCCGAGACATTGTGAAAATAACAACCAAAATTAGAATATTAGTCTGAATAATCCAAATAATCCCAACCCTAACATATTACAAAATTGTTTAATTCATCTTTATTAAATTCTTGTATACTTTTTAAATTTTTATTTTTTTGTAAATAGAATGATATTTTAATGACATATATCTGTCTATTTATTTTTTTAATGGAAATCGCTCCAGACGAGGCATGAAGCCACTTGATAGAAGGAACTAACAAGAACGAAATATGATTATCGCAAAGACAGGAGATGACTATAGACCTTAGTCTTGAAAAGACCAAGATTATAGGTAGGAGGAAAACAGTCAGCAGGAAGAGAGTTCCACAAGCCTGCGCTTCTTGGAAAGAAGCTACTGAAATAGGAAGCTGTATTACAATGAGGTATCAAAACAGTGAATTGATGGAGACCACTTGACCAACGAGTCAAATTGTAGGAAAAGAGTGCCGCCTTTTCATACACCTCAGTGCAGTAGCTAATTAAAAGGGAGCCTTCAGCGAATTGATGGAGACAACTAGACCAACGAGTCAAACGAGCTGGAACAAAAGAAACGGGAAATAGATCACATAATTCTGAAGAACACATGCCATAATAGTATTGATAGAAAAGACTGAGACTAGCAACATCACGTCTGTGAGAAAGATAGGGTGCAGAGAAGAAGAAAGGGTAGGCAGATCAAAACTGGTTCCTTGGATGTTTTTTTTCTTTTTTTTTTTAATAGAAATCGCTCCAGACGAGGCATGAAGCCACTTGATGTAATGAGCTAACAAGAATAAATATGGTTATCGCAAAGACAGGAAATGCCTAGTTGCCTTAGTCTTGAAATAACTATGGCTATAAGTAGGAGGAAAACAGTCAGCAGGAGAGAGTTCCACAAGTCTGCGGTTCTTGGAAAGAAAAGCTACTGGAATAGGAAGCTGTATTAGAACGAGGTATCAAAACAGAGAATTGATGAAGACCACTAGACAAACGAGCTGGAACAAAAGAAGCAGGGAATCAAAAAAGCAAATTTAATTCAACAATTTATTTAATCTCTGTCACTGCTATTCACAGCGACAACCCTAACGAAATGAAATCCTAACCCTATTTATGTACATCAGCAGGTGAATCATAGGCAAAACTTTGTTGATCCTTCGAAAAGAGACAATATTGTTTCACATTTCTGAGAGGTACATTATTATATATATATATATATATATATATATATATATAAAGATAGATGAAATAAGAGTGATAAACATGTTTGAATGTCCAAATTTATTTCAAATTTCGATTGTTCAATGCAAGGTGTATTCTGTAATAAACCAGTGTTTATTATTCTTTTTAAGTGCGCTCCATCTACGTTTTTGATTTCAACATTTCACTTTTGGATTTCTTTCTTTTTGAACACCCTCTCCATACTGCTCCTACGGAAAATTTTCTTTTTTTTCATCTTCTCAAAAATCTCCTCAACGGACACTTTTTCAAAGGACAACTACCATCTGGACAAACCACACACCCTTTTTACACGAACTTTTTTCACCTAATTCTTAATATTTTTACTATTTTTCAAATATTTGAACTTTGGCTTTTTCTACAGCCAACTTATCTATCTGTATTTCTCCTCTGATGATAAGATTTCGATCTTTGAAAAGCCTTGGCTTAAGGAAAGAATAATAAACACTGGTTTATTACAGAATACACCTTGCATTGAACAATCGAAATTTGAAATAAATTTGGACATTCGAACGTGTTTATCACTCTTATTTCTTCTATCTTTATAATTGCTCTATCTCATATATTGAGCTTAACCTTTTCACTATAGGTCCTATTTACTAAAAGTTTACTTTTGGTTTGTATATATATATATATATATATATTGCAGAGCCTATATTGACATATTAATAATATTTGGTTGGCACACCTCAAGAGAAATGAGTCGTAAATATACATCTCAGGAATGTTTTTCAAAAATGTTAAAAAAATGAAAATAAAAAACCATTGGAATATAAAATGAACCTGACTTATTTTTATATGCTCTCTTGTTACTGGATGACAATCATCAAGCTGAATTCTTTTGAAGAGAGTCCTAATTAAAAAGTACTGATAGAATATGCTAGCTCATATATTGTCATAATTCATATATATCTGCCATGGTCTTTACCTGAAGATCGATCCGGATTGGCCTGAAAGTACTTGGGATACCTACAGTTATAGCAGATTCATCAGCCAATTACCCACCGGAAAGGATCCACACAAGGATATCCAGACATATTCAACAATATATATATATAAATATATATATACAGGGTGGGCAAAAATAAGGGTCCTATTTTTTAAAATTCATAACTTTTTTATTTATTGATTTTTTTTTGATTTTTTTTAGAATAAGTAAAGGACCCCTTCCGAAGCAAGCATGAGCCGTATTAGCCCTAAGGAACGTACCCTCATTTAGAAAACATTATTTTTGCTTAAAAAACTCAAAACAGTGTAAAAAACAATACTTTAGTTTTTGTAAGTTTTAAGAAGTGTTTTTCGGCTAAAATTTGTTTTGTTTATTTCAAAAAATCTCGGAAGAGTCAGTCTACACACACATAAAGTTTGGTAAGTTTAACTTTTATTTTGTGGAAGTTATTCAAATTCAAGTTATTCAAATTTAAAGATAGGACCCTTATTTTGGCCCACCCTGTATATATATATATATATATATTTCATTAACCTTTTCAATGTGTTGGTAGCTGAATTGCAACCACATATACACCTCCCATTCCGGCCATCATGCATCTAATTAAACACGCATACATTAGAGGCCGCATGTCTAGCTCCCGATTCGTATCACATGATCTTGTTTGACCAATTACGGCTCTATGACCTTTAGCTCCCTCTCCTACTCTCTAACACAAGTACATGCGAATCGGAAATGGATTTGAACTCCACTTACCATCTTTCATAGTCTTCGTTCATAGCAATTAGGCAATGGGTACAGCCCCCCACCCTCTTCATGCACTTCTAATTCCACCCTCCATCCGCTATGAACCTCCTACTCTCAACCACTATCCACCCCTATTCCATCCCTGCATACACTCCTACTCCCATCCTTCATGTACCCCTTCCTCCATCCGCTATGAACCTCTTACTCTCATCCTCCATCCTTCATGTACCCCTACTCCACCCTCCGTACCCCCAATGCTTAATGTACCCCTACCTCAACTTCTATGCACCTCTTGGTCTCTGTGCACTCCTACCCTACGCCCCATGCACTGCTAACCCTAACCCTTCACGTACCCCTACTCCACCCGCCATGCACCCCCACCACGAAATTATTTTCTCGCTGATAAAATTTACGGTTCAACACTTACACCTCCTTTAATATTAGTCACCGTGTCGGGGCTGATTGTGAAAGGGACAGATTTGGTCACTGCTCGTTCTTCCTGTTCCTACAACAAAACAAAAAATAAAATAACCATCGTCAGCAGGAGGGAGAAAACAAATTAAAAAAAATTCACACCCAAAAAGTTTTTTTAAAAAAGAAATACAAACTATGATAAGACACATCAGTCTGATTGTAGATAGTCTAAAATCGAATAAAATGATAAAAAAATGTTTGAAAATTTGTTATCGCTGAAAAAAAAAGAAAAGATGAAAAAAGAAAAAAAAGATGAAAAAAGAAAGATGAAAAAAGAAAAGATGAAAAAAGTTTATTACTTTTTTCATCTTTTCTTTTTTCATCTTTCTTTTTTCATCTTTTTTTTCTTTTTTCATCTTTTCTTTTTTTTTCAGCGATAACAAATTTTCAAACATTTTTTTATCATTTTATTAAGAAATGAAAAAGTAAAAAAAAAGAAAAGATGAAAAAAGTAAAAAAAAAAGATGAAAAAAGGATAAAAAAGAAAAGATGAAAAAAGAAAAAAAAAAGATGAAACAAGAAAAAAAAAAGAAAAGATGAAAAAAGAAAAAAAAAGAAAAGATGAAAAAAGAAAGAAAAAAGAAAAGATGAAAAAAGAAACAAAAAGAAAGATGAAAAAAGAAAAAAAAAGAAAAGATGTCCGCTTACCTTGTATTCAACAATGAACTCACAAGTCTTTTGTAGATCTTTATTGAGCAGAGATCTTTTCACTTCAGCTTTGATGATATACTAGATTGAGAAAGACAGAAGACAAGAGAATAAGAGAACAAGAGAACACAAGAATAAGAGAACACAAGAATAAGAGAACACAAGAATAAGAGAACACAAGAATAAGAGAACACAAGAATAAGAGAACCTTCAGTTAAAAAGTGGAATGGAAAATTGGACTTATCTTCATTTCCACGGGTCTTGCTCGTATCAGACAAATTATCTGTTACTTGTTAGGGTTAGGGTTGGAGTTGGGTTTAGGGTTAGATTTGGGTTTAGGGTGTTGAGTTAGGTTGGGATTAGGGTTAGGGTTGGAGTTAAGGTTTAGAGTTAGGGTTTAGAGTTAGGGTTTAGAGTTAGGGTTTAGAGTTAGGGTCCGCACTATAAATATTTATTGGCTGTAATTTTGGAATCATTATCTGCATTTATATAAAGTTCGGCATGTGAACATGTTTAGCGATTTGTATGTACACCTACAAACTAATTAACCGATCATTATGAATTTCTTAACACAGCTGCTAGGCATAAGAGATCGTGATGTGGGCTATATTTACTTTAATTTAGCTTTATGAAAAGGGGGGGGGAGTGGCTGGAAGCCCTTTGTGAAAATTCAGATTCAGATATCTCCAATTTTTGTGAAATATTAACAAAAGTTATCATGAAAACTGACCGAGTTAGTGTTTTAGAACGTAATGGAAAATGACTTGTAATTCGAAAATGTTCAACTTCGAAATTTGAAACTTTCCCATACTCAAATCTTGACCAACTTTTAGTATGATGTAGAGTATTGATTTACTCCTCTCCAGGAGTTAGGCACAGGCCAGTTTTTATCCTACTCCCACAAGTAAGATGTGACCCAAGGTCGGGTCGGGAAAGTGGGGTTTGAAAAGCCAGCGCCCGAGAGGTGAGCACTCTGGCCATTTAAAAATTGCCTGGGCAGCCCCGTCGGCATTCCCCGGTAGGGGCGCCTCAGACAGTAAGCAATAAACTTACTCCTCCTCAAAGAGGGGAGGCGAAGCCTGGGAGGGTGGACCTCCTAGAACTGCACAGGACAGACCCATTGACCGGCGTAAGTCAAGCCCCGAAGGCCAAGACAATACCAGTATGGAGTGCAGTATCCATCGGAACAGATACTACACTTTGATCTTAGCCAAAAGGCCAAAAAGCCAAGGAGTAGACACAACCATAAAAAAAACAAAATGTTGCAATTTTTTTTGTGATTGTGGTACTTTGGCGTTATATTGACTTTCCTAATATGAGTTGGTGTTCTTTCTTTTGAATTGCATTGCTTTTATTTGTTTTATAAACTTGTCAACCAGTTCCATGCATTTCCTTCTCCTTATTATTATTATTAAGTTGGAAGGTTAGGGTCAGGGTTAAGGTTAGGGTTAAGGTTAGGTGTCTATTGATCGTTTCTGGATGAGTCATATACCTTTCCTTATCATCTGTACACAGATTTTTAATTCCGATATTAATGACCCCTTCTCCAAAAATTGCACCGTTCCACAAATATCTCAAAGTAAAATCATTATTTTTTCTCCATAATCCAACAAAACTTGTGAGTCATGGTTATTTATATTATTCAAGGAGTAGTGATCACAGGGGCAGACAACTCAAGGTTTACCTATTATTTTATTTCTTTTCTTGATCATATTGCAATCAAAGCAAAATTAGTAAACTTATCCGGAAATAATTTATCTAATCCGATTTCACATTTCAAGGTGAACGTGAAGGTTATTTGAGAAAATTTTGAAAAGATTTTTTAAATCCTTTAACAACTCAAAACAATTTGAGAGATGGCATCGCAATCTTCAGGTACTTAATGCAGGAGGATATATAGTTTGTTTTTCTGCGAGATTTTAATTGTTTTGTTTTTTTACATGCTGCGATTATCAAGATAATCAGGTTCCCACAATATCTTCCAACTTAACAACCTTGAAAGAATCGGAAATTTGTACTCCGCCCCACATAGTGGCATGCAGAGGTCTGTGGATGCCGTGGTGATGGCCGGGTCCAACTCAAGTATAAGTCCCCGTACCGAGAAATATGATAAAGGGAGAGTTTGAATATGATTGGATGCTCGGGGCCACCTCCACACCCTCGGCAAGCCACTGGCCCCACAACAACAATCTCTGTTACGTGACATCAACGGACCGATTCGTTGTGGGGTAGCTAAGTAAAAGACAAAAAAAAAAAAAGAAGAAAAAAAAATGGCTTACTTGTATGCTGACGTATACACCATGATACGTTTCGTACAATATGCGGTGCATTTTTGGCTTGAGTGGGATCTCAAACGGCAATTTTGTCTTTCCGGCAGGTATCTTGCCTGGTTTCGCCACATCCACATAATATTGCAACAACGTTATTGGCTAAAAAATAAATAAATCGATTAAAATGAAACAATTGTGTAAATCCAATTAACCTAAAGTCATATAACCAGTCTTTTATTTATAAAACATTATTAGCTACATATGTGCATACATGTTTCAACTACAGCCTTATTAGGCTAAGCTTCTTCAGGCCAAGTTGCTAGAATGAAAATAAAAATGATTTTGACAAAACAACTTTCAGAAACACACAAGGATTCGGGTAGACACGTGAATAAAAGTACCAGCAATTGGTGTTGATTGGCTTTCATATTTTTTTTAATTATCTTTTTATTACTTTAAAAACAATCCAGGTGGTGAATGGTAGTCCAAAAACGAAAAAGTTATCCAGGCGGGAAACATCAGGTCAGCTTAACTTTATTCGAATTGGCCTTAGCGGCGCTTGTATCTAACCAGGAAGTTAGGGTTTGCACAACTCCTATCAGCTCATAAGAACCCTTAATTTGACATTATAATATTCAACACTAAGTGAGTTTTCTGAACTTTTCATATGATTTGGGTTTTTTCTATCGTTTTATTAATTATATATAATTGGATACACTTTTCACTGTCATCTACTGCATCGATAGCAAACAAATTTGGACTACCATTCACCACCTGGATTGTTTTTAATCAACCTCTTTGACATCTTTCTTGAAGCTGTTTTAAACTTTATGACTTGGATGAACTGTATAAGTTTAACAAAAAAGTGTGTTTTGGGCCGATATATTTGATGTTTTATATATTTTATATATATTTTTTATATATTTTCAAAGTTTAATTTTATTACCTGCAGTAATGTCATTGCGGTAATGGTCCTCTGAGAAGAATATTTTCTTTGAAAACTCATGAGTTAAGGACTTTAAAGTACTTTGCTTGAACTTTGAATTGTAATAAAATTTGATTCGCACCTTATTTTATTCTTTCACTTTATCTAGTGCTATATATATATATATATATATGTTTCGAATCACACGACCGGTAGTAAATAGTCATATCTCTATGCTAATGAATCCCGATTAAAGGACGAAACATATACGTACATAGATTATAAACAAAACAAATATTTATTATTTGTAGCCCTTAGAAAACTCTCTAGATGGGCACTGTAAGTGTTGCATTAACACAGCATGACGTTGCTAGCTATAAATGCATCGTTTTTTTCATTAAGTTGAACGCTCTCTTGACGTCAAAGCCATCGAATAGGTGTTAAAATTATCACTATTTATTTAGCTATTAAGCGGTGGCCGAGTGGGTCTAGATGTCGGGATTTGAGTTGTAAAATACTCGTAGCTCAGGGTTTCGACTCACGCGACTAGTAGTGAATAGTTATATCTCTATGCTGACGAGTCCCGATTAAAGGATAAAACGTATACGTACATAGATAATAAACAAAACAAATATTCATTATATATATATATATATCCCTCTTTACTAAAAGCTAGTTTTTACTCACCTTGACAGAATTGTAAAAGGCCTCAAACAGGCCGACACTTTTGGGACTGAGTTGGAGATTGACCGCTCCGTCAACGGTTAGGAGGATGCCCTGGTGCTGCACTTCTGCCTTGCTCTGAATGATGACCACGCCGGACACGACATCCTGGAAAAAAAATCAGAATCATTCTAGGATTAATCTACATTGTAATTGAGCATTTCTTATCTGACTGCCTATTGGTCACTTACAGGCTTCAAAACTACTCAACGAAATTGCACCAAATACGGCATGAAGTCTCCTTGAGATGCTGAGTGAATCATAGGAGGCAAAATGTTACTACTATTACTAAAAACAAACACTATTGACTTCAAAACTATTGAACAGAATTGCACCAAATTTTGCATGAAAAACCATTGACATGTCTGATGTCATATGTAAAAATGTTAATACGACTATCACTACTAAAAGCACATTTTTTTTTAAATTATTTTTATTTATTTATTGTATTGCCACCCGAACTTATGGTTAGTGGTAGAGTTAAGGGAGGGTATGTCTTTTTTTATGACTTTCAACATTAACATTTTTTTTTACTAAACTTTTATCAGGAAGATTAACTATTACAATTATGAGGTCGTATTAGGCGTAGGGCTCCAGTTTGACCATAATATCTACTTTTTTAAGAGATTAAAAGTAATTACTTTTTTTTTTTATTACATGTTAATTTTTTCAACATAAAAAATGCCCAAGATTTGTTAAAAAAAAAAAACACACACTCTCACAAAATTTATAACCCTTTTAAAAAAATATTTGGTTATATGTACTTAAAAACGCTATCTGGTCAGAAAGTGAGTAATCATTAACCGCCTTGGAGCCCGGAAATATGTTATCATTTTACGATAAATTTATATGCGAAACTGATCCCCCACTCTAAATATAAAAATAGTTGTTTTTTGGTTTTTTTTTAACATAGTTCACCCCAAACAAGGCAGGCCGCCACTGTAGACGTAAGGAGCTACTGAGAAAAAAGAAAAGGGGAGAAGGTTGGGGGGGGGGGGGGGTCAACCTAAATTGGAATCTGCGCAGCGAGATGTCTGTTTACATTAGTTTTAAATTTCTGCATGTCAGTACTGTCGGGGAAACAGGGGGCAGGGAGGAAGTTCCAGAGGCCAGCAGCACGAGGAAAGAAGCTATTTGAGTAGAAGGCTCTCCGGCATCTGGGGACCTCCACAGTGAATGAATGAGATTTAGTCGACTGTCGAGTTAGTCTAGTGAATTTACGTCGAGGGGGCACCAAAGTAGCCAATTCATCGGAGCATAATCCATTGAAGTATTTGTAAAACAAGCACAAGGATGCTACATTGCGGTGATGGGACAGGGACTGGAGCTTGGTTGACAGTGAGGGACCTATTAGGTTGGCGACTCTTTTTTGGACCTTGTCAAGGAGGGAGAGATTAGTAGATGATGCACCAGCCCAGATGTGGCAACAATACTCCATGCATGGGCGGATGGTGGCTTTGTAGAGATACAGGATAATGTCAGGTGTGAGGAGTTTACTAGCACGGTAGAGGGAGCCAACCTTCTTTGCGGCAGCCTTGGCAATGTCTTCAATGTATTTGTTCCAATTCATGTTACCTGTGAAGGTTAGGCCGAGGAGTTTGAATGATGAACTCTCAGGTAGGGTGTTATTTGCCATGACAATCGATGGTTGGAGAGGTTTCTTGTAGTTATTGAAGGAAAGGAGCTTTGTCTTTGTGGCATTAAAAGTTACCAACCATTTATGACCGAAATCCACTACAGCCTGGAGGTAATTTTCTAAAGATTCAGCCATTGCCTCGGATATGATCGCGTCGGTTTTGCCAACATGGCGAGAGTAAAGTGTGGTGTCGTCAGCAAATAAACCAATCTCAGATTCTATGTCATCAGGGAGATCGTTCATATAGATCAGGAACAACAAGGGTCCAAGGATAGATCCCTGGGGTACACCAGCATTTGTCATGTTGCTTAGATGAACGGCCATCGAGGACAACCTGGATCTTTCTTTTGGTTAAAAAGGATCTAATTATATTAAGTAGTTGCCCAGTAATACCGTATGAGCGCATTTTTAGGAGAAGCCCTTTATGCAAGACCTTGGATATATCAAGCGCTACTGCCCTAGCTTCTCCTGCCTTGGCGAGTGTATGATACATGCGTTCAGAGATGATCATTAGGATGTCTGCAGTAGATCGTGCTTGTCTAAATCCATAGTGGCGGTCAGAAAGAAGTTTACCATTAACTAAGTGCCGGACTATCGCTAGATTGATTCTGGTGCTTATGCAGTTTACCGACCGGACTATTTTTTTAGATAGGATTTTTAAGTTAAATTCAATTTTTATGGTATCTTTTGTTTATTAAATTGTTAGGTGAAAGTAAACAATAAATTATAACGCTATTATTTCAGCCCGGTCCGTAAACTGCATAAGTACCTTTTTTTCACCACCAAGTTATTCAGGCTATTTATTTACATGTAATAATCGCTTAAAAAACGTAGAATCTCATTTTTACAAAAATGGAGGGGGTAGCATAGGGTGTAGAGCTACAATATTACAGAAATAAAGATCCCCCCGTCCCTCACCTAAATATTTAATGTATTTTTATGTAATAATTTTTATTGCTGATTGCAACGTTCGTTGTTTTTTGTTTTTTTGCTTACTACTATTTCGATTGTCTCACTTCCTAAGTGATTAAGATGCAGAAAATCGCATTATTAGTCGCCCTTAACTTTAAAGGGCGTTTTTTTAATTAATTTTATACGTACATAAGAGTACGTATAAGATTAATAAATAATATTTATTAATATATATATATATATATATATATCTGGCGATTTAGTCGTTTTGCAGCCAAAATGGCAGACAATGAACCGTCTGCTAATTTCTGATTTTTTTTTTCCGACCTCACAAATGTGTAAGTAAACCCAAATAAATTGTTTGGGACTGATTTCCCAACTTTAAAATAATTAAAGGTATATTTGAAATTAGTCCAAAAAAATTTATTTGAGTTTACTTACTCATTTTTGAATTTGGAAATTAGCAGACGGTTCATTGTCCGCTATTTTGACTGCGAAACGACTAAATCGCCATATATATTTTTTATTAGAGCCATGGGTGGCAGCAGACTACCTTAAATGAAATAACGCCCATAAAAAAAAAAACAATCACATGACTGAAAAAACAACATTTACTATTTATTTATTTTAAATTATAAAATTCTATCGGATGTTTTTATTATTTGATAAATGCAATTAAAATCAATTTAATAAAAAATATCCAATATTTTTATTTTTTCCATTTTGACTTTTCCGTAGAATCAAAAAAGCAGACAAACCAAACTTTTAATATAAAATAATTCGCTAAAATATCAAACAATTATCTCTCAATTAATACATGAATCTGGATACTTGACAATTAATAAAAGTATTAAAAGCTTATACTTACTCCTTCCTTGTAAACTTTGTTAACGCGTTTTAATTTTATGTCAAGTAGAGTCGACATTTTGGTACGTTTCGACAGTTGTTGACGTTTTGTTTTTGTTTTTTCGTTTTTTCACGAAAATGTGTGAGTACGGCCGCTTAGAATCTTCTTTTTTTTTTCAAAAACTAATTCAATCAATATTATTTGATTGAATTAAAATTAATTCTGTATTTTTCTAATTTTATTACAAATATAAAATATCGTCTTGCGTTATTATATTAAATAATAGGGAGTCATTTAATTTTACTTATACGTAAGCGACATAAAGGTTGAATTTTAAGTCTACCTGAGTTACTTCCCCTTTGAACTTAAAATTATAGCCAGTGTTGGCAATTTAGCAGATTTCCCGCTAGATCTGGCGATTTTGTTTTCAATCTAGCTAGTAAAATTTGGATCTAGTGGCTAGCGGGTTTTTTCTTTAAAATCTGGAGATTTCGTTTGCCACCCACACACGCGCAATTTCAGATTTCAGTAAAACTATTTTTCGCATTCATTTTCTCTCTAGTCTCATGCTACCTTCCATACATTATATATGCAAATCAGCAGTAGTTTTACATTTCAAGAAAAATATTAATGTTCTAAAAAATAAAATGGCGACCGGACAAAAGCCCACCGGACACAAGCTCATCGGACAAAAGGCCACCAAAATAATTCAAACTTGTAACGTAAAAATAAATTAATTTCTAAAAAATCTTTAAAAATCTGAGGCATTTATAACGAGAGCGAACAGAACGAAAAAAAAGATTTTAAAAATAAAAAAAATTGCCACATATAAATCTTACATAAATGTTACCACAGTCAAGATAAGTTTAATAGGCAAAAAAAAACCCAGACAAATTAATATTTCCACAGTGGATATATTTTCGCTGTCATAGCTGTGAAAAACAGACAAAATTGGCAGTCATTTTGGGAGCTAACCGATTATATATATATATATATATATATATATATATATATATATATATATATAGTACGAAGTTAAAATCTAGTGTTTTTTTGGTGCTTCTACAGATGAGGGTACAAATGAAAATCGCAGTTCCAATTAAATTAACCGGAAAATTCTTTGAAATACTTATGTATCAAGCAAAAATAGGTTCGTACACCAAAAATTAGCAAAAACTATCGAGTGGAATTGTAATAAAAAATAAAAATCCGTTATATCGTTTAATCGGGTTCGGCCATTGATTCGAGCGAAAAACACGAAATTCAGGGGGGAGGTAACCCAGTCTGTCATATTAACAAGTAATAAATCAATGGCATTCATTAAAATAAAAAATAAAATTAAACTGATTTTTATTTTTAATTAAAATTCTACTCGATCATTTTTCCTACTTTTTAGTGAGGATACTTATTTAAATCTGCTACGTAAGTATATAATACTGTTTTTTGTGGTATTGATAATTTAATCGGACGCTTCTCTGTACAAGCACCTAATGTTTTTTTTTATTTATTGTTTTCGATCTAGCGAGTTTTGAAAATCTCAGTTGGCAACACTGTCTAAAACTTATGACAATATGATAACATTAAGCAAATTTTCTTTCAATAATAATACTACATCAGTTCACGGGTCGTCTATGCACTCTCTATAACCAACGCCAGTAACTAACGATGTATCACACGAAACCGTTTGAAAGTACGAAGAGACTTTATTCCCAAACGTACAAACACACCAAAACATAAATAGTCTAATCTTTTGGCGCTGGCTTTTCAACCCCCACTTTCCGACCCGACCTTGGATCACATCTTACTTGTGGGAGTAGGATAAAACTGGCCTTGTGCCTAACTCCTGGAGAGGAATAAATAATACTCTAATCTTTTGGTCGAGATCAAAGTGTAGTATCTGTTCTGATGGATACTACACCCCATGGACTGGTATTGTCTTGGCCTTCGGGGCTTGATTTACGCCGATCTATAAGTCTGTCCTGTGCAGTTCTAGGAGGTCCACCCTCCCAGGCTTCGCCTCCCCTCTTTGGGGAGGAGTAAGTTTATTGCTTACTGCCTGAGGCGCCCCTACCGGGGAATGCCGACGGGGCTGCCCAGGCAATTTTTGATGGTCAGAGTGCTTACCTCTCGGGCGCTGGCTTTTCAACCCCCACTTTCCGACCCGACCTTGGGTCACATCTTACTTGTGGGAGTAGGATAAAACTGGCCTTGTGCCTAACTCCTGGAGAGGAGTAAATAATACTCTAATAATGGAAGAGAGTGTCTGAGCAGACGAGAAGGGCAGATAACTCAGATATACCTAGTTATCTCCCCTGACCTATAAGTATCAATAAAATACTAGAACTCTCATTTGGGTATTTGATCTGGGGTAGTAATATTTTTTCCAGTAATTTCGTTCCACCTTTTTTTTTTTTTTTTTTTGAGTTGATTTCTGATTTCGACATTACGTCGGAAAACTATAGCATGACTTTCAACCTATTAAAAGAAAGGTTCACGAGTCCAGATATTATAAATAATAAAATATTTGAGGAAATTCTTCCCTAGCCCGACTCAATTACAAACATTGAAATATTAAGAATCTTTATTGAGCAAGTAAAAAAAAAACCATTTAACTGAATTAGATAAATCATTTAATAGTGATTTTTTTTTCTGAAGTTTCTACTTTCAGGTAAAGTAATTGCTCATGTTTTATTTCCCATGGAAATCCAGAAATCCAGAAAAAATAAATGTCGAGGAGCAGAGAAAGATACCCCTCGCTTCACACTATCATGGATAATATCCCTGAAATAATCGAATTCATTACTGTGGCGCCATTGCATCCAAATAAAGCGCGGGAATTTTGCCTGTCAAAACAGTCTTCCTTCTTGTCGAATAGCCGTTACAATATGGCCGACATGTCGCATGGATATTTTTGCAGAATAAAAAAAGAGGTTTATCCCTTTAAGAATAATTCTACTGAAAGTAAATGGAAATATTGTTAGTTGTACTATCCGACCATGGAGCGAAAGATTGCCTTAACTATTCTTCATACGATGTAAAAATTGAATGTGCTAAGGAGCTCAGCTTTTGTGGGAAATATTTAAGTGCCCAAAAATGGGAAAATTTGTAATGGAAGGGATAGTTTGTCCCTTCCTTACATTTATCGCACAAAATGAATTGAACAACTGAGTAACAGGCAGCAAAAAAGAGGGGTTTTATTGACTCAAGGATACCTATACCGTTTGGTATAGATAGAAGAGAGAGTTGAACGGTGTCCGGTTGAGGAAGAGGAAAAATGTAATGGTTCTCCGGGCTGCCCGTGGGTTTTCTTCAAGTGAAGATGGTAGTAGTCTTCGAGTGAGGCGACGGTAGCAGAAGAAAGAGCTTTTCAAGGTTCCTCGTCGGTGTTCTCGGTGATGCGTCCCAGCTAGTGCCAAGGGGACGTCTCTGCGAGGCTGTTGAATGAAAAAGAGGGTGATTTTTCGTTTGCACCGGATTTTATACTCAGAAGGGCAGATAACTCTGGTGTCGCTTTTCAGCTCCACCTAACGGCCAATCGGTGCAGTTATGTGTGAAAGGAGGAGGTAACTGCTACAAATTGCCGTGGTTTAAAGGGATTTCCCTTCCCTTGTGTATCATGTGGTTCGAAATGACATTTTTCTGCTAAGTCGCCTCAGATCTTCGTGGGTAAGACTTCCTTACTCTCAGGACATGACAATGCATTTGCCCTGTTATGAATGTCTCCATTAATAAAGATGTCCCTCCTATCCTTTTAAAATATCTTCTTGACTCCTTTTTCTCCGCAGCCGTTTAAAAAAAATTGTGTGCACGCGAAGAAATCTCTATTCAGTCAGTCATTATGCCTACCAACACTTTTATAGGTATTAAAAATGTCAATCTTTCCAAACTTGGGGTTTCAGATTCCCTTCATTTTTCCTGCTTTATTCACAGATAGTTTGAATCTGAAGTTTAAAGTATCCCGTTTTGTCGAGATTGTGTCTAATATTAAAGAGGTTAGATTTCGCCTCAACCCAGGATATAAAAAATTGAATCATACCACTTTAGACGGTCTCATTGGTTTAAATATTATTCAACATCTAGAGAATTTCCGTCTGTTAGCTGCATCAACGTATTTGTTTGGCAAACTCTAAATGGCATTATAACCTTTGGAGATATCAGTTGTTTCTTCGGGGAAGGTTCGAAATCTGACCGCAATCATCTCAAATCCTCTTCCTTCGTCAGTGGTTTACCCGATTGTTCGAATTACCTTATTGAAGGAGTTTTAAATCTAATTACTTCATTCCCGGACCTGTGCGGCTCCTTTTTTGAAGATTCTTCTGTTGAACGTTGAGTAGAGACCTTTTTTTCTCTCGACTCAATAGGCATTGATAACAATTCTGATTTGTCGTCATATGATGAAGACAAAATCAATGATTTCAAAAAAATATTGTCCTGCAAAAATGGGAAGTATTATATAGACTTACCATGGGATGAAGAGAAAATATCTCTTGTTGAATCAAATTATGTGCCATCATTAAAAATTATGCAAAGTGTTGCAGACTCCTTAGATAAGAAGGGTCTATACAATGAATACCTACAAGTCTTCCGTGTAAGAAATCGCAGTGCTGGCAGTTCACACTCGCTGACCTTGGCATTTGACCACAGACATATTGGAGCATCAAAATGGAGAGTGAACCTTGGCAAGGGTTTTTTTGGGGGCGCCTATTTGCGACGAGGGGTCTTTTTCAGCGTGCTTGTGCGGTTGAGATTTGGCGAGGCGACAATGAACCTCGTGCCGACTCCATGGACCATTTTATAATTTCTCTAGTGTTGTGTTTTGCGAGGAACCACGCGCCAACTCTAACAGAGTATAAGAACTCTAACGACCGAGCAATAATGTAACCTTGTGTCAACATTTTTTAATTCACTAATTGATGATCTACTAAAAGGCGGATCACGCAGATCGCAATGTTTCTGCAACCAAGAAAAGCCACTTCCATTTTGATGTTTTCCCGAAATCGATGTAAGTGTGAATGCTAGCGTTGCGATTCGTGATTTTTAGTCATCATCTAGGTGAGCAGAAATTCTCACATCCGAGAATACGAGGAAATGGGAATTCTTGAAACTGTTCCCGTTTCTCCGGGAGAGTTTGAAAATTATTGCTGGGTACCCCATCGCCCAGTTATTAAGGAAGGGACAGATGTTACTACCAAAATTCGTCCTTTCTTTAATTGTTCATTCAGAAAGCAGGGAGGGGGGAGTTAAATGATACAGCTTATTCGGGTGTCAATTTGACGGCCAAATTGTTGGATTTATTATTGACCTTTAGAAAAAATGATCATATATTCTTGGGAGATCTCAAGAAAGCATTTTTACAAGTCTGTTTAAGGACTGATAAAGATAAAAATCGTTTTTGCTTTTTCTTGAAAGTGGGCGACCTTTTGCGCACTTCCAGAGATAACTCTATTATCTTTGACTTTAATTTATAACAACAACTAATGGAACGAAAAAGGGGTGAAAAAAACAAATAGGCAACAAATAAATGTTACCAAAGGCAAGATAAGTTACTCTTCTTCTGTGTTAAAATTGAAAACACAAAATGGACCCATTTGATCACGTGACGTCTCGACACTAGTTTTAAATGGAACTAAAAAAAACGCTTTAAAATAAGTTAAAACACAAATAAACTTATCCAGGTAAGTAGAAGAGTAACTTATTTTGCCTTTGGTACCAATTATTTGTTGTCTATTTATTTTTTTCACCTCTTGTTCGTTCTATTAGCTGTCGTTATAAATGCCCGAACTTTCTATTTTGGGAAACATTGTCACTGGACTGCTTCCCTGCAAACTACAATATGGTCGACTTCAAATCCAATATCATTGAATACTTGTCGAACCGACTTCTGAATCAATCAAACTTTGTCTTTTCCATTCATCGTTTCCAATCCTCTAATAGTATTGTTTATTATCCAACGGACAATCGCGTTAACCCTTATCCTCGAGGGGTTTGAGGCCTTGGTAACTAGTGACTAAAAACTCAAATCAAACCCCGAAGGGCAAGAAAGCAGAGTTGAATTTGTCTTTCGTCTCGTGTAAATAAAATGTCATTCCTAAAATGACGTCATATTGTTTGACATGAACGCCGGCGTCTGAAAAAAAAATATTGTCTCCGCCATCTTCCTGAAATTTCTTGAAAGAATCACTTCACTTATCTGCGAGTTGTTAAAATCGAATTTATCGATCTTTTTCTTTAACAGAAAGGTAAATTGTTTTTTGTTTTTTTGTTTAAATTTTATTATTGTAATTTATTTTTATTTTTTTTGGGGGGGGGGGGGGTATACCTGTAATTATTCGCCGGTCCCAGAGGCTTTTTCAAGCCAATGGCTAGCTACCAAAACTGAAAGTATAACAAACAGTCCTGGGTCGTTTGTTGTGATTTGCGCCCACCAGACACTGGCTGGCGATGACAGATTGATTTCAGATTTCATTGCTTACGGAGCCCCCAATAAAAGATTACTCTTTTGTTTTTGTAAACATACAAAAAGAAAACGTTAAACTTCAGACAATACCGAAATAGACACTTTCTTGTAAACTTACATACAAAATCAAATAATACGTAATTTTTTAGGCACTTGTGCAGTTTAGTAAACAGCGGCAGATAATCCACATCAAGTAACGATGAATGGATTAAAACATTTTAATAAATTTACAGTTTCTGAAAGAAAAAAACATTGTAATAAAATAAAGTTTATTTTTAATAAAGTAATATTTTGGCCAAAACATTGTAATAAAATATAGTTTCTGAAATTGACTGATTTTTTTAAAAAATAATTTAAAATGTTATAAAACGAACATAATAATAATAAAACTATATTTTATTTTATTACAATGTTTTGGTCAAAATGTTACTTTATTAAAAATAAACTTTATTTTATTACAATGTTTTTTCTTTCAGAAACTGTATTTTATTGAATAAATAAATTTATCAAAATGTTTTCATCTATTAGTCGTAACTTCCTGTTGATTATCTGCCGCTGTTTACTTAATTGCACAAGTGCCAATTTTTTTGGCACTCCAGAAAAACATAATTTTATAATTAAAAATTGCTGGTATTTTTTTTTAATGAAAATTAAATATAAAGTACAACTGGATTTTTTGTTTAAATATCTGCGATCCGACAGCTCTATGATTGGTAGAAAAATGCATATTTCAATGTTTCGGGGAAAAAAAACACCTATTTGATTACTTATTTTTCTAAAATAAATTATTTAAAATAAAAATACAAAACTTTTCCTTTCAGCAAAGTTATAAAGTTATAAAGTTTTGCATGAAAAAGATTTTGAATTTTTAAAAATGATGACCGGAGAGACAGTTTATTGATTGCGGCTTGCTGTTATGAATTCGGAATAGCGGCTCGCTGACTCAAGAGTCGACTGTTTTTCTAGAGTGCCCTTTTTTTTTTTAAATTTTAAACCATTTTATTAAATTTTAATTACAAGTTTAACGTAAACATTTTATAAAAACAGACACGAAAATTAATAAATTAGCAAATTAACTAACTTGTAATTAAAAGTGAATTTCAATCAGTCCCTATTTGCCTCCACCACATGTGGGATGACGTCATAATAGGTTTCTCGGGTCTCCTTCTTACAAACGGCTATCATCTGATCACATCATACACAAACAGAACCAGTACACAAGAAAACTTTTAGATCAGCTGCAACCCTAACCCAGAAACTGTAATAAAAGGGAGGGGGGGGGGGACAAGAACAAAAAACATTAGGTACTTGTACAGAGAAGCGTCCGTATTAAATTATCAATACCACAAAAAAAAAACATTATTATATACTTACGCAGCAGATTTAAATAAGTATCCTCACCAAAAAATAGGAAAAATGATCGAGTAGAATTTTAATTAAAAATAAAAATCAGTTTCATCGTATTTTGATTACTGCCATTGATTTATTACTTGTTAATATGACAGACTCAGACTGAGTTATCTTCCTCTGAATTTCGTGTTTTTCGCTCGAATCAATGGCCGAACCCTAAAAAACTTTATAACTGATTTCTATTCTATTCTACTCGATAATTTTTGCACTGGTTCTTGGCCTTTTGGCTAAGATCAAAGTGTAGTATCTGTTCCGATGGATACTGCACCCCATAGACTGGTATTGTCTTGGCCGTCGGGGCTTGATTTACACCGGTCAATGGGTGTAATAAGTAAAAAAATTAATTAAAACTTATCAAAATTCAACAAGATTCAAACAGTTTATGACTACCCACATCCAAAATTCAAATGATGACACCCATGAAGTTCACTTATCTTTTCTTCTTTTGTTTTCTAGTGTGATAAATTAAAAAAAAAAAGCCAAAATGTTCCGGTAGAATGTGGACAAATTGCAATTGGTCAAGAAAGATTTTCTTGTCAAATCAGATGAGATTATTTTAAAATACAAGGGAAGTTTTATAATCACAATAGAAAAAGGAGATAATCTATTTTACACAAAGGGAATTAATTTTTTTTATATCATGTAATAAATAAAAAATGAATTAAAATTGCCTGCGTGTTATTAAAATACAAGATTCAAACAGTTGTTCACCATTGTCAGACCCTCATCAAAAATTAGCTATTTAGTTTGCTCTCGGCCTGCCAAGCCAGCCGGATATTCCAAGAAAACTATTGACTGTGATACGATTACATATAAGGAATCGGGATTTCTTGATATTGAACTAAACAATGTCCAAGTGACGAACAAGGGATTAATTAATTATTTATTGAATTATTAATCTTATAGTTTACTTTTTCACCGACTGGATCAGTGTAATATATAAGGAATCAGGATTTCTTGATATTGAACTAAACAATGTCCAAGTGACGAATAAGGGATTTATTAATTATTTATTGAATTATGAATCTTATAGTTTACTGTTTCACCGAATGGATCAGTGTAATATATAAGGAATCAGGATTTCTCGATATTGAACTAAACAATGTCCAAGTGACGAATAAGGGATTTATTAATTATTTATTGAATTATGAATCTTATAGTTTACTTTTTCACCGAATGGATCAGTGTAATATATAAGGAATCAGGATTTCTTGATATTGAACTAAATAATGTCCAAGTGACGAATAAGGGATTTATTAATTATTCATTGAATTATGAATCTTATAGTTTACTTTTTCACCGAATAGATCAGTGTAATATATAAGGAATCAGGATTTCTCGATATTGAACTAAACAATGTCCAAGTGACGAATAAGGGATTTATTAATTATTTATTGAATTATGAATCTTATAGTTTACTTTTTCACCGAATGGATCAGTGTAATATATAAGGAATCAGGATTTCTTGATATTGAACTAAATAATGTCCAAGTGACGAATAAGGGATTTATTAATTATTTATTGAATTATGAATCTTATAGTTTACTTTTTCACCGAATAGATCAGTGTAATATATAAGGAATCAGGATTTCTCGATATTGAACTAAACAATGTCCAAGTGACGAATAAGGGATTTATTAATTATTTATTGAATTATTAATCTTATAGTTTACTTTTTCACCGAATGGATCAGTGTAATATATAAGGAATCAGGATTTCTTGATATTGAACTAAATAATGTCCAAGTGACGAATAAGGGATTTATTAATTATTTATTGAATTATGAATCTTATAGTTTACTTTTTCACCGAATAGATCAGTGTAATATATAAGGAATCAGGATTTCTCGATATTGAACTAAACAATGTCCAAGTGACGAATAAGGGATTTATTAATTATTTATTGAATTATTAATCTTATAGTTTACTTTTTCACCGAATGGATCAGTGTAATATATGAAGAGTTCGAACGCAAAATGCGATGAATCCAATTCGTTTAAATTGAGATCTTAAACAATAAAAACACGAATATATTAAATCTAGACTTCAAATTAAAGCTGATTTTAATTGAAATAAAAGAGTAAGTATTTCAGTATCATATTATGTAACACATAGTTTTGGGGTGTCGTCGAGTGATGAAATGCAACACTTTTTGTAGAGACAGTTTCGTGATTTTGAAAATGGCGTTTATCGTGTTTTGCGTTTAAACTCTTCATATTTGTTTCTGATTTTTTATTTGTGATTGAATAAATAAATTGAATCTTCATTTGTAAACTATAAAAAAAAAAATTCGAAAGATGACACCCATGAAGTTAACTAGACAATGACCTATCTTTTCTTTTTCTTTTTTCCAGTGTAACAAATTCAAATTTAAAAAAAAAAAGCCAAAATGTCCCGCTACAATATGGAAAAATTTGTTCACCCTCCAGATCCGGAACTTATCTGCTGCATCTGCCAGTGTGTCTTTGACGGCGCTGTAGAGAGTCCATGTCGGCATGTCTTCTGCAAGGTATGCATTGAGCAATGGCTTGATGACAACAACAGTTGCCCGACGTGTCGTGCATGGCTGTCAATGCCGAACTTGCAGAACGTCCTTCCCTTGGTACAAAACATCATCAACAAACTGGTCATGCACTGCGATTACCAAAGCAATGGCTGTGAACAGAGACTCGTGCTCGAAAAGTATGATTCTCACGTTCAGCAGTGTGAATTCAAATTGCTTCAGTGTCCAAATGACGGCTGCAACGTGAGTCTCTTTCGGAAGGATCTCTCTCAGCACATCAATAACATCTGTGAATATACTAAATATATTACATGCACCAAAGGATGTAATCTTAAGACAGCCGTCTATGACTTAAGCGTTCATAATTGTATCCAAGCTCTACAGCAGAAACATGAAAGTAAGTATTATCATTTATCATCATTATCTATTTTATTTATCTACCTCCCACAGCGGTAAGATGTGACACAAGGTCGGGAAAGTGGGATTAGATAAGCCAGCGCCCGAGAAGGTGAGCACTGTGGCCATTAAAAATTGCCTGGACAGCCCCGTCGGCATTCCCTGGTAAGGGCACCTCAGGCAGTAAGCAATAAACTTACTCCTCCCGAAAGAGGGGAGGCAAAGCCTGGGAGGGTGGACCTCCTAGAACTGCACAGGACATACCCATAGAGAGGCGTAAATCAAGCCCTGAAGGCCAAGACGATACTGATCTATGGGGTGCAGTATCCATCGGAACAGATACTACACTTTTATCTTGGCCAATTATTATCTATATATTAATACGATAGCGTGTGTGTTCGTGTTTCACGCTTACATCAAAAGCTCTGCGCATGTGTGTCGCACCTAGATTTGGAAAAACATTCAAGTCACCTAATTTTCGTTATATTTTCAAATATTTCTCTTTGGTGCAACGGTTAGTGACGTAGGATTTTGACGTCGGCCTGACTGGTTTATAGTTTGATCCCAATCAACCTCTAAGATTTTTTTTTCTACATTGAAGGGGGGAGGGGGGGTGTAGGGAGGGGACGACCGGGAAGACATATTAATATGATAACGTGTGTGTTATTTTGTGTGTCACGCTTACATCAAAAGCAACGACCTTCCGAATCTTTGTATGCTACTCATGAATGACCATTAATAAAGCTCAAGGACAAACTTTCGATAAGGTTGGGATCTACCTACCACAACCTTGCTTTACTCATGGACAACTTTATGTAGCTTTCTCAAGAGCAAGGTCTATGAACAGTGTAAGAGTGAAAGTTTGTCCTCAGAATAATTCTACTCATGGCCAGAGAAGAGGAACTACCTTCACTAGAAATAGTGTATATAAAGAAGTTTTGTAAATTGTTTCATGTATTGTTCATTTTTTTAAATAAATATACAAGTAAAATTTTTACATATTTTATGCAAACATATATAGGTTAGAAACAAGATAATTAGTATTGAAAACAAGATTTCGTGTAATTTACACAGGTCTCACTAGTCATTATTATTATCATTATTATTGTCATAATAGTTGTATTATTTATTTGGGGCATTTCACTTAATTGGGTATAGAGTTTTAGAAATATACAGAATGAGAGATAAGAGCATGAACAACTTTTAAATTGAAATACTTTTATATAATATATGCTGGAGAGAGAGAGAGATGTTGTTTTGGTATTGGTATTTGCAAGACTTATCTGTGAAGATGATATTTTCGTCCAAATAACAGTTCTAAAGTTCTTTTATATAATTCTATGAAGATATTATATATATGGTAAGAAGAAAATATCTTTGGGTTAGCCCTGGTTCTTTTGTTACATCTGTCTGGGACTTTCCCACATGTTTTAAGCGTCGGTTGTAACAGTCTGGAGCATCGGAGAGATTCTTCGTCCTTCTATGAAAACCAGACAAACGATGAAGAATCTTTAAATACACACAGGCTTTTTAAACAAGCTAGTTTGCTAGGTGGCCTGTGATTGGTTCTTTCTAGACGCACCACAGACATCGTTACAAATGTCGCCTGTTCAAAGGGAGGTGACTCTGAATGTCTTAATAATTTTTATAATAGTGCTGCTTGATGGTTTTTGCATAAAACTGGACAGAATTTGGATTTGACTTTAAATTGAACCATTTTTATACTAGACAGAAAATGAGAGAGCGAAAAAAAGAATGGGGAGAGTGATAGGGATTGGTGGAGGTGTTGTTTTGTAAATAAGTATTTGCGGGACTTATCTGTGAAGATATTTCGTCCAAATAGCAGTTCTAAAGTTCTTTATATAATTCTGTGAAAAAAGTAAGTATTATTATTTACCATTATTATTGTCATCATAGCTGCATTATGTATTGATACTTGATGGTTTTAGCGTAAAACTGGATAGAATTTGGATTTGACTTTAAATTGAACCACTTTTATACTGGACAGAAAATGAGAGAGCAAAAAAAGAACAAGGACAGTGAGAGGGAGGAAGGGTTGGAAAGGGGTGTTATTTTGTAAATAGCAGTTCTAAAGTTCTTTATAAAATTCTGACTTGATAATGCTACCTGCCCCTTTAATCTTGAATAGAATTGGCAATGCGACATGTTTGGTCTTTCATGGTTAATAATATTTGATAGTGCTAGTCTTTTAGGCAAGTTTCTGGTTTAAAACTGGACACTTTATTTAATCCCTGGGGTTAGATTCTGTCCCCCATGAATTAAATAAAGGGCTCAGTTCAAAATTCCCTAGTCTCCCCCTCTCTATCTACCTATGTCTGTATCTGTCTCTCCCCCTCTCTTTCTTTCTCTCCCCCTCTCTATCTACCTATGTCTGTATCTGTCTCTCCCCCTCTCTTTCTTTCTCTCCCCCTCTCTATCTACCTATGTCTGTATCTGTCTCTTTGCTTCTCTTTCTCTCACATTATTGTTTTATAAATAATTGGACTTGTTTTGGTTTGTCTTCACAATGGCAGCCATGATTGTTTATTTATTGTTGGTTTGAAATTGTATTTCTTGTCCTGGAATAACATTTTATTTATTGAATAAAGATAAAACGTTGATTAACTGTTTGAAGTGAAAAAAAAACAAAAAAAAACTATTTATATAGAGGTATTGAAACACATTACATAATTATATATTAGAGATTAATATTCGTTTCTTATTTATTTTCAGAGCAGCAGAAATTAATTCAGGAATACATGAAGAGATTTTCTGTAACCAGCGTATCGATTCAAATCCAGCCCATTCGGAGCATTTGCCATATGAGCTCTTCTTTTGAAGACGTTCAAAACACACCAATATCTACGAGGATCTCCTACAACTCGAGAGTGATCCGAGACACTCCAGACACCTCGTCCTCGCTGCACACCTCGTCCTCGCTGCACACTTCGTCCTCGCTGCACACCTCGTCCTCGCTGCACACTTCGTCCTCGCTGCACACCTCCATTGACATGCATCTCAACCGTTGTGTTAAGCGTTCCAATCCATTCTCCACAGAGACTCGATCTGTTGTGAAGAGACGTCGTACAAGTGACTATTCCAATTGCAATGCCTCATCGCAAGCTATTCCCACGGCAGCCACACGCAACCTAGTAGATTTATCTGTGGCAGATGTTCACGAATACCCAGCGACGATAATCACTCCGACCATGTCCACCGCGGCCGTCATGGCGCCTACGATCAGCACGAACAGACTACCTGCCACTGCTACCAACAGCGCCTACTGTCCCCAGTCAATGTTAAACTCTGGTCATCAGTCTGTGCCTTTAGACGGCAGGACACGGCGAAGCCAGAGGCGATCAATTCGTGAAAGGCGACAATATTCAAACAATATCTGTGTTGTCGAGGAAAGGACTCCTATGCCCAGTGTTAGTTTCACGGACACTACAGAGGCTGTTGGTATCCAGACATTTCAGGCGAGGCAATATTCTCACCAACCTGGATATATTGTGGAGCAAGCCGATCCTTATAATGACGAACACTTAGAAATCTGTTACGACTCGGGTTGTATAGGGATGAACCCTTTTTTTGATTATCAAAATCTTACTTCCGGTTGTTAGAGGAAGAAACAGTCGCAAGTCGGACTCTAAATATGATTGGACAGTTTTTAATTTATTTGATTTTACTTTTCTCTTCTTTCTTTTGTCTGTATAAAAAACATGTTTTAATTTGATCATATCTTAATGTAATAAAATTTGAAACAAAACGAAAAAGCAATTATTATAAAAATATCACTTGGCGATATTGAATTATCTTCCCTACATGCCCTGCTTCCGAATTTGGTGGCCGTGGGCCGCTATCAGTGGATAGTTTCTCTTGTACCAAACGGTAAAAAAAAAACGTTTTGAGTTTAATTTAGACGGTTTCGAACCGATATAAATGATTGCACACTAAGAATGAATTTTGAAAAAATCAATTTTTATTATTTCGAATTATTCGATGGTACCAAACGGTCATAAATAATGTTTTAAGTTTAATTTCGACCGTTTTAAACCGATATAAATGATTACACATTAAAAATAATTACATTTTAAAAAATCAGTTTTTATTATTCAAAATATTTGATGGTTTTCAGTAATGAAGTACAAAATTCCATTTTTAATTGATTTTTTAATTTTCAGTTAAAAAATTATTCCAGCAAATTTTAATGAATTTTAATTATAAAATTTTCTCTGAAAAATATTTTATGTGACTTTTTGTTTTTTAATTATTATTGTTTAGTGCAGGAGAGACAGTCTATTGATGGCGGCCCAAGGCTATGAATTCGGAATAGGGGCGTGTAGATTAGATAATTCAATATCGCCTATTATTTTTTTAATGGTTTTTTAAATAGTTTTTTAAAAATAGTTTTGTAATAGTTTTTTCATAGTTATTTTAATAATTTTTTTAAAATAGTTTTTAAATAGTTTTTAATAGGTTTTAATAGTTTTTTTTTAATTAATAGTATTTTAAATAGATTTAATAGTTTTTTTATAGTCTAAAAAAGTTTTTTTTAAATAGTTTTTAGTTGTTTTTTTTTAGTTATTTTCTGTCTGTTTTTCTATCATTCAGAAGAGACGCACGCAAGTTGAACTCTTGATATTTACTTCTTTTTTTTTAAAGTTTTTTTTTAAAGTTGTTTTTTTAATAATTTCTTAACGTAATAAAATTTAAAACAAAACGAAAAAAAAAAAAATATTTAATAGTTATTTTCTGTCTGTCACTCTACTTGTCTGTCTGCTTGATTGCTTTGTCTATCCCTACTTCCCTGCAGACTACAGCATGGTCGTCTTCAAATCCAAAGGCAACAATCTTTGTCATAAACCGCCCCAGAAGTAATCAAACGCGATTCATACCTTTGATCAATGTTGGCACTCCCATAGTGTTCACCATGTCTCGGCTGACAATCATGCTGTCTCATTAACCCTTATCCTCGATTGCCCAAAATAGTAGAGAAAAAACAAAAATTTTCTTAAATATCTATTCCGCCAGTTTCAGTACCCTCGGTTTTTTGTAATTTTTCCCCCATATTTCTAGTTGTGTTTGCGCAACGTTATTCTATTTTGACTTAGCTAGGTGACACCAACCAACTATAGATATGTGGGTTGGCTTCCGCACTCAAGGATTTTTTCTTAATATTTCAGCTGTTTTCATCAGTGCATTTATTAAACCTCAGATTTTAAATCTTTATGTAAGTTAAATATCAACACCTCCATTGTAATCACTGATCTCAGCGCATACAGGGTGTTTGGAAAATCGACGACATCACTTTGAGATTATGTTCCATACGTGTAAAGGAGCCTCTTTGTGTGGGGGTTGTTTTTTGAATAGCACTCCATTTCTAGTCTAATTTCCCATGGGGTTTGGTTTGTGTGGATTACATTTATTTACTTGTATTCGGCCTGTTGTATTCTGTCATTTAAAATAAGAAGAGCCCACATTCGCAGGATGCCAACCTGGTCCCCCATGTTGGCTGTCAAAGGAGCCTCTGGCGATCATGATGTCGAGATCTTTCTTTTGAGATCCACAGCTTTTATATTTGTTTGGTGTCATTTTTTTCATTGTTTTGTTGGTGTATATGGCAACACCAGGCCCAGGCTTATTTTACCTGTGATCCTATCACAAGGATAATGTTTATCTCTCCCATATGTAGAAATAAAACCGCGCTATAACGCACGCATTGTACGTTTTAGATGTTTAGAATAAAGAATGTTGATCAGAATTTGTTTCAATGGTCTGTAACTCGGAAGCCAAGCATTTCCGGACTATATACACATATAGAACATAATCCTGAAGTTATACCACCGATTTTCCGAACACCCTGTATAATAAGCTGTTTGACATCTATATAAAGATAAGCATCTTTTTTGAGGGGTGGAGGAGATTTAAACTCTATAATCACCCGGACATAAGTATTTTTACTTTAAGCAAATCATTTAGTTTTACTTTGCTTTCATTACTGCATGATTTATGAACATTGGTATCCCGGACTACGCCAGGTAGCACTGCTAGTTTTTTCTGTGACCTATGTAATTTATAGACATTAGTATCCCGGACCACGCCGGATAGCACTGCTAGTTTTTTTTTAGAAATTGCTGTATGAAAAACAAAACATCAAAAAAGGTGAAAGTATGTATGCGATTTGGGGGAGGGGGGTTAATAGCACTTCATTTCTTGTTTAATTTCTCTTGTTGCACATTTCTGTAGAATAGGAAGACAAACATTTAAAACAACTTTATATCGGCCATCTTCGTTGTGGTGTAAATAAAAGGGAATGAAAGAGAAAGGTGTTCGTAAATGAGTCTGGATGAAGATACGGGTTAGAGAGTCCATGTGGTGTTACATAAATGTCCCGTTTGTAGGGAATGAAGAAAAGTTCATATTATGAAGGATAGGATTAAGAAACAGGAAGAAATCTTGTGTCATCCCAATTATTACGAGGGGTAAGGTCTATGATAGCTGCGTAAGAAGCGTAATGTTTAATGGCAGTCAAAGTTGGGCCCTCACCCAAGCCTCACTTGCTCGACTCGAGAGAAATGACAGGACAATGATTAGGTGGATATGCAATGTAAAGCTGGACCAGATTCAGAACATTAGGTCGGACACTCTACTTGAGAAATTGGCCATTCCAAAACTTGATCTCCTAACAAGGGCAAACCGTCTTCGCTAGGAAGACATGGAAAGAAAACATCAGGCAAGACTGTAAACAGTGGTAAATGAACACAGTCAATCCCCACGACCTTGAGCACTGGAGACTTAGTATAAGGACAGCCAGACAAACGTCGAACCTCTTGTCAAAGGGAACTTAGCCGATAAACCTGGATAGTGAGTGAGTCTGAGTGAAGTTGTACACCAAGGACTGTATGTAAATAACTGTCACTCAACTATTGTATACAGTACTAGCAAGATTACCCGACATTGTCCGGGATTGAATAAGAAATACTATATTCTTTTTGTGTCCAGCCTATGACATTATATTACCTTTTTTTTTGTATTCTTATTTTTTACATTTTATTGTTGAATTTTTGGGGTAGGGTTCAATGTATTAGAGGAGATATAAGGAAAATCACATTAATCTATATAAGGCTGTACAGCAAAAAGAAAGTTGGCACCCTAGGAAGACATGAAAAGAAATCATCAGGCAAGACCATAAAGAGTGGCAAATTGACACAGTCAATCCCCACGACCTTGAGCACTGGAGACTTAGTATAAGGACAGTCAGACAAACGTCGAACCTCTTGTCAAAGGGAACTTAGATGATAAACCTGGATAAGTAGTGAGTGAAGATGAATGTCCTGTTTTTAAGGAACGGAGAAGATTTTATATCATGAGAAAGTTTGTATGAGAACGTCTGTACATACGCATGCGTTAATGTCTGTACATACGCATGCGTTAATGTCTGTACATACGCATGTGTTAATGTCTGTACATACGCATGCGTTAATGTCTGTACATACGCATGCGTTAATGTCAGGCCATGTCCATTTGTGTATGTATGCTTCAATGGATTATGCTCCGATGAATTGGCTACTCTGATGCCCCCTCGATGTAAATTCACTAGACCAACTCGACAATCAACTAAATCCCATCTATTCACTGTGGAGGTTCCCAGATGCCGGAGAGCTTTCTACTCAAATAGTTTCTTTCCTCGTGCTGCTGGCC
The DNA here is from genome assembly GCA_963556195.1 of Sepiola atlantica. Classification (NCBI taxonomy): domain Eukaryota; kingdom Metazoa; phylum Mollusca; class Cephalopoda; order Sepiida; family Sepiolidae; genus Sepiola; species Sepiola atlantica. The sequence continues at coordinate 75,725,580 of OY744543.1, read as the reverse complement.
TCTGGAGCTCCCTCCCTGCCTCCTGTTTCCCCGACAGTACTGACATGCAGAAATTTATAATTAATGTAAACAGACATCTCGCTGCGCAGATCCCAACCTTCTCCCCTTTTCTTTCTTCTCAGTAGCCCTTACGTCTACAGTGGTGGCCTGCCTTGCTTGGGGTGAACTACGTTTAAAAAAAAAAAGAAGTATGTGTATGTGTGTGTGTGTGTGTTACATTGTTAAATCCATGTGTATGCGGATGTCGCCATGTAGGACCCTTTGGTCTTCTTGTCGAACCCAGAGGCAGACGGCTCGGGAGTTGTTGGTTGCGTCCCAAGAGAGAGGTGGGGGGGGGGGGAGTAATGGAGCGCCGTGAAAGAGTAAGATAGCTGTACCGTTTCGTGGCTGAAAGAGAGAGAATCGTAGTGGGCGCTTCCTTTCACGAACCTCGAGTCAGGTACTCAGCTTGCATGATTGGGCATAGCAGAAACAAAATGTTTGCGCCGCCAACCAGAGCCCATCTTAGAAATAAAACACAGATTCAAAATATCGCTAGCCGCAGTTTGTTGCCGCAGTTTGTTGCCGCTGCTGTTGTTGTTGTTGCCGCTGCTGTTGTTGCTGTTGCCGCTTGTAGCTGTTAGTATTTATTTTCATTACCTTCACCACGCTGTAAGGGAAAACATATGCAGCGGCGCAGACCTTCGCTTAGTAAGATATTGTGTCTTAGAAAATATCTACGCTTACATTTCGATTGTTGAAGAAATGTTCCTTTTTGTCATATTAATTTCAGACTTTTCTTTCATCATAATCTAATAATTAACATAATACAGACTATTTGAAAAATAATTTATTTGTTTTTATTTGATTGTTTTCAAAACATTTTTTTTGTAAGAATTTTTTTCTTGGAAATGGAGTAATATCCGGAATCAAACTTTTTTCTTAGAAATGGAAATGCCCTAACCCTAAACCCTAACCCTTCCAAAAAACATTATTTTCACTAAATATTAAAAAAAAAAAAACATTAAATAAAATTTAAAAAAACACATTCCGGTGCTCAGAAACAGTATTTCTTGGAAAAAAAAAAAATTATTCTATTTTGTTTATTTTCTTAAATGAAATTTTTTTAAAGTTTTGAAAACAATCAAATAAATTATTTTTCAAATAGCCTGTATTATGTTAATTATTAGAATATGATGAAAGAAAAGTCTGAAATTATTATGAAAAAAAGAAAAGTCTGAAATTAATATGAATAAAAAAAATTGTTGTATCACTTTCAGGCATCCGTAGACACTTTCTCCAACCCTTTTCCACCGGAAGCCAGCGTTCCTACCTGTTATGCGCATTTGCCAAATGTACCATTCAAGGCCCAAGTTTTGTCTGTAAAAGACACATAAATCAAATCCGTCCCAGAATTTCGCAAAATACAGAAGAAATTCCAATGGAAACATTATGTGATACATTTGATATACCAAAGCCAGTATGTATACCTGAAACCATGAATGTATCCCCTGAACATACCATACGGGGTGGACAGAATTCCTTACCGCAGGTAACGCAGACCAGAAGGAAGAGCACCAGAAAAAGGAAAACTATTATTTTTCAAATAGTCTGTATTATGTTAATTATTAGAATATGATGAAAGAAAAGTCTGAAATTATTATGAATAAAAAAAATTGTTGTATCACTTTCAGGCATCCGTACACACTTTCTTCAAGCTTTTTCCACCGGAAGCCAGCGTTCCTCCGTGTTCTTCGCATCTGCCCACTCTTTTGTTACTCTAAAATTGGATTTTGTTAACGCCCGCAAAATTCTGACCAACTCAATGCTATGAGGTAGACAGAATAAGGGGAAAATACGCGCCAATTAAAATACACATTTTATTTACACATTTTATTTACACATTTTATTTACACATTAACAAACGTAAAGTAAACTTGCAACACAGCATAAAAGAAGATACAATAAAAGGGTTTGTTACTCACCACTCGTTTTAGGTTAATAATTCTTTTTTGCACCTGTTCAGGAGGGGGAGGCTAGTGGTTGGTGCAGTAAACCAGATGTGACAACAATGCTTTATGCAGAGATATAGAATACTGGCCGATGTGAAAAGGTTTTCTAGCCTGGTCGAGGGAGACTACTTTCTTTGCAGCAGACTTGGTAGCATCTTCTATGCAGTTACATTGGGAAAACGCATGAAAATTCTATTAACACAAATAAAATTAAAATAGCAACAGCTCACGATTTGATAAATACTTTGATACTTTTCTTCAGGAAAAAGGCTACTCAGCCTGTAACCCCTGCTCCATGTCTGGTCTTATAGTTTCAGTAGACGCATGCGCGGGTCGAACAGTGTATTGCTTACTGGACCAGTACTTGTCTAGTTTGCTTTTAAAGTCAATTGTGTCTTTTGCATTTACAACTGAATTGGGAAGCTCATTCCAGTTGTTCACTACTCGAAGTCCAAACGAATGCTTCCTAGAGTTGAGTCTGCTGTGCTTCTTGGACAGTTTGAAGTTGTTTCCCCTTGTCATGGAATTGGTATTGAGTGGTAGAAGTTGTTTTTGGTTGATGTTGATCTTGCCTGTTAATATCTTGTACACGTCTATCATATCACCTCTTTCACGTCGGTAGTGCATTGACGGTAGTCTCATCTCTTTGAGCCTCTCCTCATATGGCAGGTCTTTGATTGAGGAACACAACTTTGTTGCTCTTTGCTGAACTCTTTCGATTTTGTCGTTATCTCCGGCATATTGGCGGATTCTTGCGGCATTTCCATATTCCAATATTGGCTTGACCATGGTTGTGTATAATTTCTTTATGATGATCTTGTCACGACTAACAAACGTTCTTCTAATCAGTCCTAAAATATGATTCGCTTTTTTGACGGCATCAGCAACATGTTGGTGAAAAGAGAGTTTATTGTCGATGTGCAATCCGAAGTCTTTTTTGTTTTCGGATAAATGAATAGTTTAGAATTCATTTTATTTTGGCATAACCCAAAAATGGTTCATATGCCGCAAAATTAAAAAAAAAATAACCCAAAAAACTAAACCATTAAAAATGATAGACTACCTTTTTTTTCTTTTCGAAATAATAAAATTATTGTGATTAACTGTCACTGAGTTTTTAACCTTAAAAGTATGTACATTTGGCAAATGCGCATAACACGTAGGAACGCTGGCTTCCGGTGGAAAAGGGTTGGAGAAAGTGTCTACGGATGCCTGAAAGTGATACAACAATTTTTTTTTTTCATATTAATTTCAGACTTTCCTTTCATCATATTCTAATAATTAACATAATACAAACTATTTGAAAAATAATTTATTTGATTGTTTTCAAAACTTTAAAAAAAAATTTCATTGAAAAAAATAAACAAAATAGAATAATCTTCTTTTTTTTCAAGAAATAATGTTTCTGAGCAACGGAATGTGTTTTAATGTTTTTTTTTTTAATATTTAGTGAAAATAATGTTTTTGGGGAGGGTTATGGGTTAGGGTTTAAGGTTCGGGTTAGGGTTAAGGCTTAGGGTTAGGGTTTAGGGTTAGGGTTAGGGCATTTCCATTTCCAAGAAAAAAGGTTTTCACTATTATTACAAAAAAAATTATTTTGAAAACAATCAAATAAAAACAAATAAATTATTTTTCAAATAGTCTGTATTATGTTAATTATTAGAATATGATGAAAGAAAAGTCTGAAATTAATATGACAAAAAGGAAAGTCTGAAATTAATATGAATTAAAAAAATTGTTGTATCACTTTCAGGCATCCGTAGACACTTTCTTCAACCCTTTTTCCACCGGAAGCCAGCGTTCCTACCTGTTATGCCCATCCGCCGTACATTTTTAATTTTATTAAGTGACAAAAAATATTGCCCATTTCTTCACTTTTTTCTTTATTGCTAAGCAATAAAAAGAAGAAAAAAAATGGGGGGAAAAATTAGTTTTTTTTTAGGTGTCGGAATTTATTTTATCTTAGCCGTGTTTACGGTTTGATTTCATTAATTAAAATCTAATTAATAAAACTAATGTTTTGCGCGTGTATCGCCAACAAGTGGTCGCCCTTCTTCTTCCCCCGACAGACGAAAGTAAAGTGCGCGTGCGTCGAGATTTGACACTGGGTTTTTTTTGGTTGTTTTTAGAAATGGCGTCTCTACCTCTTTTCAACTCGTGTTCTCACAATGTCGCAAGGAATAACACTAACAGCCAAACGGTTTATCACAATGTCCCGAGAAAACATCCATGCGAAGCCAACGGGATCTTTTGGAAAGCTGAAGGTAAATAAGTAAAATCTATTGAAGCCATATTTTCTTTAAACTTAAACATGTATTAAAAAAAAAAAAAAAACAATTTCCCGTCCCCCTGTCTCACTACCGGCGCTTATTACTGCTTCATTCTTTCTTTTAAGAAAGAAATAATATGTCTAAACTTGTGAACTTTAACAGGAAACAAATGTCTTGCGTATAACAAAAGTAATTAATTAAAAAAATTAATTAAAAAAAACATTGCCATAACTTTAAGTTTTGTTACAATCGACCGACAACGAACTATTTAATTTGGTGCTTCTACAGAATTTGAACCCAACCAAACCGACTTTTGCCGAACTAAACCTTAAGTTAGAGTTTAATAATAATAATAATAATAATAAAAACAAGGTGCTTCTGTTGTTTCACAATGACATTAAAATATTTAAAGATATAAACTTACGTGTTAGCTGACTTGAGTTTTTAATTTTGTTGGATTTAAAAAAAAAAATAAAAACACGTAAAAATTTAGCCAATTAAAATTTTTGGTAGGGTTTAGGGTAAGGTGTAGTGTTTTATTAAATAAGTAACCCCCAAATAATAAATTGGCTAAATTTCTACATATTTTTATTAAATAAAAAAAAAAATCCCCCCCCCCCCACAAAATCTAAATTGGTTAAATCTGTAAGTTTTTATGAAATAAATACCCCCCCCCCAAAAAAAAAACTAAATTAGCTAAATTTTTACGTGTTTTCATTACCCCCCCCCCCCCCAAAAAAAAGTCGGTTATATGTCTCGTTACGCTAAGTGGCCAGAAAATGGGTTCTCATTTTACGTTAAATTTATAAAAGAAAGTGATCCCCCCACTCTAAAATCTTAAATATTTAATTTTTTTGTTAAATTCTTTCTTTGCGGATATTTTTTAAGGCTGTTTAAATGTATTTGCACAATAAAAGTAGAATTTGAACTCTTTTAGGGGGTAAACTGCGCCGGGTAAGAAAGTAAAAATTGACCCATTTCTTATTGTCACTAAAGAAATGTATAACAAATCGTTGCTAAGTTACATTTCCGAAATGGCCAATTCCAGTCGTTACTAGTTTTGACTAATTTAATAAACGAATTCAACTTTTTTTCTTCTCGTCGTAATCGGGTCGTTTTATTTGCGTGATGTTGAATTTTCTCACTCGCACGCCTCTATTCCGAATTCGTGGCCGTGGGCCGCCATCAATAGACTGCCTTTTCTGCACCAAACGATCATAATTAAAACACAGAAAAGTCACATAAAATCTTTTTCAGAGAAAATTTTGTAATTAAATTTTATTAAAATTTGCTGAAATAATTTTAAAAATGAAAATTGCATATCAATTAAAAATGGAATGTTCACTTGATTACTGAAAACCATCAAACTAATTCGGTGAATGTGTACGAGTATTGATTTACTTCTCTCCAGGAGTTAGGCACAAGGCCAGTTTTTATCTTACTCCCACAAGTAAGATGTGACCCAAGGTCGGGTCGGGAAAGCCAGCGCCCGAGAGGTAGCACTCTAGCCATTAAAAATTGCCTGGGCAGCCCCGTCGGCATTCCCCGGCAGGGGCGCCTCAGACAGTAAGCAATAAACTTACTCCTCCCCAAAGAGGGGAGGCGAAGCCTGGGAGGGTGGACCTCCTAGAACTGCACAGGACAGACCCATAGACCGGCGTAAATCAAGCCCCGAAGGCCAAGACAATACCAGTCTATGGGGTGCAGTATCCATCGGAACAGATACTACACTTTGATCTTAGCCAAAAAATGAATGTGTACGAGTATGGTACCCTATATCTTCGTCTGCAAGGCGGAGATCACGTGATATTAGTAGCACCGTTTTTATGTCCCGACTAAAAACATACCGGACTGTTCGTTTTCAGAAAATGAAATCGTTGAAATCCAAACAAAGTGATTGTCAAAAAAAAAAATTAATTTATTAAAGAAAACGAACAGAAAGTTTGTTTTTTTTTAAACGAAAAATATAAGAAGTGTGATTATTTTTTTTCTCCCATTTTTTAGTGTTAAAATTGAATAAATATATTTACAAAAATAGAATTTTTTTATTTACGGTCCTTTGTTTGAAAAGGGACATAAAAAACGGTACTTCTATCGATCCGGTACTGATATCGATCCCGAACCAGCTTTCGTGACGTTCGACTCGGAATCGTTCGGCTGTCCTACGCAAACGGCCGAGTGTTGACGAGCCGAAGCAGCGAGCAGCTGATAATTTTGTTACAAATTGAAAATAAGTGCTTTCGAAGACGGATTTTTTGTCAGGAAGTTTTCTTTTAAGAAAATAAACCCAAAATGAATTACGAACAGCTTTGCACTGCAGTATCATCGCGAGCAAGTAAGAATAAATAATAAAATTAAAAAAATATGTCGTGATAAAAGTAATTTTGGTGCGTTTTTTTTTTTTTTTTTTTTGTTTCGTCAAAAAAATTCCTTGTAAATAAAAATACAGTATTCATTTTATAACAGTAACCTCGCTATGTTTTTTTTTCCTGTTTCTTTCAAAAAAATTCATGTAAATGTGTTTAATTTTCTTTGTTTGTTTCTTTAAAAAATTCCTAACCCTAAAAAAAACAAGCAAAACATTATTATCATAGGACGCAGCACCGTATAAAAAATGTCGGCTGCTGGCTGCTTCGGCTCGGCAACTCTCGGCCGTTTGCGTAGAACAACCGAACCTTCCGAGTCGAACGTCACGACAGCTGGTTCGGGATCGATAAAAGCACCAAAAAAAAAAACATAGCGAGGTTACTGTTATAAAATGAATACTGTATTTTTATTTACAAGGAATTTTTTTGAAGAAACCAAAAAAAAAACTTACCAAAATTACTGTTAATACGACATATTTTTTTGTCACAAAGTTATCGGCTGCTCGCTGATTGGCTAATCGCAATCGACTCGTCAACACTCGGCCGTTTGCGTAGGACAGCCGAACGATTCCGAGTCGAACGTCACGACAGCTGGTTCAAGAAAGATAACAGTACCATTTCCTGTTAAACTAAAAAAAAAAAAAAAAAAAAAATTTTTAAATGAATTACGAAGAATTGTGTAGTAGAATCGAATCTACTGAAGGAGCCATTTCTTTCTGCCAGGAAAAAAAACTGTTGGCAAAAAGAAAAAAATGTCTGAAATGTGATTACATGTGTCGCTTGATAGAAAGAAAAATGACCAGGGACAAGTATTCATGGAGGTGTACGAACACGAAATGTCGAACGTGGAATTCCGTAAGGAGTGGCACTTTTTTTTCCAGATCCCGAATGGAGATTGCAAAAATTCTGAAGTTGATATACCTGTGGTCCCAGGAAATGGCAACAGCGAAGACTCTGAAGAAGGAATGCGGTGTCGGATCACCGAACACGCAGACCGATTGGAAACATTTCCTGAGGGAGATCTGCGAAGACCATTTGTTACGATATCCGCGTCAGATCGGGGGCCCGGGGCTCACGGTTGAGATCGACGTGTCTCTGTTTAACCGCAGGAAAAAGAACAACGTCGGTAGTAGGGTCGTCCAGCCGCTCTGGGTCTTCGGGGGATACGACCCCGCGGAGAAGGAGGGTTTCCTTGTGACGGTGGACAACAGAGACGTGGAAACCCTCGTTCCAATAATAAAAACGTTCGTCTTGCCTGGGACCACGATCATATCGGACTGCTTGAAGGCGGACAGCAAGTTAGGAGAGGAGGGCTATAAACACCTGACCGTGGACCCATTGACGAGGGCGACTAGCAACCACGTCGAAATAATGTGGAAGGAAGCCAAGCAAAGGGACAAAAAAGGATGTGGTACCAGCAGGGAACTCGTAGACAGCTATCTGCGCGAATTCATGTGGAGACAAAAGTTTCGAAGCAACCCGTTCGTCTCCATATTAGCGCAGATAGCAGAAGCCTATCCGGTTGACCTGCTTCCTTCCACTTCTTCGACGAACCCCTCCTCTTCTGCTTGTTCGTAAAACTTTAAAAAGTATTTTTTTAAATATATATATATATATATATATATATATATATATATATGCCCCCCCCCCCTAATTTAAAAAAACAAACAAAAAAACGTCCAAAGCACAAATGAAAAAAAAAATACAAAACCTTTTTTTATTAACAGTTGTTTAGCATTGTTTTGTTACAAATATGAAAACAAAAGAAATTGGTGCTTTTATCGATCCTAAACCAGCTGCCGTGACGTTCGACTGTTCTACGCAAACGGCCGAGAGTTGCCGAAGCAGCGAGCAGCCGACATTTTTGATACGGTGCTGCTTCCTATGATAAAAATGTTTTGCTTGTTTTTTGTTTTTTTTTGGTTATTTTTTAGGGTTAGGGTAAGGAATTTTTTTATAGAAACAACAAAGAAAATTAGGTAAAAACGTATTGTAGTATCCATATTTTGGGAGGCTCTGAGCATGCGTCAGATTCATTCATAAAAAAGTCGTAGTGAGTGATTCAAACCAGCGCATGCGCAGAGGAAACAGAATGAGAAAAAACATGCTAAAACAAAAAGTGGGCATTTTTAACAATAAAGTTACTATCGCTGAAAATAAACACGCTAAAAGTGAAGAAAACGAAAGGTGTTAAGAATAAAAACAACTGAAAATGAAAACAAACACGAAAGAAACGTGTTTTTTTTTTATCTAAAACAAAAAATGAAACCCGTTTTTTTTCCTACAAACTGAATTGCGTGCGCATGCGCTGGTTTGAATCACTCACTACGACTTTTTTATGAATGAATCTGACGCATGCGCAGAGCCTCCCAAAATATGGATACTACAATACGTTTTTACCCAAAGCTGTTCGTAATTCATTTTGGGTTTATTTTCTTAAAAAAAACTTCCTGACAAAAAATCCGTCTTCGAAAGCACTTATTTTCAATTTGTAACAAAATTATCGGCTGCTCGCTGCTTCGGCTCGTCAACGCACGGGCGTTTGCGTAGGACAGCCGAACGATTCCGAGTCGAACCTCACGAAAACTGGTTCGGGATCGATAAAAGTACTAACAGTAGTTTAGCATTGTTTTGTTACACAAATCAAAACAAAATTATTTGATAACAGTAATTTCGCTCTGTTTTGCTTGTTTTGTTTTTTGTTGTTTCCTTTAGAAAATTTCTTAAAAATATAACTTACAATCACAGGACGGAGCACCGTATCAAAATTGTACCATTCTGGTACCAATCGGCTCGTCAACACTCGGGCGTTTGCGCAGGACAGGCGAACGCTTCCGAGTCGAACCTCACGAAAACTGGTTCAGGATCGATATCAGTACCACCTTTTTTATTAACAGTTGTTTAGCATTGTTTTGTTACAAAAATAAAAACAAAAAAATATTTATTAACAGTAATTTCGCTATGTTTTTTTTGGGGGGGGGGCAATCTTTCTTGAAAATAAAACTGAGAAAGAAAAATACGACGCAGCAACGTATCGAATTTATCGACTGCCACCATTCGCCTTATCTCTCGCGTGTTTACGTAACATGCCCGAACGATGTCGACGCGAAATTCACGTTAACTGGTTCAGGATCGATAGAAGTACCCACCAATAATTCGAATTAAAAAAAAAAAATTAAAAAAAAAAAAAAAAAAATGATTGGTGCTTTGTTACATTAGGACCCGATCTAACTTTGACCCCTGCCCTTAGGGGCATACTCAAAGTTAGCGCGGGTCCTAATGTAACAAAGTACCAACTGATTTTTTTGATTTTTTTTAAATTCGAATTATTGGTGGGTACTTCTATCGATCCTGAACCAGTTCACGTGAATTTCGCGTTTTTTAGTTGATTATTTTTAGTGTACAATCATTTACATCAATTTGAAACCGTCTAAATTAAGTTATCCTACTAACTGTGCTCCAACACAGAAAAGTTTTTAAAAATTAGTAAAATAAGTTATATATTAGGTACGTGCAGAATCAATGGCCGATCCCCAAAATGTAAAAACATTTTGACTCTCCCTTCACTTAAAAATTCAGGAAATCAACCAATTTTAATGAAATTTTCAATATTTATTCATCAATAATCACGAAATATAATGAAACCATTTTATTTATTTATTTATTTTTAATCTTAGTGAAAATGTTTTATTTAAAAAAAAAAAAAAAACACCTTTACTAAAGTTATATATTTTTATATTAATAAAAAAAATGTATGATTTTTTTTTTAATGAAAATAAAGCATTGTAGATGTTAACAATTAAAATTTTTAAAAAATATATTTCGTATATATTACGAAAAAGGCCCTTAAATACCGTGTTAATAAAATCGCTATAACTCGAAGAAAAATTAATTTTTTGAATTAGAGATATTATATATATATATATATATATATATAATTTTATTTTATTTTTTATGTTAAGATAGTAGGAAGGTTTTTTGAGTAAAATCAATGTAAAATTGAAAAGCAGACGTGTTAAAAGAGGGAAAAATGTCGGACGATGCGATAGAAAAACAGAATTGTTGACCTGGAGAAACGAAACGAAGCAAAGACGTGTGTAATTAATTATAAATATATTATTTTATTTCAAATATCTAAATTAGGTATAAAAATAATTTATTGTTAACAAATGTTTTATTTATTACTACTTGTAAACTTTATTGCGTATGTGAAGGGTTCGTTTTTCGTTCAACACATTCCGGTCGATCTAACTCGTGATACTTGGCGGGCATATTGGACGAACTTGAAATTATTACGAATTTCTTCGTAATTTATCGCATTCTGTGTGGGAGCACCGTTAGTAGGATAACCCTAAATTAAACATAAGACGTTCTATATGAATGTGCAGAAATTCAATTCATTTCCAGTTACCTCCCTTGTTCGAAAACCTTGAATATAACCAAAAATGCCGCTGATATATTAACATTACCAATTTATCGGTAAAATTTAATTTTCTTTTATAAAATAAAAATTACTTGATTAATTTACGTGATTTTTGGTATACGATATATTCATTCCGTGACAGATACGTAAATCAGCAGATATTTCATTTTTTTTTTTTTTTTTTTTTTTTAGTAGTCTTTTTTTCTTTTCGTCGCTATAGTCTTGTATGACGTAAAAAGTGATGATATCTTTGTATTGTCATAAATGCTTCGCGTTACTGTCTTCAGGACAAGATGAACATTTTTCTTTTTCCTAACAGCCAAGGTAACTTTCTCTTTTTTTATTTTTCGTATTGTCAACCCGGTCTTAGGGTTAGTGTTAGGGTCAATAAAGGTTTACCGGATATCTCCAGGGTGTGATGCATAATTGCACACAAAAAAAAACAACTTATTTTTCGGTGCTTATGCTGTTCAGCGGCCGTATGAAAAAAAATTATTTTTTTATAAAAACAATATTATATAGTTATTCAGCGTTATAGCGTTATATTCTTACTCACTGTACAAAAAAGTAGAAAAAATTATCCACTAGAATTTTAATTACAAGTATTTTTCTATTCTGCGTATCATAACAGCGATTCGTTTACTAAGCCTCCATCTTCTTTCTTAAGCTTTGCGAATTATCTGCCCTTGAAATCTTAAGAAACAAGATGGCGGCTTAGTGAACGAATCGCTGTTATGATACGCAGAATGGAAAAATACTTGTAATTAAAGTTCTAGTGGATAATCTTTTATTACTTTTTGTACAGTAAGAATATAACGCTGAATAAGTAAGCTTTTTTATAAAAAAATAATTTTTTCATACGGCCGCTGAACAGCATAAGCACCTATTTTTCCATTGACATCGTAAGGGAAAAAGGGAAAATTTAATCACGACCGAATAGAACTAAGAATTTTCGGTTTAATTGTAGGTTGGATACTGGGGGGGGGGGATGATTATCCCTAATTTTCTCCAGACTTAGTTTCCCCCAGGGTTTGATGTTTCCATTCTGGATTGCATCAGGCATTGTCTTTATGATATGGCCATTGAAACTGTATCATTCTTTCTGCTCTGCAATCCGATGAAGAAGAAAGTGTGAATGCCAACGGATGCACTTTTTTTTTCTATCTAATAAAAAGCCAAAGTATACAAAGGTGGGACATGTCGTCCACTAAAGGTAAGGCGCGAAGAACACCGGAAAACCATAATACGTGGAGAAAGTTAAAAGTCAGGTATGGCTGACCACATATGGAAGGAAAAGGGAAACGATCTACCCTTATGGGAGGAAGTAAAACTTATAGATAGAGAAGAACGGTGGAAAGTAAGACGACTCAAAGAATCAACGCATATGTTAGGCGACAATGACTTACTAAGCAGACGTAGTATAGAATTCAATACAATATGAGAACCAATAATTATAAATAATAGATAAGTAGTGATCTATAGTGATAAGTAGTTAGATCAAAAACAAGAATAGGTTTAAGGCTCCCAAAATTCATACTAGAATTGTCTGCAAGGACCCGTGGCTCAGCGGATATAGTACTAAGTATAATTCAGTTCGAATTGACAGTCATCTGAAGGTTGAAGGTTCAATCCTCGAAGAATTACTGCAGTTCTAGGTGATTCACCCTCCCAGGCTTTGCCTTCTCACCCTTTGAGAAGAGGTTAGCTTATTGCTAATCGCCTGAGGCACCCCTACCGGAGAATGCTGACGGGGCTGCCTAGGAATAAGTGCTCTTCCTCTGGTGCGCTGGCTTTTCAATCCCACTTTCCGACCTTGTGTCACATCTTATCGCTGTGGGAGGAAGATTAAAAAAATAAATAATAAATTAATAAAAATAAATAAATTTAAAAAAAAAGTAATAAATAAATAAAAAATATAAAAAAAAAAAATTGAATGCATCTTAAGAATATCTGTTAATTCTTTGAGATGGTTTGCTGCGAATGTCTATTAACACTAGCATATTTTTGCTATTTTACATATAAGGAGGAGGTAATGTCTAGGAGGATGTTCTCATGACAACATAACAGATACTATATTCCCCCCCCCCCTCCGAATTGAGCATTGAAAGATAGTACAATAGTCTATTAATAGAAGTAATAGTATAGTACAATAGTCCATTAATAGAAGTAATAGTATAGTACAATAGTATATTAATAGAAGTAATAGTATAGTACAATAGTCTATTAATAGAAGTAATAGTATAGTACAATAGTCTATTAATAGAAGTAATAGTATAGTACAATAGTCTATTAATAGAAGTAATAGTATGGTACAATAGTCTATTAATAGAAGTAATAGTATGGTACAATAGTCTATTAATAGAAGTAATAGTATGGTACAATAGTCTATTAATAGAAGTAATAGTATGGTACAATAGTCTATTAATAGAAGTAATAGTATGGTACAATAGTCTATTAATAGAAGTAATAGTATGGTACAATAGTCTATTAATAGAAGTAATAGTATGGTACAATAGTCTATTAATAGAAGTAATAGTATGGTACAATAGTCTATTAATAGAAGTAATAGTATGGTACAATAGTCTATTAATAGAAGTAATAGTATGGTACAATAGTCTATTAATAGAAGTAATAGTATGGTACAATAGTCTATTAATAGAAGTAATAGTATGGTACAATAGTCTATTAATAGAAGTAATAGTATGGTACAATAGTCTATTAATAGAAGTAATAGTATGGTACAATAGTCTATTAATAGAAGTAATAGTATGGTACAATAGTCTATTAATAGAAGTAATAGTATGGTACAATAGTCTATTAATAGAAGTAATAGTATGGTACAATAGTCTATTAATAGAAGTAATAGTATGGTACAATAGTCTATTAATAGAAGTAATAGTATGGTACAATAGTCTATTAATAGAAGTAATAGTATGGTACAATAGTCTATTAATAGAAGTAATAGTATGGTACAATAGTCTATTAATAGAAGTAATAGTATGGTACAATAGTCTATTAATAGAAGTAATAGTATGGTACAATAGTCTATTAATAGAAGTAATAGTATGGTACAATAGTCTATTAATAGAAGTAATAGTATGGTACAATAGTCTATTAATAGAAGTAATAGTATAGTATCGGCTTCAGACCGCTACCAAATCTTTATTAGTCAAAGATAATGTCTCATTTCAGTATTCAATTTTTTCACAGGATCCAAGAATTCTCAACCGAATACTGATGCTTATATTCCTGGTACGTATCAATTTAAGTGATCCCTCCTCTTTTCTTTTTTTTTTTGGTCCCCCGATTTATAAAATTGGGGGACTTATGTTTTGAGGCCCGTCCGTCCGTCCGGATTTTTCTCCACAACCATCGATTGAATTTCTCTGAAATTTTGCATGAAGTTGTAACTTTGGTCAGGTTAGAAAGTGACATTCTCCGATTTTTTTAAAAATCTGGTTAGCCCCCCAGGGAGTTAAAAGGCCCCGAAATGGCAAAAAATGACATTTTTTTGCCCCATAACTTTTCATCCATCCATTCAATTTCTCTGAAACTTGACCAAAATATGGAGGCAATTGTTCCTAATAGAAAATAAGTATCGCTGACCTTGGAAAAAATCTGGTTCGCGCCCCCAAAATGTCAAAAAATGACCCTTTTCTCCCATAACGTTTGATCCATCCATTCAATTTTTCTGAAACTTGGCCAAAATGTGGAGGCAATTGTTATGGATATAAAATGAGCATCCTTGACCTCAGAAAAATTCTGGGTCGCGCCCCCGGGGGGTCAAAAATGCCCCAAATTGCCCAAATTTATTGCATTTTACACTCGTCACATACAAACGGGGACCACGCACGTGCGACTTGTTTTTAATGCTTCCTTGTCATCTTGAGGTTTTCCTCAGTTTGTCACGCTTAAGTTTGAACTAAAATTGTCATTATGGGATGCATCCTATTTTACTTTCACCTAAGCATCTCTATAAAGAATCGGCGGTATCTTGGAGCAAAATTTTATTTTCGTTATATCTAAGACTTTTTAACGGCGGCCACATAGATGTTGGTAAAATATAAACAACGTTACCAAAATTTATTTAGGTAGCTCAATTAGCCACCGAATTATGACCGTTCAAAGTTTGTTGGAAATTAGAAAATTTTCCGTCTCATGTGATATTGGTTCGGAAGCCAAATTTCACAGTGTGAAACTAAAAATCCTGGCTTTGTTGAACAAGTGAAAAATCCTTACAAATGTAACCTCATCTTGTCGTATAGGAAAATTAATGATAACGGAACCAATAATTATTCGATCAAAACTGCGTAGACCTTGGACAAAATCTTAACCTCCTCCTCCCCCCCCCCTCCCCAAGAAAAATGAGCAAAAGTGGCACAAAAGCAGCTCTGTCCATCTGTCTGTCATGCTCAAGTTTGAAACGTCATTTTCACTGTGAAACATACTGAAGGATTTGACGCTTTTATGAATATATCGTTTCTCCTTAGTTTCAGATTTATCAGCCCTAAATTAACACATTGCTCAATAAGTCCCGGGCCTAACATCTAAACGGTGCCGCTAAATCTATGATTTTTATGAAGTACTAACCTTCAAATGGCGTGTGTCAAAATTCAGGCCCAATCGGACTATTAGTTTACAAATTAGTTATTTAAGTGAATCTTCTGTTGCAAAGTTCAAAAATAATTGAGAAATATGAATTTTCATGCAGTGATAAAGAATCGCTTTCTGATGGGAAAAAGTACTGTTCAAGCAAGGCAATAGTTTGATAAGTTTTATTCGGATTCTACGGCATCGGAGACGGTGGTTAAGAGTTGGTATGCTAACTTTAAATGCGGTTGTATAGACATAAGTGGTGTTGAACGCTCAGGTTGCCTGTCTTTAACGGAATAACCGAGCAATGATCAGATGGATGTGCAATGTTTGGTCAGATCAGGTTGCCTGTCTTTAACGTAATAACCGAGCAATGATCAGATGGATGTGCAATGTTTGGCCAGATCAGGTTGCCTGTCTTTAACGGAATAACCGAGCAATGATCAGATGGATGTGCAATGTTTGGTCGGATCAGGTTGTCTGTCTTTAACGTAATAACCGAGCAATGATCAGATGGATGTGCAATGTTTGGCCAGATCAGGTTGCCTGTCTTTAACGGAATAACCGAGCAATGATCAGATGGATGTGCAATGTTTGGCCAGATCAGGTGGCCTGTCTTTAACGGAATAACCGAGCAATGATCAGATGGATGTGCAATGTTTGGCCAGATCAGGTTGCCTGTCTTTAACGGAAGAACCGAGCAATGATCAGATGGATGTGCAATGTTTGGCCAGATCAGGTTGCCTGTCTTTAACGGAATAACCGAGCAATGATCAGATGGATGTGCAATGTTTGGCCAGATCAGGTTGCCTGTCTTTAACGGAATAACCGAGCAATGATCAGATGGATGTGCAATGTTTGGTCGGATCAGGTTGTCTGTCTTTAACGTAATAACCAGGCAATGATCAGATGGATGTGCAATGTTTGGCCAGATCAGGTTGCCTGTCTTTAACGGAATAACCGAGCAATGATCAGATGGATGTGCAATGTTTGGCCAGATCAGGTTGCCTGTCTTTAACGGAATAACCGAGCAATGATCAGATGGATGTGCAATGTTTGGCCAGATCAGGTTGCCTGTCTTTAACGGAAGAACCGAGCAATGATCAGATGGATGTGCAATGTTTGGCCAGATCAGGTTGCCTGTCTTTAACGGAATAACCGAGCAATGATCAGATGGATGTGCAATGTTTGGCCAGATCAGGTTGCCTGTCTTTAACGGAATAACCGAGCAATGATCAGATGGATGTGCAATGTTTGGTCGGATCAGGTTGTCTGTCTTTAACGTAATAACCGAGCAATGATCAGATGGATGTGCAATGTTTGGCCAGATCAGGTTGCCTGTCTTTAACGGAATAACCGAGCAATGATCAGATGGATGTGCAATGTTTGGCCAGATCAGGTTGCCTGTCTTTAACGGAATAACCGAGCAATGATCAGATGGATGTGCAATGTTTGGCCAGATCAGGTTGCCTGTCTTTAACGGAAGAACCGAGCAATGATCAGATGGATGTGCAATGTTTGGCCAGATCAGGTTGCCTGTCTTTAACGGAATAACCGAGCAATGATCAGATGGATGTGCAATGTTTGGCCAGATCAGGTTGCCTGTCTTTAACGGAATAACCGAGCAATGATCAGATTGATGTGCAATGTTTGGCCAGATCAGGTTGCCTGTCTTTAACGGAATAACCGAGCAATGATCAGATGGATGTGCAATGTTTGGTCAGATCAGGTTGCCTGTCTTTAACGGAATAACCGAGCAATGATCAGATGGATGTGCAATGTTTGGCCAGATCAGGTTGCCTGTCTTTAACGGAATAACCGAGCAATGATCAGATGGATGTGCAATGTTTGGTCAGATCAGGTTCGGGAGATCGGCTCTGATACTCTGTTTGCAAGGTTGAATATACCAAAGCTTAAAGCTTGATTAGTTCTTGACACTCAGTCGGCTAAATTGGTTCGGCCATGTTGAGTGGAGCAATTCTTGTATATAAAAAAAAAAATGCAAAGATCTTGAGGTGGAAGACCGGAGGAAAGTTGGACGAACCAAGGAAACTTTGATACAAACCATAAACAAAGATGTTTTTTTCAAGTTTTTTCCACAATCGAATTTAAACGGAATCGATTTTCAAGACCGACACGCTTGGAGGCTAGGATTGAATGCTGCTAGAACATGTTGGAAGGGAAATAAAAGCTATAAAATTGATGATGATGATGATGATGATTAATAGAATGTTGTTGTCCTGTTTTGATGATGATGGTTGCTGTCCTGTTCACAAGCATTCTGGTTATAGTACTCTCCATCTGTCTTTAGATGCCCTTTTGTCGTAATCGGTAAACTTTTGGGAAAGGTCCAGTTCAGAATTACCAGTAAATTTCTTTAACTTGGTATTTTTTTTTTTTTAAATTTTAACTCTGAAAATGATTAAAATTATTGTCTAATTATTTTAATTTTTAAAAAATTTTAACTCTGAAAATGATTAAAATTATTGTCTAATTATTTTAATTTATGTGTTTTTGTTTCTACGTTCGTCCATTGTTAGGTGTTAACAATCCTTTCAACAGTAAAAGATTCAAAAAACTGAAGTGGCAGCCTTACAAAGTGCAGCCCAAGTCTTCAACCATTTCGTCTGAACATGTTGTAAAAGACATTTCACATTCATCAAATGAATCTGTAAGTTTTTTTTTATTCTGTTCTTTTTAAAAATAAAAAAAAGTTGATATCAAATTAATATAAAAAAAGTAAGCTTCATTGTTATTTTACAACAATAATTACTGTGTTTTTCTAACTTGGAGTAAAAAAAAAAACAAAAAAAACAAACAAGTGTCTGGTGTCTGAGAGCCAGTATCCTGGTGGTCTTTCTTTGTAAATCGCATAAATACGTGTTTTTTTTTTTATAAGCCACAGGTACCATATCAACAAGCAGGCTGATAGGGGGGGGGGGGGAGAGCTGCTGATTATGTGATGAATACAGGGAGGGGTAAACTGACCGCATACATATTGCCTGATGGGAAAAAGAGAAGAGAGTGGATACCAATTAAGCATTCGCTCTCTCGCTTTTTATGTCGTAGCGAAGTTTTTACCTTGCCTCATTTCACTGTTAAATTATTTTTTGTGAATAGGATTTTCAAAAAGTTTCTTTTCATACTTTGTACTGTTACGCGTTTGATTACAGAAATCAAGCGAAAAGAAATGTGTAAGTCACATAGTCGCGAGAAACACACACGCACGCACACTAGAAGTGACACAATTTTATTAATGTAGAGATGCCTGATGCTCGTTAGATTGTGAAAGATACGAGTCCAATTTTCTTTGGACGGCATTTGAGCTGTATGTTGATCTTGGCACTCCAGAAAAATATTAGACTCTGAGTCAGCGTGCCGCTATTCCGAATTCACAAAAGTAAGCCGCAATTAATAGACTGTCTCTCCCGTCATCATTTTTAAAAAGTCAAAAATCTTTTTCATGTAAAACTTTATAATTAAAACTTGCTGGTAATTTTTTTTAAATGAAAATTAAATATAAAGTAAAAATGGATTTTTTTAAATATTTGCGATCCGGCAGCACTAATGAATAAAATAAACTAAAAGAATTACTTACCTTACCACTAACCCTAGGTCCGATTGGAAAGCCCCCCCCCCCACCCTCCCTAAAAAAACAAACCTTTCCTTAACCCTGCCACTAACCCAAAGTCCGAGTGTCTATTCTACACTTTGCTCCTAGCCCTGTTCTGGGAAACAAATGTATTTATGTTTAACATGTCTCTTCATTGTCTTTTAATGTTTTTGTTTTATTGTAGACAAACTACTAATAAATGAAATGTCTTCGTCATCCCGCGGTTTCTCAGCCGTCTTTTACTTTCCAATACGTATTTGTTGTGAAAACGCTGACATGTCTGTAGGATAAACAATAAAACACAACGAATATTCGTGGCCCGCATCCACTAATTTAGTTACTCCACACGTGCATTGCTGAACTCGGTGAAATAGAATATCAAATGTTCTGATTCTTCAGAGGCATGACAAACAAATTATCTGCGAAACATTATGCCAAAATCCTATTTCACAGTTATAAAGAAAAGAAAGTATACCAAATCAACACCATACAATATTTGTAAATTCAAACAATATTTGAAAGAAACTGATTTAAAATATTTTTGAAAAACAACCGACCTATATTTTCTGAAATACTTTATTTCACAAAATCGTTTAAAAACAGAAAATAAACTATTTTTATACTTTTTAAAAATCGCTTTAAAAGAATTAAATTAATTAAAACAAAAATTTTTTTTTTTACTTTAAAATAAGTTATTTCAGATTTTCAAAGTCAGGCTCAAATACAAATCCATCTGAGAAATTAATACTTGATTCAGACTAGCCTTTTTTTTTCTTTCTTTTTTTACAGTAAAATTAAATTATTTCAGATTTTCAAAGTCAGGCTCAAATACAAATCCATCTGAGAAATCAATACTCGATTCAGACTAGCCCTTTTTTTATTTAAAAATTTTTTTTGTTTTTCTTTTACCTTCCATGATGTTATGGTATGAATAGCAATACACATGAAAAAATTTAAATTGCTTAAAATATCTCAATAATGGCAAATATAGAAAGAGCTTGATGATCTAAGAAAGAATCTTTTTAAATTTTTTAAATCTGACTAAAAATAAGGAAGTTATGACTATTTTTGTGCCTCACACGATTGGATATTTTCCCCTCTTTAAGACCATATGCGTTTCGTCACATTTTTTACACTAATTTTTCAGTAAAAATGTTATATCTTTGTTAAAATACAAGATTAAGCAATGAAATTTACCATATAAGTGTATTTTTGTACAAGGAATCAGAATGTGCCACTAAAAATCTCCAGAAATTAATGGTTTCCAAGTAATCTGCACTAAGTGCACATAAATATGCTGCAATACTTTAAAAATACCATGTATCCATTAAAAGAAAGAAGTTAGAAAACTCAAAGTTGAATTGTAATACATTTTATGTACAAGAAACTAAAATCTAATACTAGGACTGTTTAAAAATGAATATATTGTAAGATTTCTTTGGCATTATTGTAGATTAACACCTTCCGCTAACTCACCTCTTACCTCCCCAAAATATGAGATTCTACTTTTTTTATTTAGGCAATTACACCGACAAACATTAAAAGTGATACTTTACCCTGAAAAACTTGGCAGAAAGAAAGAAACAAAAACAATTATTTTAGAATTTAGAGTGGGGATCAGTTTCACATAAAATAATCCCATTTCAAGGCCATTCTAGCGTTTTAGGACAGTTAATTATTTTTTCTATGGGAGATAAATCCTGTGCGTTTTTCTTGTTTTTTTTTCTTTTTTTAGACAATTATGAGGTTCTTTGTGGGAGGAGGGGGGGGGGCTTACCAGTTGAACTTCAGGTTAGTGGTAGGGCTAGGGGCAATTAAGTGTGAACACCCTGAAAACTTAGCAGAAAGAAAAAAAACCAATTCATTTAGAATTTCGAGTGGGGGATTAGTTTCACATATATTTAATGTAGAATAATTCACCATTTCCGGGCCATTCTAGCGTTTTAGGGCATTAATGAATTTTTTTCTATGGCAAATAAATCCTGTGCGTTTTTTTTTATGGGGGTCTGCTTTTTTATTTTATTTTTTTTTTTAATTTTTTTTTTTTTAGACGATTATGTTTGGTTTTAATGGGCTTTTGTAGGATTAGGGCTTCCTACTCGGACTTAGGGTTATTGATAAGGTTAAGGAAGAGGTTTTGTTTTGGATGGAGGTTGCCATTCGGACTTAGTGTTAGGGTTAAGGGAGTTTTTTAGGGGGTGGCTTGCCACTCATATTTAAGGTTAATGGTACGATACGTTCAAGAAGGCATTTTTAGGAGGTGGGCTTGTTAGTCGTACCTAGAGTTAATGGTAGAGTAATTATTTATTTTATAAATTTCACTAAAAGGCAAGAATAGCCGGGAAATCGGAGATCATTTTACATTAAATTTATATGCGAAACTGATCCCTCACTCTAAATTCTAAATTATTTTTTGTTTTGTTTTTTCTTTTTTTCGCCAAGACTTTAAGGGTGTTTACACGTAATCGCCTAAAAAAGTAGAATCTTAATTTTTTTTTTTAAATTGGCGACTAGAAAGTCATTACTACTAGAAGTTCGAAAGTTGAGTGAAAACCAGTATTTTTTAAAGTATTTTTTATAAAAGAACCAAATAGGATTAAATTTGCACAAAAATATTTTTGTCTTTTTTTACAAAGCTTTACAAGACTAGTTTATCGTTAGCTGCTGCTGATGTTATATCAGCAATACTAGCAGCCATTGTTGACTTTCGCTCAAAAAATGGACACTATTTTTTCGGATAAGGTAATTTAAAATTACTACTACGGAAAGACAAAACGACATACAATTATAATTTTAATGCATAAAAAAAGATAAAAGATTAATTTATTTACTAGTTGGGTACGAAAAATGTAACATTTTTTATATTCATATTTAAAAAATTTTAAAATTCGTTCTAGAATGAAAATAAACAAAAATCGCCTCGTGTTTATAACTGCTATTACTGCTGCTACTACAATGTTTTTCAAACTATAAATAGAAAACGCCTTTTTTTCCGGATAGGGTAATTAAATATCAGGACTACCAAAAGAGAACACATATATACAATTATAATTTTAATGCATAAAAAAGTAAAATGATTGATTTACTTACTAATTGGGCGACGGAAATGTATTTTTCAAAAATGTTCGACCGACGGCGAGTTGAAGTCTTATTTTTAAAATTTCAAAAAAATGAATGAGCCGAATTACTTCGTACACCGACAAACATTAAAAGTGATACTTTACCTGATTAGTCTCCAAATTTTAGGACGAAATTCCACATACAGCAATGGTACAAGACTTTTAAACGAAGGGGGGGGGGTTAAAAAAAATGTTGACGTAAATTGCCGAAAATAGCGTTAACATTTTTTTGCCTTTATTTGCTCAAAACTCTTAAAAATATATAATGTATATTATTATTCATGAATGCACCTGAAAGGATATTCATTTCCTAACAAAATGATGGTATTTAGAGCACTTAAAGTGCTTTAGTTTTTAAGATATGACTATTTTAATAGAACTACCCTCAAATCTGCGATTATCCAAACAGTTTTCTGGTCGATGTGTATTGCTAGTATGAATATATTTTATTTTGCTTGAATTTAAATTTTTCATACTGAAAGATTTTTTTTTGTTGTTAGTCTCAGAATGAAAAGTTCACAGGAAGCCAAAGTGGATCTCAAAGATCGGTCAGTCTTGATTCCTTAGAAGAGGCCAGAAAGGTATTCCTCAAAGATTTATGCCATGAGGACAAGTTAAGAATTGCAAATCTCATCCAGGAATTAGCAAAGTAAGTTGGCTTTTTATTTATTTATTTATTTATTTGTTTGTTTATTTATTTGTTTTTAAGATTAAAAAAAAATCTTTCTTCTCGCATTTAGGCTTTTGTTAATTGGTCGATCCGTTTGAAATAGAATTTTTCATCATGAAACTTGCAGATTGAATGGACACGTCTTACGAATACCATTCTTGGTATAATTTGGATTATTCGGACTACTATTCTCATCTTGAGTGTTATCATCACAACTTTTCGGCCGTTGTAACCTCCGGCCTTCTTCAGGTGTTTCTTGTCAGAATTTGGGAATCTGGACGGAATTTCGAACGGAACCCTTTATTTAATCCACAGGGGTAGCATGCTCTTATTCCGTCAGCCATGACTGGGAGAAGTCTTCAGTAATTCGCAGTATCGCCCACACCGAGGATTGAACCTTCAACCTTCAGATGACTATCACTTAGAACTGAATGTTAGGAAATTTCGTTATATATATAACGTTATATATATATATATATATATATATATATATATATAGCATAATATGAAATGAAACTTCATATACTGGATAGAGCATTAACAGCATAATATGAAATGAAATAATAAAGTAAGGTACGAATCAAATTTTATTAGAATTCAAAGTTCAGGCAAAGTATCTCAACGTCCTTAACTCATGAGTTTTCAAAGATAATTCTTCTCCTCGGAGGACCATTACCGCAGTGACGTTACTGCAGGTGATAAAATTACACTTTGAAAATATACAAAAATACATAAGAGTACATAACACATCAAATATATCAAGACAAAAACATACTTATTTGTTAAAGTTATAAAATCCATCCAAGTCATACAAATTAAAACATATTCAGGAAAGATATTCAAGAGGTTGATTGAAGATTGATCCAGGTATTGAGTGACAGTCCAAAAATGAAAAAATTGAAAGAACTGAAAAACCGAAAAAGTTATCCAGTTGGGAAATGCGTCCACAATCGATGCAGTAAATTACAGTGAAAAATGCATCCAATGTTTATGTTAATTAATACAATGATAAATGAACCAAATCAAATAAAAAGTTCAATAAACTCCCTTTGTGTTGAAATCATAATGTTCAAAATTCAGGGTTCAAATGATTTGATCAGAGTAGCACAAACCAAAATTCTCTGGTTAAATGGAAAAACCGCTAAATCCGATTTGAATAAAATTAAATCAAACTGAGTCAATATATTCGGCCATTTCTTCTTCTGGGTCCGATAAAGATTATTCCAATGAATAAAGTTAAATTTGAAAGTAATCACTCTCCCGCAAGCCAAGTAAACAGAACCCCTTCTCGACGATCAGAAAGTAATATGGTATTAATGCTCTATCCAGTATATTGAGCTTCAGTCTTTATCCGGATGTTTCACTAATTAAAAGATATTAGTTGCCTCATATCTTTTGTTGGATTAACTTCATATATATATATATATATATATATATATATATATATATAAGAATCTACTTAAACATTTCTTTGTTGCTCTTTCTTTTTCATTTTTTTTTTTTTCATTTTTTTTTTTCATTTTTTTTTATTTTATTTTCATTTTTTTTTTCTTCATTTTTTTTTTCTTTTTCATCTTAGAGCTGGTGAACAACGTGAAGATGCCGTGTCACAGTTAAGCCAGGAACGAGAAGACTACAAAAAAAGAGTGACCGAGTTGACCGATCAAGTTCAGTTGTTGTCGGATGAACACAAGCGTACGTAGTTGAGCTTTTAGTTGAGCACTTTTTCTTTGAGAAAGTTAAGGTTAGCCTAATCTACTTATAATATGATGAATCCTTTGTCTGTCTGGATGTCTGTCTGTCCATCAGCGGAAATTTTTCTAAACGTAAAAAACTTAAATAAACAATAAAAAAAAACTTAACGCCGACACTGGGAATTGAAACCGCGAACCTGAGGCCTGCAGTCTTCGTCATTACTGACTGACTGAACTTACTAAGGTCTTTCAAATTAACTTAAACTCTCAGTTGAACGAACACACCCACACACACACAATCAGTGTAAGTCACTCAGCGTTCAATTGTACTATAGGCATTATGGAGTATTGTTGTCACATCTGGGCTGATGCATCATCCACCAGTCTCTCCCTTTTAGACAAGGTCCAAAAAAAGAGATGCCAACTTAATAGGTCCCTCACTATCCACCAAGCTCCAGTCCATGTCCCATCGCCGCAATGTAGCATTCTTGTGCTTGTTTTACAAATACTTCAATGGATTGTGCTCCGATAAACTAGCTGCTCTAGTGCCCCCTCGACGAAAATACACTAGAACAACTTGACAATCGGCTAAAAGGATTGTGAATTTTTTTAACGATTTCATAGCTGGCATTTTTTTTTTTTTTGTGGGGGTGGGGTCACTGGCAACTCTGGTGCCCCTTCAATGTAAATACACTAGACCCACTCGACAATCAGCTAAATCCCATCAATTCACTGTGGAGGTCCCCAGATGCCGGAGAGCCTTCTACTGCAATAGCTTCTTTCCTCGTGCTGCCGGACTCTGGAACTCCCTCCCTGTTTCCCTGACTGTACCGACATGCAGAAAGTTAAAACTAATGTAAACAGACATCTCGTTGCACAGCTCCCAACTTAGGATGACATCCAAAACCTACTCTCTAATTCTCAATAACCCCTTACGTCTACAGTGGCGACCTATCTTGTTTGGGGTGAAATATCTTCTTTTTTTTTTTTTAAGTCTTTCTATCCAAACGTAAGAAACTTATTTTACATAGATAAACAAAGAAACTTAACGCCGACACTGAGAATCGAAACCGCGAACCCGAGGCCCGCAGTCTTGGTTGTTACTGACTGACCTAACTGGCTGAACTTACTAAAGTCTTTCAAATTAACTCACTTAAACAATTCACTGAACCCGCTCTGTTGAATGTGAAACTCTTCAGTCACAGGAGGAAGAGACGCGGCGGCGGAACAAAAATACCTACCTTGTCTTCTCAGAAGTCCTTCTGCATGCGTGTGTCGTGATCCTGTCGGACTGGGGACAATCTCGTTACTTTAACAAATTCATCTGCCATACTTATCACTGTGTAAGAAGAAGCACTCGAAGAAAAAGGACACCGCCTCCCTGCTCTTTCTGTGATAATGAGATCAGGGGGGGAGTGTGTAAGAAATTGCGAAAATATGGGATTACCTGGAAAACGGTCTCGGTGCGCGCTTTGCAGGGTTGGACCGCCCAAAAAATGGCAAGATGGCGTCGGTGGCTTAATATTACCAGGTGATCACGTGAAATCTCGTGTTCTCTCGCGGACACGAGAGTCTGGTTTGAAATAAAAGCGGGTCGCTGGAGGCAAGACGGGGAGAGGGAAAAACGTAGTCAACGGAAGACGACGGCGACGCTTTTAAAGAAGAAGACGTTGGAGAAGAAGGCGGTGAACACTAATCCAGACTCCCTTGCGAGTGTTGTTCCGGTGTCTGCTGAAAAGAGTTTCTTGGGCGTTTCGACCATCGTCGAGATTTTTTCTGCCACAATCACATTAATTAGTCAATTAATTCGACACGGGAACTTTTAGAAAATGAATGATTTATACAATCGGCCGTAGTTGATTGTCCAGCGGCTGAAGATCAAAAAAGGAAGGGGATAGAAAGGGAGAGGCTTATTTTAGAAGCACATGGCTGACTTGTTTAATGCTTTGTCAGACCATCTTAAAACTGCGTCCTCTCATCGAGCTTTCCCGTGAAAGCCTTAGAAATTGACAACTGCCGTCGTATGTCTGACGTTGGTTCTGCCTAATTTTTATCACTTTCTATTCTCATAAATCCCCAACAAAAATTAGGAAAAACTATCGAGTTGAATTTTAATAAAAAAAAATATAAATCAGTTTTATTGCATTTTTCTGATCCTCCATTGGCACGAACACAAAAGATAGAACAGGGGAGATAAGTCAGTAAACTGTGCACGGGACAATGGAGAATCAAAAAATACAATAACACTAAATTATATTTTTTAATTAAAATTCTACTCGATAATTTTCCCTAATTTTTTGTGTAGATACCTACTTTTGCCTGATACGTAAGTATGTCAAAGAGTCTTCATGTTAATTTATTTTGAACTGCCATATTTCACCTGTGTATTTCTATCTATAAACACTCGGTAACTATATATATATATATATATATATGTGTGTGTGTATATGAGAAAGGAAGGATGAGGGTAATCCGACGTAATGGGAAATGAAAAAGGAAAAACCAAAAGATGTTTTTTATGTATTCATCAACGTTTCGTCTTTATTTGTAAGACTTCCTCAGGATGATAATTTTAAGAAAAATGTCATGCAAGTACATAGAAATATTGGGTTGACATGATGGGTTAATGAGAAGTAGTAGCCACTACTGGGGGCGCAGGACCGAGGTCCGGGCTGAGAGAAGTCGGTGGCAGGGAGTGAAATGAATGTGGATGGCTGTGAGTGAAAAAAAATATATATATGAGAAAGGAAGGATGAGGGTAATCCGACGTAATGGGAAACGATAAAGGAAAAACCAAAAGATGTGTTTTTATGTATTCATCAACATTTCGTCTTTATTTGCAAGACTTCCTCAGGATAATTTTATATATGCGAAATTAAATAAAAAGGCAAAAGTGCATTGGCTTTTCTCGCTTGTTCTTGCGGAACCTTAGGGTTTCAGGGAACCTTCGTTAAGAAACACTGATTTAGAATATTTATTTATTTTTTTATTTTATAAAGATTCCAGTATGTTCTCGCTATATTATGTGGGGGTCATCATAAAAATTTTTTTTTTTTTCCAGAAACTCTTTGCAAGATGACTGACTGCCATCATCTCTTGAATCTTTACCAACACATTCTTATTGAGCAACAGCAACAAAAGAGACGCCATAGCATGCCCATGACGACGGACACGTCCAAGCATAACAAGGTAAAAAGAAAACCAAAGTCTAAATTTAAAAAGATGAGTAAATTGGATAAATCATAAATAAGATGTAAGTCCTTCATATTTAATGCGGAGCTGAATATTTAAAAAAAAAACTAATAACAGCAGCTTCATAATAGTAAATGCGTTTTAAGATATTTTAACTAACATTTTAATAAAAAAAAAAATCTTTTTCTTTTTATTTAGTTTTTTCTTTTTATTTAGTTTTTTCTTTTTATTTAGTTTTTTCTTTTTATTTGGTTGTCTCTTTTTATTTGGTTGTCTCTTTTAATTTATTTTGTATGTATATATATATATATATATATATTCCATGATAAATGCCAGTATACTGAAATCATATGCCCTTAATAGGGTTAAGATGAAAATTCATATACACTAAATGTACAAAAGCAAGGAATTCCCAAATTTTTACACTTTTTTATTGTCATTAAGGGTATGCGAGCACAACAGGGCTATGTATTTTACTGGTAGGAATTTTTCTTCAGCACACCTCACACACTTCATCCACTCATGCTTAGAGATTTATACTGTAGTGATGTGATAATGAAATGGTTTGGTTGATATGTAGTCATACTCTTAATGACAATAAAAGTGTAAAAATTTGGGAATTTCCTTGCTTTTGTACATTTAGTGTATATGAAAATGCCATCAACTAGACCCTAGAACCTCTATCTCTGCCAAAAATCAGCTGAATCCATCAAATAGTTGATGAGATACAGTGTAGCACACACATACGTACGTACACACTGATAACACAAAATCATGCCTGACCTTTCTGGATCTCTGGGTTGCCTTGACTAATGATGCTGAAATTCGACACACTTATAGAACCTATCGAATAAAAATTTTGTGCAAAGTTTTAACTAATTTGTTTTATTGGTTTTTGAGTTATGACTGATCAAAGAAATGAGATTTCTAGCATAGGTCGTTTTTGAAGTCTATTAAGGGATAGAGCGCTATCGCGCCTCTCTTGATATATATAATAATAATAATTAATTGAATGACATAATAAAATGAGAAATTAATCAGATTTTATTAAAGTTCAAAAACAAGGAGTGATACTGCGTCCTTAACTCATGAGTTTTCTCAGAAAATCTTCTCCTCAGAGGACCATTACTGTAATGACATTACTGCAGGTAATAAAATTAAGCTTTGAAAATATATAAAAATATAAAAAGAAGTTGTAGTTGGCTTGAAGCATTGCTGGTAAATATAAATGTAAGTTCGTAATCCGAGGCAGGAGCAATGTGATATAGGTACCGGAAGGTGGAACAGATGAACAAAAATAAATGAGAAGAGAAAATATGAATGGAATCTCAAATCAATTTATTAATATTTCACAGTTTAACGGTTTAAATACCAGAACAGTAAATAGAATAAAAAGTTTACTGTCAAGCAATTTAAAAAGGTCCGGAAAAGGTAAACTTTAATTTTCGAGAGTGGAACCTCTCATTATCAAAAGATCAAAAATATGACCGAGTAGTTGAAAAGGCGAGATGGACACAACTGTTGACGAAATGAAATGATGAACTGTTGACTATATAAAAAACAAATATATATGGGCAAACGAATTGATCGAAATATCTTTGTCCAGCTTTAACGATGTGTTTGTGTCCTTATTTCTACTAGCTTGTTGTTTTGCTTATCCACTATGCCATAAACTATGTTTCCATTTGGTCTGAAATTTTTATTTAATATTTACTCCCTCCTATATATATATATGTATGTATGTATGTATGATTTAAAAAAAAAAAATTTTTTTTAATTTTCTTATTTTTGATGTGATGATCAAACAACATATAAAATACAATAAACAGCGGTTGTAAAGATTATAACATTTTATTGAGAGAAACAAATATTCTGGGCTGTTTTCTGTGTGAGTTGAATTATGTTTCTCTTTTTTTTTTTTTTTTTCTTATTTCTGTTTTCGTTAGCATAGGGACGGGACATTCTTCCAAATGCCAGACTATCACCTGCTATTTAGAGGCTCCAACCGAGTGCTCTTTTAAGGATTTTGAACGTTCCCTTAAGTGCAATTATTTGCATTTCTTTTGCACTTGGTTTTCCGGGAATACTTTCCAGGCCTTTAGCTCCTATAATAACTGGGATAATGTTGATGTTTTTGAGGTTCCAGTTTCTCTTCATATCATACATTAGGCCTTGGTATTTTGTCACCTTCTCCCTTTCTGCTCTGTTTAAGCCACTGTCATTTGGAACACTCACCTCAATCAGTGTTGCCTCTCTTTCTGCCTTATTTAATATAACTATGTCCGGTTTTACTGCTGCACGTCTGTGTGTGTGTGTGTGATGAAATTCTTTAAATTAAAATCCATAAAAGGTTTAGAAAATAAATCCAATTTTTTTTTTTTTTTTTGTTAACAAGGAATATAAATCGCTTCTAAAACTTGTAAATGAAAAGGTTATCAATCATAACTTAAGGCTTTGAAACTTTCATCCGTGCATACAAATGGGATTTTTTTTTTATTTATTTATTTTTTTAATTTTATTTTATTTCTAAAATTTTTTTTTTATTAATTTATTTTCTTTTATTTTCTTTTTTTTTATATTTCATTTATTTTTTAATTTATTTTTTATTTTTAAAATTTATTTTCTTTTATTTTTTTAATTTATTTTTTTAATTTATTTTTTTAATTTTATTTTTTTTTATTTTTAAAATTTAAATTATTCTTAACAAGTAAACATGCATCCTCTGAACGTAATCTAATATTTATGAATTTAATATTTTATGAACATATATATAAACGTTACTTATTTGTTTTTTTGTTTTTTTTTGTATTTGATGTTTTTCTCATAAAACTTATACACAAAGCTGTTGCTTACAAGTATAATAATAAAACAATGATAATGGAAATCAATATTGGCAAATTATTTTTAAAATTTTAAATCTTGTAAATTAGACATGTCATTTACTTTGATAACAGTCATAAAGTGTGAGATTGGCTGAATTGATACAATAGCAGACTATGGAATTTGTCATGCAGAGTTTAAATTGTATCGTATCTATTGTGTTCAATTAAATACTAACGTTGGGGAATGGTATGAACCCACAGCAAATTGTGTCCAATAAGTATTGTTTCGACATCAAATAACCATAAAAGTGTTGATATGCCATAATATTGTTTTATTGTCTAAACATTTCCTGCTTTTATAGTTGATGGTCTTTTCTTTTAGGAAAATACGAGTCACCGAGCAAAACGTCAAAATCATTCTTTGCCACCAGCACTACCTCCAAGATCATTGGCGAGGGCACAGCCATTGGGTAACGGCACCCATTTGGGGGGCAATTTACAAGCAAGAAACTCTTCCCCTTCCTCTTTTTATCAAAACAGTCTCCACCCTCCCGAGCGTTCTCGTCAGCGTCGAAGCCTCTCCCCTCGTAGTCCCCGGCCAGACAGCTTAGTTTCTGCAAGTTGTAATAGCCATCAGCGCACTCATCGACAACGCCGCAGTCTGTCCCCTTCCAGTTTTCCACCAGACGGATCAAATCCTACCCAGCATCCAAAGTTAAATTCCAGTTATCTTCTTCCAAGAGCTAACGAAGCTGTCAGACGGATATCTCCACAAACTTCCCCTTGTTTCTCGGATCGTCGACTTGGTGATGGGTCACCAATGTCTCAACTTCGGCCACTTATACCGGAAACCATAAGACCAAACTTAAAACCAGCCACATCTATTTTCAAGACAAGTCCTGCGACGCCAATTCCATATGACAAAATACATCCTTGCAACAGGAGCAATTCAGACGTTGACGACATCTCACAATTTCCACGGCGTTATCAAAGATCTCCAACAGCAATGTCCGTTTGTTCGAATAACTCTGTAAGCCAACATAATAATTCTGTATTCGCAAATTCGGAGCATACTCCAGAGCCCAACAGCCAGCGACCCTGGGGCAACGACAAGGTGTTGTCACCAAGCGTTTCCCTTACCCCCAAAAATGCCACTTTTACAAACAAATCAAAGACACGTCTCTCTCTTGGACCACTTCAGGATCCAATAATGTCGAGTACTCGGAGAAGTTCTGATCTGCGCTCCAATGGTTCCTTTGTGTCTCAGAACACCGCTAATAACCAGTCTTGTGGTTTTCAAAGTCCGAACGGTTCCATTCAGAGTTTGCCGGCTTGTTTCCAATCGCAGAAAAATGAGAGCACAAATGTTTGTGCTCCGTTAAAATTTGAGACTGCCCAAAGTGACGCTGACTATAGTTACGTTAGAAAATTGAGTTTTTCTTCGTCTGTACAGAGTTTGCCAACGGACTTTACACGTCACGGAAAATCACAGCATCGGGTTCCGCCTGCTGCCGTGCATAATGCGGGTAAAGTGTCATTTGCAAACTTTGACAAGGATTTCTCAACCTCTGCGTCGCCTGCTAGATCTCTCCATGATGGTAAGGGAACCAAGGTTCCAGGCACTCCCGACACGGATTGTTTTCGTTCGATGAGTAATCAAGAACGGCGCCAGTTTCTCCTGCAACAGAGGGCTCTTTTGGAAGAGGAGCGATATCGTCTCTTATCCCTCTTAGAGAGGCCAGATTTGGATCCTTCTATTGGGAATTCATCGTCAATGGGTAAGTTTTTTTTTTGTTTTTTTTTGTTTTTTTAATTTAATTTTTTAAACTATTAGTCTTTAAGTGATAGTTCTATCTTCTGTTATTAGAGAGCGAATACGTATGGTCCCGGGGGCGATGGTGATTTTTTTTTTTTTTTTTTTTTTTTTTTTTTAATTTAAAAAAAAAAAATTTTTCTTTTTTTTTTTTTTTTTATTGAAATTACTCCAGACAAGGCATGAAGCCACTTGACGCTTTCAGTGTCCCAATTTCTCTTTCCAGCTTCTTGAAACTTTTATGAAATAATACAAATGCAATAGAGACTGACGAAACAGTTTCCTCAATTTTTTTTTAATGGAAATCGCTCCAGACAAGGCATGAAGCCACTTGATGTAAGGAGCTAACAAGAACGAAATATGATTATCGCAAACACAAGGAGATGCCTATTGGCTTTAGTCTTGAAAAGATCAAGGTTATTGGTAATTAATAAAATGTCCCTTTTTCGAAACCAACTTATGAATTTTTTTTTCATTATACGAGTAGTAAAATAAAAATAGACAATTATATTTTTATACGTGAGTATTTGTCGTTATTCTTTTAAGCACAGTAGTAATATACACCAGTACTAACCCTAAACGTTTAACCATAACTCCTCTGTAAATCCTTTACTCTCGCTTTTCGCTAAGATCAAAGTGTAGTATCTGTTCCGATGAATACTGCACCCCATAGACTGGTATTGTCTTGGCCTTTGGGGCTTGATTTACGCCGGTCTATGGGTCTGTCCTGTGCAGTTCTAGGAGGTCCACCTTCCCAGGCTTTGCCTCCCCTCTTTGGGGAGGAGTAAGTTTATTGCTTACTGCCTGAGGCGCCCCTACCGGGGAATGCCGACGGGGCTGCCCAGGCAATTTTTAAACCCCACTTTCCCGACCCGACCTTGAGTCACATCTTACTTGTGGGAGTAAGATAAAAACTGGCCTTGTGCCTAACTCCTGGAGAGGAGTAAATCAATACTCTCATTTTATGAATAACCCTAACCCTAATTACTCTCACTTCATGAGTAAGTAAAGGAAATGCAAGTCGAGATCAATAATGGTAAGTATCCATTTTATATATGACAACGCAGCCATTCCTGCTAAAATCTCTTACTTTTTCTTTGTTTATCTAGCTCACCCTAGGGAAGGATGCGAAGGAGCGACTGTTAATTCACAGATTAAATCTAAAACCAACATCGTCCAAGGATTAAATGGCGCTTCGCTGATTACAAACGATTTACCCATAAATTGCTTAGACAAACACCCGAAGAGTGAACCAATCCTCGGAACAAACAACGCTGATCCCCAACTACTACAACCACTGATGTCTGCATCACCGTTGACTCCACCGCAAACATACAAGTAAGAAAACACAAGTTTTGTTTTAAACCCTTGTCCCATGCTCATTCTTCAGAACTCGTCTTTGGTGGTTCTTTGTCGATGGGGATGCTTCATCCTCTGCTGGGAGTATAGCATCACCGATAATTTACGCCAAACACAAAATCGTACAAAAATATAATTTTTATTATACTGAATATTAAATTACTGTCTTTATAAAATCGGGACTTATGTTTTGAGGCATGTCCGTCCGTCCGTCCGTCCGTCCCTCCATCCGGATTTTTCTCCGCAATCATCCATTGAATTTCTCTGAAATTTTGCATGAAGTTGTAACTTTGGTCAGGCTAGAAAGTGACATTCTCCGATTTTTGAAAAAAATCTGGTTAGCCTCCCAGGGGGTCAAAAGGCCCCGAAATGGTAAAAAATGACATTTTTTGCCCCATAACTTTTCATCCATCCATTCAATTTCTCTGAAACTTGGCCAAAATGTGGAGGCAATTGTTCCTAATAGAAAATAAGTATCACTGACCTTGGAAAAAATCTGGTTCGCGCTCCCAGGGGGTCAAAAGCCCCCACAATGGCAAAAAAATTACCCTTTTCTCCCATAACGTTTGATCCATCCATTCAATTTTTCAAATGTAGAGGCAATTGTTCTGGATATAAAATGAGCATCCTTGACCTCAGAAAAATTCTGGTTCGCGCCCCCAGGGGGTCAAAGGGGGTCAAAAATGCCCCAAATTGCCCAAATTTATTGCATTTTACACTCGCCACATCGAGTCACATACAGAGGGGGGACCACGCACGCGCGGCTTGTTGGTTTTGAGACGAAAAGAAACATAACTGCTAGCGAGGCGCATCTCTACTTTCTTGTCTAACACTCGTAAAAATTACATTTTCACTCGTCCGGGTAATCTCTGCCGTCTGGGTTAACCTCAACCACTCTAAAACACTCTGTTATTTGTGTATTAACGGATACTATTAAATTGGTTAGTGTTTTCTCTCGCTAAGTTTCAGGCCTAGAAATCAAAATCTGATAGAGAGTACTCCCCTCCCTACTGTTAGAACAGTGACCCCCCCCCCCCCCCCGAAATATATTTTTCTAAGTTTAAAATTTACAAAAGTAGTTTTATTCCATTGATGTTTACAGTCGTGATTAGAAGATACCTCGAGTAATCAGTAAAAAAAGGTTCTCTCATCTTACCCCTTACCGTAATAATCCTAATACGGCAAGTGCATGTATATATCTACATTAGGGTGCATTCAATTATACCTCCCTATCTACATTCAACATTTGAGTAGCGTTCATATTAGACGCTAGCTGTTTCTTGGTTCGTAAAAACCATCCCTTAGTTATCTTAATTTCCGACAATACACTATTTTACTTCTACGAGAGACTAACCTTGGATGTCCCCCAGGTAATCTCTGCCGTCTGTGTTAATCTCTGTGAAATTTAATTCCCTTCGTATAAAAAAACAAATTTATTCTCGCACGTTTTTGAAAATTAAAATTCACTTAATCTCTCACACATTCCATTTTTGACCTCTGACTGTCATTTTAATAATTGATGTCAAGTCTGTCGCGCAAGACTAAACTATAATTGTTTGTTTACCAATCGCCTACCCCCCCCCCCTCCTCCGGCAAAGTTAGGCACAAGATAAGTTTGTAGTGGAGATTCAAGCATTCTCAAAAAATTGAAACTCTGAATAAGTACAAAATTTGCTATAGTCGGGGCCCCATCAGCACTCCCCAATAAGGGCGCCTAAGACGATTGGCAATAAATACCCCCCTCCCAGAACTAATCCCCAGGAAGATAGCCTCTTGTAACTGATCAGAACAGATAACATCAATCGGGGTATGGCGACTGACATCGGGGCTACTATGATAATCCTATGTCAACCTGTATTTTTCGCTTTTAATTAATCAACCTTGATTTGTTTCACACCTAAGACTTGGTTGTAAGATATGATCGGACCCTATCGGCATTCCCCAATAAGGGTGCCTAAGACTATTGGCAATAAATACCCCCCTCCTCTTCCAGAACTAATGCCCGGGAACATGGCCCCCTGTAACTGACCAGAACAGATAATATCAATCAGGGTATGCCGACTGTGACATTGGGGCTACTATGATAATCCTATGTCAATCTGTATTTTTCGCTTTTAACTAAAAGTATTGTTGGATAATGGCCCTGTGGGGCCGGACGCATTTTGAAGTGGACGTATGTGGGGAGATGGTTTGGTTTGGCTTGCGCGATTTAGTGCGGGTGGACCCGTACAGTCGAGTGCAAAATAAACTGGTTCTCACAGTTAGAACTCACAAACGTTGACAGGCCACCACGTTAACGAGACCTCAGATCAAGGGTCAAGGTGCACCTGCACATAGTGGCTCTGTGACGTCACAGGCTTTTGTGTGGGAAGCAGAGTTTTGCCAGTCTGGGTTTTTGAAGCAAGCCGAACAGACGATTTCTCTACGTAGTCTTCAAATGATTAAGGGAATTAAATTGCCTAAGAGAATACAGGCATGAGATTCTTTCTTTCCCCCTCCTTGAATGGCTAAGGAATTAAGCTAGGAATTAACTACGATAAAGTAGTAATTTGGTCTCTCGCTCAACGTTAGTGAAACATCTCCAGCGGCGACAGTAACTGACGCCTGAAATAAAAGAATAAAAATTTAAAATATTGTTTGCCTCGTGAAAAGTGGTATGAAGGTTTTTGTTGCAGACACACTAGACGACATCGAGACGACACAGCGCCCCCCACGCAACAAAGAAGGAAGAGAAGGTACGAGAAATTAAAGGTATGATTGCGGACTATATTTCACCAAAGGAGAAAACATCATATGAATATAAGTAGAAGATAACTCTAGGAATAGCTGTTTGATCACACGATCAAGTTGATTCGCGTCCATTTTACGTCTGGTGTGAGAAAACGCAAAAGTGCTCATCCAGAACTTGAAAGTTCCAATGAAGAGGCACAGAAAGTTTTCACTATTTGTGACCGCTGAGATCCTCCTAGTGTTGGAAAATGAAATGTGGATTTGGACGGACGTGACGAATGCAATCTATGACATCATAAGATGTGCCTTAGTGAAAATCGTGGGTCGAGTGTCACTGATTATTGCAGCTGTGCCTAGTCATCTTTTTTTCTCTTCTGAGGGATGTTTATGTGTATGGCGGGGCTACTATCATAATGGATTATAAAATGCATTATAATAGTAGCCCCACCATAGACGACTACTATACTAATTTTTTGACATAAAAAATTTTTTAAATGTATAAAAAGCTGAAATTTTTTTTTTGAAAAGATCAAAACAAAAGTGTTATTTATTCAGGGAATTGACTTTTTTTTTCTTTTTCTTTTTCTTTTTTTCTTTTTCTTTTTTTCTTTTTCTTTTTCTTTTTTTCTTTTTCTTTTTTTCTTTTTCTTTTTTTCTTTCTTTTTTCTTTTTTTCTTTTTCTTTTTTCTTTTTTTCTTTTTCTTTTTTCTTTTTTCTTTTTTCTTTTTTTCTTTTTCTTTTTCTTTTTTCTTTTTCTTTTTTTTTTCTGTGTGTGTGCAATGAGAGGAACACAATAGCACCAAATGCCCCAAACCTATCATAGTAGCCCCAGTTTATAGTACTAAACGAACTCCTGACACTTTCACTGAATAACAATACAAATAAAACCATTTTTCTTTGAGATTTGTCATGAATTATTTGTTTATGCTATCTCCTCTCGATATAATTTAGTTTTACTCACTGAAAAATATCTCTACGCCAGGTGATGATTGTAATCTTAAAAATGACATCCCTTACACATTTATTTGTATAGCTTTACTAACCTTAATATATAAAATTAAGTCTGTCGGATTTTCAAAGTTAGACCTAAATAGCATTGCATCTGACAAAGCGCTATTTGATTCTGCCTAGCCTGTGAATTACGGAATTTTGTTTCTGCTTTTTTTTTTTTTTGCATAAAAAAGAAATTCCAATCCGACACAATAGTTTTTTCAGCAGCAGACACTTCATGAGATTCACCGAAAATTGCATTTTATACAGATTCAAAGTATTAAATATTTTCTTGTACTATTTAATGGATTGATTGCTGGAAATTCTTTATAAAGATTTTTGTTTGTTTTTGTAGTTGCCGTGAAATTGATGAAGACTTTCCAACCATAGCTGATGAGTGTTGTAGTGTACAATCCAACTGCAGTTTCACTTCCAAGTAAGTTTTTCAGTGATTCAATAATTTAAAAACCGCAGTAATACATGTATCTTTTTTTTTTAATATAAATAACAAACCTCAAAACTACATAAATTTCTTATTTTTTTTATTTTCTCTTTATTTATTTTTTCCCCCATTTTAGGGAACTTTCCTTTTTCTGAGGGATTTCTAACAATACAACTACTGATCATCACATTCACTCTCAAACCTTTTCTTTCCATAGCTTTCCTTCAAGTGTTTAACTTCACAAGTAGGTCTTCCAGTGTTTCACCAGCAAGTACAAAATCAACAGCATACAGCATATATTCCAGACAACTCGTACAAAACTCTCGGGGCAATCGTTCTAAGACACAAATGAAAAGCAACAGACTCAGTACAGAACCCGGATGTACTCCCACTTTAACATTAAAGCTTTCACTAAATCTGCTGTTAATTCTAACATCACTTTGCTTGAACAACCTTCACCAACCACTCGTTTGCCCTTAGTTTAGGCAACATCTCTTGGCACTTTGTCAAAAGTTTTGTCCAGATCCACAAAAGCAAAATAGAGATTTTTCTTATCAAGGTACTTCTCTTGCATTTATCTCAGGATAAATAAAGCACCAATGGTACTTTGTTCAGGCATAAAACCAAAATATTTATTTATAAATATATATATATGTATATATATATATAATGTGTGTCTATTATTTAATTAGGGTTTTTTCTGATATTTAAAAAAATGTCATTTAATTTTTATTATATGATTTTTGCAAGTAACTGAAATAATTTGTTTTATTTTTTCACATGTTTTAAAAGCGCAAAATCTTATGATGAGACATCAATAAATCAGCATCCTTTTGCTTTTCCACTTGTTTTGTTGCCATACTATCTTTCCTCTCTCCTCTAGCTGACCCGACCTAGCGTTGCCCAGGAATATCTAGTTGCAATCAGTCGGGTTACAATTAGACTAACTCTGCTAAAATGTGACAAATATTTAAACTTGTTTTCAGCCTACAAACCGCCTGTGGTACTTTGATAACAGATTTTTAACGATATGTAAAATGTTTCTTATTTATATAAAAATGCAAGAATCTGATTGGCTAATGAACAGGGATGAGTAGCGAACGAATACGACCGATAAAGATTTGGAAGCGTGTCTTACTAAATGAAATATCCTCGAAGATTAACATATTTTGCTACTCGTATAGAGAATGCACCGCGTTTCCGTGGTTTCACGTCGTCAACGTTCGGGCAGGTCTCGGAAGCGCCCGAGAGTTGATGAGGCGAAAACTGCCAAACGATAAATTGAAAACTGGCAGACGATAAATTGAAGACTGGCAGACGATAACTTCAAATGAAGAAAATCAAAATAAAATACATATATAAAAATAAAGTATGAACAAACCACAGCTGAACAACAAACAACAACTATTATTAATTAGATGTTTATTTTTTTTGTCAAAGGAACCATTGTTAATCAAATGTTGTTTTTGTTTGTTGTGCACCAAAATGTTTCAAAAGATGATTTTGTTTTTTATATATATAACAAACACAGCCTGCTGTATACATGGCAATGTAGCGTTTCATTCATTACATAAACTCTGAAGCCGACGAACCAAGATCCCGTTGAAAACTAGACTCCGTCTCTATAACGCGTACTGCGTGTCCATCATGCTCTACAATAGTAACAGCTGGGCAATAACTAGGACGGCACTGCACAAATCTGCTGGGCACACTATGTGCTGACCTCAAGCAGGCGGGACTAGGACCACTACATACAGCGAAACAACTTCATTGCGTATGACAACTTGCGCATGACAAGGCCAGATAGCCAGGAGGACTGATTGCAGCTACGGGATGTCATTTGACTACTGTAGCCGCAGAACACAGTTTTAATAAATAATAATCTGAATTCTTATTTGCTGCTCAATTATTATCTCAATCATTTTCAGAACCTAATTCATCAATAATTGCTTCTATCAAGTGCTCCCCCTTTACCCTCGTCGAGCGTCAAGACACTAGTTTTTCTGGCTCTTTATCTGAATCGAAACCACTTCTTATTATCTCACTTTGAATTCAACTCCGTAAAAACTATATCTGGAAAGCTCATGGAAGTTCTCCAAAATGGCTCAATTATTCTCGTAATCACTTTCAGGATCTGATCCTTAAACTTGAAGCCTCTGTAATTACCTCTATCTAGATCTTCTTAACCTTTGTAATAGTTCGCAATTATACTAAGACCAGTCTTTTCTTTTAGGCTTATGATATCACTCCCTTTCTATATCTTATCTATCTAATTTTAGGCAATCTTCAATGTCTTTAATTGATTTGATTGATTCAATTGAACTGAAGCCCAAAGAAGACGACAACCGAAGAACAGAGCCTTACACCACATCACAGAATTCATTGAGGATTAAAGATTTTAACGAGCAGAACCAAAATGCTACTTTTTCTCCGAAAGACGAATTCAATTTTGAGAACCAAGTTTTGCAGGATATTTTCTTTTTAAACTAACAATCACTTAAAAATCTTAATTTCCTATAAAAAGAAGAGAAAAAAAAATCAATAATGCTTTGTTAAATGTCAATTATTTTGTTTATACCCTCCATTTTTAAAAAGAAAAATGATTTTTAGCCTGACTTCTTTTATCTTGAGAGTTTTTTTATTGTCATTCATTGACTTAGAAATTTTTTTTTTTTTTTTTTATAAGGTAGGGACTAAATATAGATTTAAAACATTTTTAAATAATATTTCTGAAATGTTTTTTTTTTATTGTAGAGGTAAAGTGCTACCTATATATTTTTTTTTCCTAGCCAAATATTAGGTTTAGTAAAAAAAAAAAAAAAATTGTTTTTATTGAAATTGTTTTGAAAACTTTTGACTTTCATAGAAAATTTTCTATCATTTCGGTTTTTACTTTTCTTTTTATGCTACGCCAACCTGAAAAAAATGAATCATTTGAAAGTATTCTTAATGTTTTTAAAATTGAGTGAAATAAGAGAGGAAAAATGTCCCCCCCCCTTTTTTTTTTTTTAAGCAATTTTGAATTGTAATATAAAAAAAATGAAGTCAAGTTCCATCTTTTTAAAAAAAAAAAGAACAAATTCATGTTTTTTAAATTCTGCTAAGGAGTCTTTTCCTGGATCAAAACTAAAATAATTCGTAATTAACTGAAATAAAATGGTGTAAATATTTTAAACTGGATTTTAATGGCTCTGATTTCTTTGATCCATTTGAGTAAATTTCTACGTAATTTTTATGACAACAAATGAAAATATTGTCTTTTTTTTTTTTGCCTCATTTCAAATCACTAGTTCTTTCTCGAGTTTTAATTCTGAAATTTCTGAACAATGAATAAAAAGTAACTAAAAACTCTGGACCAGTTCAAAATTTTTGTAAATAAAGAATATTCTAGATTTTGAAACTATTTTATTTATCAACAAAATCTTTGTCTTCTTTTTCTTTCTGTATAAATGTGCATGTGAGATTGAATGCATTAAATGCATAAATAATAAAAATATATATATATATATATATTTATGATCTATTATAAAAAGGCAGTCGTCTGTGTCTACATAAAAGTTAGAAACTACACAGGAAACACCCACTTTTTCGGCATTGCCTCAGACAGAATATGGACACATTGTTTTTGTAATATTCGTTATTTTGGGAATCAACAGGAACAAAATGAGTTAGTCGACATTTTGGGACGTAATGGATGAAAATTTCAGATTCATGCGAGTAGTATTTTTTTTGTGTTCATTTATACATAAATAACCCTAAACAATCAAACATTTTGAAAATTTTGCAAAATTCTACTCGCATGAATCTGAAATTTTACCCATTACATCCCACTCCTAGTTAAAGTGTCTTTTTTTCTTTCCATCGACTTTTGGCCATTTTAAAAACCTTAACTCCTAAATGCTAACCTTAAACCCTAACCCTTAAAAAAAAACACAAATGTAGGCATAACCTTCCTAAATTTAAAAAAACGGGTATAACTGTAATGATATCAGAAAACTGAAACGGTTGTTCTACGAAGACGCGGGAGTATTAAATTATCAATACCACACAAAAAAAAACATTATTATATACTTACGCAGCAGATTTAAATAAGTATCGTCACCAAAAAGTAGGAAAAATGATCGAGTAGAATTTTAATCAAAAATAAACATCAGTTTAA
The DNA here is from genome assembly GCA_963556195.1 of Sepiola atlantica. NCBI lineage: Eukaryota > Metazoa > Mollusca > Cephalopoda > Sepiida > Sepiolidae > Sepiola > Sepiola atlantica. Next base: position 75,683,334 of record OY744543.1, on the reverse strand, counting down.
TCGTATTTTGATGACTGCCATTGATTTATTACTTGTTAATATGACAGACTGGGTTATACCCCCCTGAATTTCGTGTTTTTCACTCGAATCAATGGCCGAACCCGATTTAACGATATAACGGATTTTTATTTTTTATTACAATTCTACTCGATAGTTTTGGTGTACAAACCTATTTTTGCTTGATACATATTTCAGAGTTTTCCGGATAATTTAATTGGAACTGCGATTTTCACCGGTGTAACTGCGTTTTTCATATATATCCTCATCTGTAGAAGCACCGCTGAAACGTTACTCAAACTCTTTTTATACTGTTTTACTTTCTTTTTTTTAAATTACGCGATCTTTGTGTATTTTACACTTAACGTACGTGGGTGTAGGAGTGTGTTCTTCATGATGTTGTGTGGGTGTAGAATCATTAGTTCTTTTTAATGAGCAAATAATTTTACTTTTAACGGGTGTGTATGTGTACACCGTGTTTCTGAGTATCTTTGTTTCTCTATTATTATTTTTTTTTTTAGTCGCATATCAGCTAAATTGTCCATTTAACATTAAAACAAAATTTACCTGTTTTTTTCTTTGTTTTCTCCTTCATCGCTGGGTTGCTGCCGATATTCTCCCTCAGCGCCTTCATGCCCGCCATCGTCACTGCATTGATTTATTCTTCTCTTCCGTCTCGACGCATCGTCATCGCCGTCTCATCGTTGTGTCTTGTGAACAAAACTTTTTCAGCGACAGAAAGAAGTCGCAAGATATTTTTTTGAGAGATTAAGGATTTTTATTGTCTCTGGAAATAAGGCACGCAAGAGAAAGGTCCGGTGTATCGACTAATCGTCGATTCTATACCGTAGTTCAAAATGTTAGGTACATCTTAACTTAGTCTAGTCCCGTATTTGTTCTCTAATAACAGGGAGGGGGGTGAGAGTTTTTTTGGCGATTTCCAACTTAACTAAAAGTTACAAAGCATAATTTATGACATCTGTCTCGCTTCAAGTCCATAGACAAACTGATCTCAAACACTCATTTCTTTGTTCGCGACCAACAAGTGACGTCATCATGTTCTCAACTGATCCGCCTTTGTGTTCTCAACTGATGCACCTTTGTGTTCTCAACTGTTACGCCTTCGTATCCCTGACCCCCGATGCTTTGCTTGTTTGATCCCCAGCTCACACATCCGACTAATCACTTGTGGGGGGAAAAGAGATTCACTTCCCCAAAGTCTGTGTCAGTCTAACCTGCGGTTAGTTATACTAATCTCGACCCCAGTCACAATTCGCACGAGCTGAAGTACTCGCTTTCGACATAATGCAACATAACAACTATAAAAACACATTCAATAACAAAAAATACAGACTCAAAATGTTACCCCACTACTCATCATCCAGTGACGCCACCAATCTGGCCGTTCTTGAGTTCGGATGGTCACTTGGTACTGCTTGGGGGAAGTTGCTTCACTGATGAAGGCCGAAGATACTGAACAGTCCTGTCCGTCAATCACCACTCTCCGGCGTTGATAAGAGGGCAATTGTCTGGTGCTGGTCAGCAACTTGGTACCACTGCGAAGCAGAGCAATGAAAAAAAAAACTATTAGTTTTTTTTTTTTTTTTTTTTTTTTTTTTTTTTCAACAACTCCGTCTGTTAAGGTTTTCCTAAGAAGAATTATTTGAAAAAGAAAAAAACTTGTTCCTTTCAAGGCAGAGTAATTTCACTCTGTGTATCGGACCGGCAAAATCTTAACACATTCTGGCCAATCTTGATTTGGCGATATCAATCCTAAGTCCGGGAGGGGTCCGGCTTTTAACGATGTGGATTCTGGTTGCGAGAAAAATGGTGTCATCGAATTTTAACTTGTGCTTGTTCATATTGAGATCCAGATGATTTGAGACTTGGCGTGACTCCACCCATTCTCCCAATAGAATTAATTCTGTGATAAAAAATATATTATCATTATTATTTTCTCGCTATATTTGGTATTTCCAATCCACCCTTTCTAATTCTGGAATGGCTAATAGTATTTTTATCCTGCCCTTCTTCATCCATTTCTATCTCCCACTGTTACCTCAGTGGGGTGGGGGGTGCTGGCTATCAAAATATGTCAATGTCTACTCAACGCCGACGATGCAAAGCAGCTGTGCCCTAGGTTGTGATGTAGGGATCATCCAACGGGTCACTCATTTCTGTCCCTCACCTTTTCATATCTCAAACCTCGAGGCAAAGAAAACATTTTATTTAAATTCCTTTCACGTGTTCATAATCTAAGAAAACAAACTCCGTTCTCAGTTTGATTCTTTCAATCCGATAATGTTGTGACAAGTGAACATTATCCTGGCAGCAAAACCTATTGTTTTGTGACATACAAAACCCAGATGACTGGTGACGAATGTTATCGCTTTATTTGGGGATTTCTTATCTCCTAAAATACCGAGAAAAGAAAACATTTCCTTTTTCCTTTCTTTTTATATCAATTTTTGTCTTTTCTTTTGATGCAAAATAAGCTGAAAGCCTTCCAGAGTCCGGTTTCACATCAACCCTTTTCTGTTCGATAATATTGTCGCAAAAACGTCACTAGCAAACAATTACTGGGAACTCAAAGAAAGCGAACGCTCGCTATAATCGAGTGGAAAATAGTATGATGGGCCAATACATGTAGATATTTAGATTACCCGTGTAGATTATGTTTGAATGAGAAGATTGAAATTTTATTAAAGATCCACAAAACTTAACGTTGAAGTGAAATAGCAACCAACTGTATACATAGAATAAACTTTTTCTTAGGATAACTATGTACATAGCAAATAAATAAATTAAGAAAATAATAAACTAAAGCAACATCTATAGTAGCAATGAATAACAAAATAGAAAAGAAATTATTTCAATCACGTGCATGCTAAAATAAGGTGACCTGTTAATTTGACACACTTAGAAAAGGTATGTGCCACACCCAAACAAAGAAAAGAATGTCAAGTAAATGTCAGCCAGGCTTTTGTTTGAGAGAAGCTCAGCAATTGGCCTATTAGAGGGAAATAAGTGACAACGAATCTGATTAGTTAGTTAGCTAGACTGAACATCACATGGATATATAAAAACAATCAATAACAAATGTTCATGAACTTCTGTGAGAGATGGGGTGTAGAGAAGAAGAAAGGGTAGGGTTAATCAAATTACGTAAAACGCCGGAAAGCCCAGAAGCGGTAAGTCAATGAAACTGTGAGAAAATGAATAACTGATTGAAAGGAATAAGCAGACGACATCTAAACTTGATAACTAAATTTTTGACGTTTGCAAACAAGCCTGCCCAAACCCTAACCCCATAACCATGATTCTTAACCTTAATTCCTAACCCTACCCTAACTCCAAACCCTAACGAAAGCAACAATAATAATCAGTAAAAAAACAAAACAAATAATTTCCGTAAAAAATTACAAAAAAACACTTGATTAACTTTTTAATTTAAAGACTTATTTGAATCATTTATTTCTCCGTTAAAAAAATAAAAATTTTTTGCTTGTTTTTTTTTCCCCCGCTTATAAATCCTGCCTCGTTCGTGCTTTTTTAGACACAGATAAGTAAACAGATTTTTCATTCGGCATTGTTTGGCATTTTACATAAACATCCGGAAAGTACCGACGCCGAGGCACTTTTAGCACGGGTCCTAATGTAAAAAAAAAAAAAGCACCAACAAATCAGATTCTGATAATAAAAAGATTCAACCTTACACAATTCCCCCTGACGCGTCGTCCACACCACCATTCCAGCTACAGCCAGGATCATGAGAAACCCCATTCGTTTCTCCCTAGCCTACAACAGGTCGACATTATCAATCATGTATGCAACAGCCAGCAGTACCAACGGCTCAGAATCGATGCAAGCTATTACATCATTTACATACCTCCAGGACAGTTGGAGTTCACTTCAGTTGAAGGTGTGTTCAGCCGTTTCTTCTTCAGCTATGACGCAGCATGGGCAATCACGCATATCTGCTATGTTTGTACTGAAAACTATGCCATGCTAATGTGTTCCGAACCAGTTGCCAGATCAAAGAGTGCTCGGAGTTGATCTGATATCCCAAAGGTGTCCAAAGCCACTGAGAGCAGATCCCCTCCATCGACTCCCCCCCCCCCATCAGCTCCCAAGTGGACCCAAAAGCTGAACTTTTCACTGAACTGAATGTGGCTCAGTACTTGGCGTAGAACTTTGATACATCCCTCAATCTATGATGGCGCTTGACTGAAGGGCTGAGGATGAGGTCTGGAAAGACACCCTCGACCACAGAGTCCCATGCAGCCTCGTCTGTAAAAGTTCAACTGAGGAAAGCCAGTCTCTCTCTCGATTACTTGCCAAGTTAGACATTCCCAAGCTTCCCTCATACGGACGTTGAATACAGATCCGTCTCTGAACTAACAGCGTTCCTCTTTTGATTCCCAAAGCGGGGTTAAACACGTTAACCTAGGGTAACAATGGAAATTACAACAAAATAAAAAATAGTCCAATAAAATTAGAATTAGATTGGGTTTAAAAAATGAACTCTCTACGCAAGAGACTATTCTTAAAAAGGTGGAGTGCCGTTTTAGACAACAATAAATATTATCGTCTCAACCGTAAAAAAAAAACCGGATAGAACCAAACAGATCTGTTCTAAAACAATGGTCATCACCTCAGGCAATAACGAAAAATGGCAATAAAACGAGAAGTCTCGCTTTTCCACGAAATACACAAAAAACAAGATGTCTGACTTGAAAAGGCTGAAAAGAAGAATTCAAACAAATACAATAATATTAAAAAAAACTGTCTTTAAGACGGGTTCACAAGTCTTTTTTTCTCTTCGGACTTTTGATGTCTTAAATGGTCGCTCAGACCTAATTTCTTTTAAATAAAACCCACAAAGGGTCAAACTCTTTGGGTTTTCTCGCCCAAAATCTGCAAATAAAATATTCTTTTCAAAGGATAATTGTCGCTCTTCAAAACGACAGGTCTGACAACAGGCTTTCTTCTTGCAGCTGTATGTCTGGAATTTTTTTTCTAAAACTTCCCTGTACATGAAAAGAGAACTCTTTTTTTTCTTCTTTAAAAGGACGCATTTTCCTTGTACATGAAAGCCTCTGGCTTCTTCAAATGATTCTTTAAAAGGGCTCTCTCTGAGTTTGACGTTAAAACTTCTTTAAAAGACCCAGTGTTCACTTGCTGATGAAGTTTGGCGAAAATGTCTTTTGATCAAGCTGGAACTGTCGAGAAAAACGCGATAAAAGGCGCCAAAATTTAAAAAAGGGAAAGGAATCTTTATCAGCTAATCAAAGGTCAGTTCCTTCTGCCTTCTGCTTGTCGGAGGACTGCTAAACCACCGTTATCGCCCATACCGATATAGTAGAAAGGGTTACGCTGATGCTGATAGGTGAAAAGGAAGGACAAGCAAAGAGCTATGCTCACAGCCACCTCATAGAAACAGGCTGACAATAAAAACAAGAGAAAGGGAACACTTAGCATAGCAGGGAATGTTAACTTCCCCCTCAACTCACACTGCTTAATGGCAAAGAAAATAAAATTTCCAAACTCTCCTGACAAGGAAAAAAAAATTCTCTGGACAAAAACGGGTGAGAAAAAAACAATTTTTACTTGGACCAAATCTTTCACTAACATCACCCCAACAGGCATTTAAAGAGTGCTCACCTTCTCGGTCGCTGGCTTTTCAAATCCAACTTTCCCGACCTTGTGTCACATCTTACCGCTGTGGGAGGTAGATAAATAACTCGTAATGCCTACGACTTTTGTAAAAAAAAAAACAGGTACTTTTTTTTTTTTTACATTAGGACCCGCGCTAACTTTGACCATGACCCTAAACCTAACTCCCACCTTGACCCTAACCGTAACGCTAACGACGGAGTCAAACTTAGCGCGGGTCTTAATGTAAAAAAGCACAAAAAAAAAACACTTAATAAATTTAATTATTTTCTGTCACGGGTACGTCAAGCATCCAACGTTACCTTAACAAAACATTCGTTTTATTTTGGTCCAATCAATAATTTAATGATCAAACGATAATGTAATTAAATGTAACTTTTTAAACCCTACATTTTTGTAAATTGTATTTAGATAATTCAAGGGAGGTAAATACACTTAACTTATTTTCATTTTGCCTTGACGACGTATATTGAAAGTTTTGAAAAATATTAAATATTTTAAACATTAATTGGATATGAGTAATATATAGAAACAAATTAAGTAAATAGGAATTTAAATGACTAAAACAGTGTCTAAAACAAAAATTAATTATTTTCCATTTTTTTTTCCTTTATAAATTTACTGCGGGATTACAATCGCGTCCTTGGTAACAGGAAAATGTTTTTTTGTTTTTTAGCAAGTTTTAAATTCGTGCCATTAGTTTGATTTAAAAAGAAAGCGTTATAACTTGAAAAAAAATAAAATAGAATATTCGCAATGCCACCGAAAAAGAAAAAGAGCGGAAAGAAGAAAGATGGTATGTAATTTTATTTAAGATTGGGTACTGTTCCAGATGATGCGCCTAATTTCCGTGACTTCGCGTCGACAACGATCGGGCATGTCGCGGAAGCGCCCGAGCGATGACGGAATTATATCATTTTTTTCTTTCTTTTATCTTATAAAAACATTGACAAAATTTTACCCCCCCCCCCATAAAAAATTATTTTCACAAAAAAAACAAAAAACAATTTTAATCTATGTATTTTTTCTTTGAATTTATTCGTCTTAGATTAGCGCCGTCTGCCAGTCTTCCGGTTAGAGCTTGGCAGTTTAAAAAGAAAATAAATAAAAACATTTGTTTCTGTTAAAAAAAAAAAAAAAAAGATGGTACTTGTCCAGATTAGGACCAAAGCTAAAATCGACTTGGCGTCCGTAGTTTCCGGATGTTTACGTAGACGACCGGAAAAGGCCGAATGAAAAATCGGTTGCCTGCGTCCAAAAAATCCAAAATTAGGGTGAATGTACAACTGGAAAAAATGTTATTTTTTTTTCTTCTTTTTTTTTACACGTAAAATTTTTTTGAAGAAAAATATCACTGAACAAATGTTAAAACGGTGTTAGAGTTATGTTTTTTTTCTGCATGAAAAAGTTTCTTTTTCACTGAACAAGTGTTAAAACGGCGTGACCATCGCAATAGTTGGACACGGTTAGGGTTAGTTAAAATTCATTATCGCTTTGATCAATTTTTATTTCCAATCAGTGAATTTTGGGATTCAATCAATTAAAATGTTAACTTGTCGTCTGATTATTTTCTCGAATTATGATTGGATTAAGCGCTTCGGCATTTTCCGGCCGTTTACGTAAACATCCGGAAACTACCGACGCCAAGTCAGTTTTAGCTTGGGTTTTTATCTGGACAAGTACCAAAAAGGGTTATCCTACTAACGCTGCTCTCACACAGAATAGTAAAATATTTTAATAAAATAAGTTTATATTTTTTATTTTTTTATTTTTTTTCATAATATGATAGTAGGAAGGGTTTTTTTTTTTGTTAGTCAAATCAATGTGATATAAGTAAAATAGAAAAGAAGACGTGTTTAAAGACTTATCGCCTTGAGGGAAAAAAATGTCGGACGATGCGATAGAAAAACAGAATTGTTGACCTGGAGAAACGAAACGAAGCAATTTCAAAATTTTTAATTCGGTATAAAAATAATTTAGTGTTAACAAATATTTTTTTTTATTAACACTTCGTGTAAACTTTATTGCTTTCTGTGAACGGTTCGTTTTTCGTTCAACGTGACACTTGGCGGCCATATTGGACGAACTTGGGATTATTTACGAATTTCTTTGATAGTTCATAGATTTCAACCGTGCTTTTCGCATGTTTCTGTGCGTAATACTATTTGGATTTTAACTCAAATAATATTAACCGAGAAATCATTTCAATAAAAACAACAACAAAATACAATTCCTAATGCTTATGCACGGAATTTATCGCATTCTGTGTGGAAGCACCGTTAATAGGATAACCCCAAAAAGATAACCGGCATCCTTTGTCTAGGAGCAAAGTGTAGTATCTGGATGCAACATTTCATCTTCTCTGTCCTCAGTCAGTGAAGGAGAAATCCTTCTAGCCTGAGGCAATTTTAATTTTTCTCCCAATCCAGAATACCCCTTTTTGGGGTAGATGGATCTTTACCACATTAAAAATCGACCTTGTGAGGAGGCAAGTACATAGGGACCATCTCCCCCATTTGTACACAGTTTAGGTGGATAGTCAGAAGAGATGTAGGTGGTGATGGTTAATTTAGGGGTCACCGTTAGCAGTTCTAATTGACCCCTTTTTATTTTATTATTTTATATCTCCAACGACACGCACTAAAAACGCAACAACATTTACAACTTGCAGTTTTATTGCGGTACACAGATTGGTACTTTGTTAGATTGGGACCCGTGCTAAATGTCCCTAATTGCTAACCCTACCCAAACCCCAACCCTAATTCCTAACACTGCCCAAGCCCTAACCCTAATTTCTAACCCTACCCTAACCCTAACGCAAGCAACAATGATAACCAATAAAAAAAATAATAATAATTTTCGTAAAAAATTTTTTTTTTTAAACTTGCTTACGATATAAAAAGTGAGAATTAGAAAATTGATCAAATGGAACAAAAGTAAAGTCTTTTAGTGAGTTATACAAAAATAAGAAAAAAAAATTACGGTACTTTGTTAGATTGGGACCCGCGCTAAAAGTCCCTCGGCGTCGGTGCTTTCCAACGTTTTACGTAAAACGCCGGAAAGGCCTGAGGCGGTTAGTCAATGAAACTGCGAGGAAATGAATAACTGATTGAAATGAATAAGCAGACGACATCTAAACTTGATAATTTAATTGTTGACGTCTGCAAACGAGCCTGCCCAAACCCTAATTCCTAACCCTACCTAAACCCTAACCCTAATTCCTAACCCTGCCCAAACCCTAACCCTAATTCCTAACCCTGCCCAAAACCTAATTCCTAACCCTACCTAAACCTTAACAAAAGCAATAATAATAATCAGTAAAACAAAACAAAAAAGAAATAATTTTCATAAATTAAAAAAAACACTTTATTAACTTTTTGATTTAAACATTTATTTGAATCACTTATTTCTTCGTTAAAAAATAAATATTTATTTCATACAAAATATTTTGCTTGTTTTTTCCTGTTTATAAATCCTGCCTTGTTTGTGCTTTTTTGGACGCAGGTAAGTCAACAGATTTTTCATTAGGCACTGTCCGGCGTTTTACGTAAACATCCGGAAAGTACCGATGCCGAGGCACTTTTAGTGCGGGTCCTAATGTAAAAAAGCACCCACAGATTTAAATATGTTTTAAATGTTCAGTAATGTGTGTGTTTCAAAATGTGTGGCCGTGCATTTGTACGAACCTTGACTTGACTTATTTGCATACTCCAGAGAACTTCACCACATGCTTGAAAACAAAATTCCGCCACTTAGCACAGTCTTGGGCCAATCTTTCAACTGTCAGGAGCGGCATGCCAGTCTCGGCCCTTATCTGGTCACCCCAACTCTTTGGTGGTCATCCTCTCGATCTTTCTGGAACGAAATCTTCTTGATAGGATTTATTTACATAGCTGGAGTCTGGTAGCCGTTGAAACATACCCAAACCACATTAATCTGTTTTCGAATAACGTTGTTGATGGATCTGTTAATTAATATTTAGCCCTTTCTGATATCTGCATTTCTTAGTCTATATCGAAAAGTTACTCCAAAGATGGTTCTAAAACATTTAATTTCAAAGACATTGAGCTTCCTCTAATGCTCTGCGAGTGCAAACCATGTTTTACTTGCGTATACAGAAATAGGAACAATCAATGCGTTGTAAAGTCTTAACGCTGGAGGCGTTAATGACGTCATTGATGGATCTGTTAATATGAATCCCCTTTCTGATATCTGCATTTCTTCGTCTATCCTGCAAAGTTACTCCAAGGAAAACTAACCTTGACTCTAACCCTAACCTTGATGGGATAGTGTTAGGACACCTAACGAAAACGGATTACCTCCCTTGAACCATTTTGGGAGTTAAGAGTTATCGCCCTTGAAATTGTCGGCTGCCCAGAGAGAAAGTAAACACAGACCACGGCATCAGACACTTAATATGTCAATCGCGTCCAGCGGCAAATTAATTTATTAATTCATTCTGTGTTCAGTTTTAATAAATCTGTTAAACGTTTCTCTTGATAGTTCATCCATTTATTTACAAGTTATTATTTATAATTAACCTAAATTACGAGGTTATAAAAGATAGTAATTGGATTATTATTATTATAGAAACTCGTTATGTTGTCTCCAGCATTCTGTAATGGCTGTTAACTTGCCTCCCCACGAGGGCAGAGTTAGACACAAAGTCAGTTTTAGTGTAGGACTGATAGTATTGCTAAGTCAGATTTGATTGTCATCGCCCAGGCACGTGTAGACACATAGGGATTAAAAAGGTGCTCAGGATTGTTGGCGAGATGGTTAATAATTTTGTGGGTGTTTACCAAGTCAATTACTAGATGTCAGAGATTTGATGGGATCCAAGTCCAAAGAAACAATGCATTCGGAGTATTGCAGGTGTCTGATGGAGGGTATTCACTTAGTTTCATGTCTCTGAGCGGTTTCCAGATGGTCAATGTTCTAAGCAAGATTGAATAGTTTTCAAGTGGTCAGTTTTCTGAGCAAATGTCATAAACAGATAAGTTTGGAAACCAACGCAAAACAATGGAGAATGAAAACAGGCGATTGCATGATTATCGTTGAAGAAATCAATAACTACGGTAGTTTATAATTTCCATTTTAGTTGACAAAGAACTACAACCGGAAGAAAAGTACAACCTGGATATGGGAGAGATTAAAGCCATGAAAGATTGTTTGGGTAAGTATACAATGCTGGAATTAGAATTATGGTTTTGTCTTGAAGAATTAGAATATTTAATATTCTGTTCATAGGATTGACTCACTAATATTTTATCATATCGGTATAAACACAAAACAGAAAGCAATACCAAATTCACTTCAACAACAAAAAACTCAAACTGGGGCCATAAAAACCAGCTCCCAGAGACAGTCTCTTGGCCTTTTGGCAAAGACCAAAGTGTAGTTACTGTCCGATGGATACTACACCCTATAGACCGGTATCGTCTTTGCCTTCGGGGCTTGATTCGACTAGTCTGTAGGTTTGTCATGTGCATTTCTAGGAGGTCCACCCTCCCAGGCTTTGCCTCCCCTCTTTGGGGTGGAGTAAGTTTATCGCTTACTGACTGAGACGCCCCTACCGGGGAATGCCGACGGGGATGCCCAGCCATTTTTTGTAGGCCAGAGTGCTCATCTTCTCGGGCGTTGGCTTTTCAAGTCCCACTTTCCCGATCTTGTGTCATATCTTACTGCTGTGGGAGGAAGATAAATCCCCCCCTCCCAAAAAAAAGGCAAAAATGTTGATCAAGTGGGGTGCTCTCAACTACATCGGCCAAACCACTGGTGAAACAATATAAACGCAGACCGTGCGACAAAATCTCTCTCGTCTCTCTTTCCTTTTTTCAGAGTATACAAGTTCGGCTACCCCTCGCCTTTGGGCGAGGGGTACCAGCGCGTTGGCTGACTACTAAACACACACACACACACACACACATACACAAAGGCTTACACTCCTATCATTCTTCAACGCACGCAACCACACATTGCTGACAAAGGCACACGCACATACAAATGCCTAAACGAATTATCAACTCTCACGCACACACATTCGTACAACCACGAACAATTTATAAATACCCCCGCTATTACAGCTTATTTTGAATTTCGGTTATCTCCCTTGAATAAGATGTAATGGTGGGGGTATTTCCATGTTATTCGTTAAAATTTAATTTTCTTTAATAAAATAAAAACTACTTGATTAATTTACGTGATTTTTGGTATAGGATATATTCGACCTGTGACAGGTACGTACATCAAACAGATATTCCTTAGTTTGTTTTATTTTTTTATTTTTTCGAATGTCTCCCTTAATCTGGATAAGCACCCAAAATTTTAACAAACTTATTGTGAAATTTACATCTGTATTCTTTACTTGTGCCATTTTTTCCTCTCGTGTTATTTTTATCTGTGCTATTTTTATCTGGGGCCATTTTTACCTTAATTCATATTATGATCTATAGATTTTATTTTCACTGGTCGTTTTAAATCAATGAATATTTATCATTTTATCATTAGTACCAGCAATGGAAAATTAAGTTTTAAACAAACAAAAAAAAAGAAAAATAATTAATAGAACCGTTTTTGGAATCGGAAATTACACTAAAATTTTTCCGATTCCGCAGAAAGTTTTGATTTTTTTTCCGATTCCCGATTCTGACTAATCATCCCAACACTATTTTTAATCCTTTCAGCCAATCGCCATTCAATGTGGATTCAGGCCAGAACAACCAGTGAAGTTCTTGGACAGAACCTGGAAGAAGTTCAGAAGGAATTACAGACTCAAAAGTCAGACTATCAGTCGGTTATTGCTGGTAAGAATCTAAATTCTGTTATTGCTGGTAAGAATCTAAATTCTGTTATTGCTGGTAAGAATCGAAATTCTGTTATTGCTGGTAAGAATCTAAATTCTGTTATTGCTGGTAAGAGTCTAAATTCTGTTATTGCTGGTAAGAATCTAAATTCGGTTATTGCTGGTAAGAGTCTAAATTCTGTTATTGCTGGTAAGAATCGAAATTCTGTTATTGCTGGTAAGAATCTAAATTCTGTTATTGCTGGTAAGAATCTAAATTCTGTTATTGCTGGTAAGAATCTAAATTCTGTTATTGCTGGTAAGAATCGAAATTCTGTTATTGCTGGTAAGAATCAAAATTCTGTTATTGCTGGTAAGAATCGAAATTCTGTTATTGCTGGTAAGAATCTAAATTCTGTTATTGCTGGTAAGAGTCTAAATTCTGTTATTGCTGGTAAGAATCTAAATTCGGTTATTGCTGGTAAGAGTCTAAATTCTGTTATTGCTGGTAAGAATCGAAATTCTGTTATTGCTGGTAAGAATCTAAATTCTGTTATTGCTGGTAAGAATCTAAATTCTGTTATTGCTGGTAAGAATCTAAATTCTGTTATTGCTGGTAAGAATCTAAATTCCGTTATTGCTGGTAAGAATCTAAATTCCGTTATTGCTGGTAAGAATCTAAATTCCGTTATTGCTGGTAAGAATCTAAATTCTGTTATTGCTGGTAAGAATCGAAATTCTGTTATTGCTGGTAAGAATCGAAATTCTGTTATTGCTGGTAAGAATCTAAATTCTGTTATTGCTGGTAAGAATCTAAATTCTGTTATTGCTGGTAAGAATCGAAATTCTGTTATTGCTGGTAAGAATCGAAATTCTGTTATTGCTGGTAAGAATCGAAATTCGGTTATTGCTGGTAAGAATCGAAATTCTGTTATTGCTGGTAAGAATCGAAATTCTGTTATTGCTGGTAAGAATCGAAATCCGTTGAATTTGTGGAATAATTCACACGCTTTAAATTGAAAGAACATAATAATTTAGCTTAATTTTTGATTCTAAAAATAATATTTCTTTTTTAAAAGTGCATATGACTATCTATATAAGAGTTTGAATTACCTAAAGGAGAGTTTGAATTACCTACTGGGAAGTTTGAATAACCTACTAGACACCATCCTCGAGTGTCTTCGATCTCTCTGTACAAGGGTTTGTCAGGATAATCTGACATGAGGTTACTTCACCCTATAAGTAAACCCTGACCAAATATTCAAAATAACATAGTATTCAAAGCCCAAATAAGATCTCGTTGGTTTGTCCATACACCAGCCTATACGAGGAAGGGTGCACCTACTCCTAGTAATGTTACCTCAAGTAACAGAACTTCGTTGGATACTCCACCAGACCAGATGAATTCTTGTCCTGGAATCCGGTAAGATATACTATCAATTGGGAAGTGGAAAATTAATGTTCTTAACTTCCTCGACGTTTGATAGGTAAAGCAGAACTTTAATAGAATATTCGAATATCTACGTATCTCATGTGAAGATCAAGTGTTAGCCCCAGAAAGGCGCCCCTTGATTTCTGAGAACTTCGGCTGAAGCAAAATGAAAGTCAGATACGTCCTAGGATGGTGTACTGCTGCCGCATCTGGGGAGGTGCCGCTAAGAGCACTCTCTCCTGCCCTGACAGAGTACGAAATCGACTTCGCAATCTAGTGGAGGATGATCTCTTCTGTTCCCTACAGCCTCTTTCTCACAGAAGAGACGTTGCTAGTCTTTCTCTACTCTATCGTTATTGTCATTGTAGGTGCTCGATTTTTTTATTTTTTATTTTCATTTTTATTTTCTTTTGGAAATCGCTCCAGACAAGGCACGAAGCCACTTAATGTAAGGAGCTAAAGAAAAAAAAATATTACTTCAAGGTCAAAAACTAGCCAGATGGATAGAAACCAGCAATTCTTCCCCCTTTGTCAGAAACATCGCTCATGGAATGTGAGGACTAAAGGACAAAATAAGGGAAGCAAGAGTTACGAGACTGCTGAAAGTAAACTCAAGTTAGTCACTTTCTACTCTCCAATCTCTGGTTCCTCCTTGTAAGACATTCACAGCAAGAACTCGTCTTCCTACCACCGCTGCAAAAAAACTTGTGACAAAAATAAATACAAATTTTCTTTCTTTTGCATTTCTATTTCGCTGTGAATGCGAGATTTTGTTTCGTACTTTTGCGCCAAGAATACAAATGAGACTTTGCTCTTCGAATTTTCTGGTTCGACGGGTTTGATTGACTGTGACGGAAATGACTAAAAAAAATTTTCTTTCTTTTTTCATTTCTATTTTGACAGCCATGACTTGTCAATACAAAACGATGGAAGCCAAAAAGGACGCTCGTATCCACGTGCTCGAAAAAGAACTTGCCGACTATAAATTCCATTTGGGTCAGTATTTTTAAACTATCTACCCCAGCGTTTCTCAACTAGGGTTACTCGCAATTCTAAGGTTCTGCAAAAGGTCCCCAAAGGTTCCGCAAGAACAAGTGAGATAAGCTCATACACTTTTGACTTTTTATTTAATTTCATATTACGAGACATGCGCAATATATTCTTGGCTATTGTAATGAGAAATGAGAAAGATACGGTATATATTTTTGCTTTTGCGCAGGGGTTCTTTGAGACATGTAATGTTTTTGAAGGGTTTGCTTTAGGGTAGAGGTTGGGGTTTGAGTTTGGGTTTGAGTTAGGGTTTGGGTTTGAGTTAGGGTTTGGGTTTGAGTTAGGGTTTGAGTTAGGGTTTGAGTTAGGGTTTGAGTTTAGGTTTGAGTTTAGGTTTGAGTTAGGGTTTGAGTTTGGGTTTGGGTTAGGGTTTGGGTTTGAGTTAGGGTTTGAGTTAGGGTTTGAGTTTGGGTTTCAGTTAGGGTTTGGGTTAGGGTTTTAGTTAGGGTTTGGGTTAGGGTTTGGGTTAGGGTTTTAGTTAGGGTTTGGGTTTGGGTTAGGGTTGAGAAATGCTGATCTGCACCAACCTCCAAAATTTAGATATGCCTTTTATTGAGTTTCATTTACCATGATGATTATCATCATCTTACACGATTCTGCTTCTGTATAATGTCTAAAATTTAAGGCTTAAGCTTAAGGGGTCTTAAGAAGAAATTGAAATTCAGGGGATCTTGCTTAATTGGTGTCTAATGAATATGGATCAAATTCAAATCTGAAATATTTGAATTTTCAAATGGGAGGTTGTGCCCATAGTATGCCCCCCTAAAACCCTTTTAAAATACTCGAATTAATGTTCGATTCTTATTGTTATAATTTCACAAAAATCGAGGTTATCTGGATTTTAACTAAGGGCTTCTGCCCCCTTTTTTGTTCCCTTTGTATTAAATTAAACTAAATATATTCCACATTACAACCCCTTATGTCTAGCAATTGTATTCCAAAATCCATTTTCAGTGAATTAGTTTAAAAGTTAACCTTATACATACAAATATACAAACATATACAGATACCTAACTTTATATATATATATATAATTATTTTCTTTCTTTTTTGTAGAGAAAACTGAAAAGACGTTGACAAAACAAAGAGAAGAAAAAAAAACTATACTCCGAGATAAAGATAGCGAGATTGAAATTCTTAAACAGAAAATAAACAGCCTCGAAGGTTCTTATGAAGCAATTCTACATGTAAGTCGAGCAACAGAATTCCGGGTAGAATCATCGATGTACCCTTTTCAACTAATCCGATCCAGTTTTGTTTTTGGTTTGGGGATTTACATCGTTTTAATATTTCACTCGTTTTTAACCCTTGATATTCGGAGTACCTGATTTTCAATACTCATGTCAAACCTCTATATCCCTAAGTACCTTTATTTGTATTTACGTCCAACTGTTATATCCCTAAGTACCTTTATTTGTTCTTAATGTCACTCAACTACGATATACCTAAGTACCTTTTTTGTACTTACCCACATCCAACTATTATATTCCTAAGTACCTTTTTTGTACTTACCTACATCCAACTATTATATTCCTAAGTACCTTTTTGTACTTACCTACATCCAACTATTATATACCTAAGTACCTTTTTTGTACTTACCCACATCCAACTATTATATCCCTAAGTACCTTTTTTGTACTCACCCACATCCAACTATTACATTCCTAAGTACCTTTTTTGTACTTACTCACATCCAACCACTCTATCCCTAAGTACCTTTATTTGTTCTTAATGTCACTCAACTACTATATCCCTAAGTACCTTTATTTGTACTTACTCACATCTATCCGCTATATCCCTAAGTACCATTTTTGTCCTTAAATACAATTGCTATATCACTAGGTACCTTTTTTTCATACTTACATCCAACTGCAATATCCATTTTCTGCTGCTATTATTGGTACTGATGTTCGTTAAAGCAATTTAATGTTTTTATGTTGTGTTTACTCATGTTAGTTGCATGTTATCCGTGCAGCAATAACTAATCTTAACATTGCTCTTATTTATAATTTTAAAAAAAGTGTAAGGCATACAAACATATAGGACCGTCAATGCACACCCACAATAACAACTAAACATAACCCTAACCCTAACCAACAATAACAAGCAAAAAACAGCACTTAATAAAACAATTTAAAAAAAAAAATAAAACAATAATGTTTTTCTGTAATTACATGAAACCGTTATATCAATACATGGATTGTTATGAAAATAACCCAACCAATAATAAACAGCATGCAACGTTGATGAACGATCTCAAAGGTGAGCAATCACTGATGACCTGTGTGAGAACTCCTAGTGAGTACAAGTAATAATAATAATAATAATAATAATATGCAAAAAAACGGTACAAACACAAACCAGAAACTGTACTAGAAAACGAAAAACACAAAATCATATGGGATATGAATGTACAAACAGACAAACCCATAACAGCAAGGAGACCGGATATGATAATAATCAACAAGAAAGAAAAATCCTGCAAAATCGTAGACTTTGCCGTTCCAGCAGACCACAGAGTGAAGATCAAAGAGACGGAAAAAAGAAGCAAATATACTGAACTTGCCAGAGAATTGAAAGGAATATGGAACATGAAGAAAGTCAGTATAACACCAATAATCATAGGAGCACTAGGAACAGTCCACAAAAACATGGAGAAAAGACTAGGAGAAATAGGAATCAAAGGGATAACTGAAACCATACAAAGGACAGTAATGATCAAAACAGCTACAATCCTGAGAAATGTCCTCGAATGCGGAAACCAACCCACATAAGCAACGAATGGGAACAAACACATGGAAGCACAAGACAACAGAACCGGGGAAAATACAACCACACGAGAGAGGCACAAGCATAGGCTGACGCCACGAAAATTATGGACAGAGGGTCGAGGAGGGAAAGCGCAAACCAGACCTCCACTGGAAGAGCGCGGACAGCTCTGGGACCTTGGGGAGGCTTGTTGCCACTCGGCCCCCGGAGGGGACCAATGGCCCTTATCAGCGGGAAATCGTTGGTAGGTGGCTGTTGCGATTACCGCAAGGTCATCAGCGGTGATGAACGAAAAGAGGTGGAGCATACTGGAAGTCTGAGGAGACTTGTTGTCACTCAGACTCCAGGGAATACCACAGGTTGTCGGCAGTGGGCGATCACTGACGATGACCAGTGTGATAACTCCTAGTGAGTAAATCTATTAATATATATATAATAATATAGAAGTAAAGAGACTTATTAATTTTGTTATGCAAGAAGAAAGATATGTTACAGTTCATGAATTCTCGAATGAAATCAAAGCATAATACATTATGTTTGTAATTGTGCCCCAACGGGTCACAGGTACGTTTAGTACTGTATTAAAACAATTATTGTGAAAGGAAAATATAAAGATATTTGTTTATACAGAGTTTATTAATTTCTAATAAAAGTGTGGGCATTGATTGTATTATGAGAAAAAACAGCTGTCACAAAGCTTTTTTATTGCTTAGATGATCAAAAGAAAGAAGAAAGAAAGAAAAAGGTTTTGTTTTACTGCGTTTTCTTATTCTTTTTATTTATTATTTTCTAATTTATTTCATTTATTATATTATCTTATATAAAAAGTAATTATTATATTATTCATTAATTTTATTTATTTGTGTTTTTATTAATTTATTATTATTTATTTATTTACACTTGAAACACCAAAATTAAAATAAGTACAAAAATAGATTTGTCAAAATCTTCGGACAACACAGGGTACAAGAGACAGATAAAATAAACTGTTAATTATCCCTAAAACAACAGTGGCGAAAATTACTTATATGGGGTTCAGGAATAGGAGGAGAAGTTTCTTGGACGTTGATTGTATTATGAGAAAAAAAAACAGCTGTGACAAACCTTTGTTATGCTTAGATGATTTACTGCGTACATCTGGTTTTATTATTATGAACTTTTCTTATTCTTTTTCTTATTCTATTTCATTTATTATATTATTATCTTATATATAAAGTAATTATTATATTATTTATTAATTTTATTTATTTATGTTTTTATTACTTTCTTTATTATTTATTTTTATTGACAACTTTATTGAGCATAAATAAATTCTAGTGGATAAGATATTATCAAATGAAAGAATGACAAAGTCTATCCAAACAAAATTAATTAATTTTTATTGACAACTTGTTCAGACAATACGAAATAAGTGTTCGTAAAGAATGAGAGTTCAAAGAGTCTGAGAACGTTCTGGTGAAAGGAAGGTGTTTGTAAAGAGGAAATTAAGTATGCATGTTTTGTTTTTTTTGCTGTTGTGTGTACATGTGTGTAAATGGGAATAGGCATGTGTGTGTTGTGCCTGTTTTGTTAGTGAGAGAATGTGTGTGTGTGTTCATTTCGGTTGGTGCCATGTGCATTTACATGTGTGTAAATAGTGTGTGCCTGTTTTGTTAGTGAGAGAATGCGTGTGTGTTCATTTCGGCTGGTGCCATGTTCATTTATGTGTGTATGTAAATAGCATGCTTCTGTTTTGTTAATGAAAGTGTGTGCATCTATGAATGTGCATGTGTATTCGTTGAGCAATGTGTGTGCGGAAGTTTCTCGTTATGCATGCAGTATTTATCTAGAGCCGTTTGGTACAAAGGGCCTGGCGATAGTGTATCGTATGCACATGTGTTTGTCTCTGAAAGAAAAGGAAGAAAGAGGGAGAAAGACGCTATGTTTGGGTTTTTATAGTATGTACTGGAAGTTGGAATGGATATCTCTTGCTCTTTTGCCCTGTGATTGGTCGAAAGAAACTGCTGATTTGATCTTTAATCCAATTGAGAACGTGACGATATTCACTACCGCTGTCTGTGTGAACAAAATAAATCTTCAGACTTTGCTTTTGAAAATGTCTTTTTTGTTGCAGAACTCCTTGGATGAATTGAAGAATTTAATCAATGTTGGCACCGAAAAATGGAACGATCAGTCGAGGATGATTCAAGCGCATAACATGCAGACATTATCGCAGTTTGGTCTAAATCCTCTAGATTTGTAATATTCAGCAGCAGCAGCAGCAGCAGCGGCAGCAAAAAACTGAAAGAAATCTTTTGCTTTCTATTTGGGTGTATGGATGACCTGATTCTGATCTCTTGTGCCAAACAGAAGACTTTGTTCTAAGAATGGGAAAAAAATTTTTTTTTTTTTTACACCATTTTATTACCCAACTAGCAGGCTTTGACCACTCGCTATCGCGTCGCAATTTTATTCCTATTCACTACTTGAAATCATTAAAACGAAACTCATCGATAAGAAAAAGAAGATAAAACTCTTTCTCTCTTTTTTTCTTCTCTTTCTCTCTCTATCAAAAGAAGACGAAACTAATCGTTAAGAAAAAGAAGACGAAACTAATCGATAAGAAAAAGAAGACAAAACTAATTGATGATAAAAAGAAGACGAAACTAATCGATAAGAAAAAGAAGACGAAACTAATCGATAAGAAAAAGAAAGACAAAACTAATCGATAAGAAAAAGAAGACGAAACTAATCGATAAGAAAAAGAAAGACAAAACTAATCGATAAGAAAAAGAAGACAAAACTAATCGATAAGAAAAAGAAGACAAAACTAACTCTCTCTCTCTCTCTCTCTCTTCGTTCTGTTTTAATAATAATAAAGGAATATTTTTGCGTCTATATTAAAAGTGAAAGAAATTCTTTCCATTTTTTATTATCATCAGATATTATTGAGATTAAGCCTCTCCTTCTTTGCTTATAAAAATTAAATTTGCATACGTGATTATTCGTTCCTTTCTTTTTTATTATTATCAGTTATTATTGAGATTAAGCCTCTACTTCTTTGCTTATAAAAATTGAATATGCATACAGGATCATTGAAGCGAGCGGGACACGCATACATTCACTTTCATTATATAGATTATATTAAACGAACGCTAATATAAAACTAGGCACAGGTGAACGTAACAAGATCTCTCAATTTACACTTACCGACGTTAACTTCAACGTTAACTTCAACGTTAACTTCAACGTTAACTTCAACGTTAACTTCAACGTTAACTTCAACGTTAACTTCAACGTTAACTTCAACGTTAACTTCAACGTTAACTTCAACGTTAACTTCAACGTTAACTTCAACGTTAACTTCAACGTTAACTTCAACGTTAACTTCAACGTTAACTTCAACGTTAACTTCAACGTTAACTTCAACGTTAACTTCAACGTTAACTTCAACGTTAACTTCAACGTTAACTTCAACGTTAACTTCAACGTTAACTTCAACGTTAACTTCAACGTTAACTTCAACGTTAACTTCAACGTTAACTTCAACGTTAACTTCAACGTTAACTTCAACGTTAACTTCAACGTTAACTTCAACGTTAACTTCAACGTTAACTTCACCGTTAACTTCACCGTTAACTTCACCGTTAACTTCACCGTTAACTTCACCGTTAACTTCACCGTTAACTTCACCGTTAACTTCAACGTTAACTTCAACGTTAACTTCAACGTTAACTTCAACGTTAACTTCAACGTTAACTTCAACGTTAACTTCAACGTTAACTTCAACGTTAACTTCAACGTTAACTTCAACGTTAACTTCAACGTTAACTTCAACGTTAACTTCACCGTTAACTTCACCGTTAACTTCACCGTTAACTTCACCGTTAACTTCACCGTTAACTTCACCGTTAACTTCACCGTTAACTTCAACGTTAACTTCAACGTTAACTTCAACGTTAACTTCAACGTTAACTTCAACGTTAACTTCAACGTTAACTTCAACGTTAACTTCAACGTTAACTTCAACGTTAACTTCAACGTTAACTTCAACGTTAACTTCAACGTTAACTTCAACGTTAACTTCAACGTTAACTTCAACGTTAACTTCAACGTTAACTTCAACGTTAACTTCAACGTTAACTTCAACGTTAACTTCAACGTTAACTTCAACGTTAACTTCAACGCTAACTTCAACGTTAACTTCAACGTTAACTTCAACGTTAACTTCAACGTTAACTTCAACGTTAACTTCAACGTAGCGTAAAGTGTTTTTGTTTCCTCATTTTATGTTGCCAGGTGTAAATCAAAAGATCTGACTTCTTCACATTTGCCAAAACTGCAAATGATAATCTGTTAGCAATTATAAACATTTCGTTTGCATTTATTTGTACCAACTGGTGGCATAACTGGAGTTGGAGGGGGGGGCGGCAGTAATAGGTATAAACAAAAAAAAAGTTTTTTAATATATATATATATATACAGGTTGGGCCAAAATAAGGGTCCTATCTTTAAATTTGAATAACTTGAATTTGAATAACTTCCACAAAATAAAAGTTAAACTCACCAAACTTTATGTGTGTGTAGACTGACCCTTCCGAGATTTTTTGAAATAAACAAAACAAATTTTAGCCGAAAAACACTTCTTAAAACTTACAAAAACTAAAGTATTGTTTTTTACACTGTTTTGAGTTTTTTAAGCAAAAATAATGTTTTCTAAATTAGGGTACGTTCCTTAGGGCTAATACGGCTCATGCTTGCTTCGGAAGGGGTCCTTTACTTATTCTAAAAAAAAAAATTTTTTAAAAATCAATAAATAAAAAAGTTATGAATTTTTTAAAATAGGACCCTTATTTTTGCCCACCCTATATATATCTTTTGTTTAATTTTTACTTCAGTCGAAGTTCTCAGAAATCAAGAGGCCCCTTCCTGGGGCTAACACTTGATCTCTATATAAGATACATAGACATACAAGAGTTCAATTAAAGTTCTTTATTTCTTAAACCCTTCTCTCTTTTGTTTCATTTTACTTCAGTCGAAGTTCTCAGAAATCAAGGAGTCCCTTCCTGGAGCTAACACTTGATCTCTGTATGAGATACATAGATATCTGAGTGTTTAACTAAAGTTCTCCTTTACCTGTCAAACGTTGAGTTAGTAAAGAAGTTAAGAATATTAATTTCTCTCTCCCCAATTGACCAGTTAACTATGTTATAGTATATTTTTCTTGTGGTCTATCGGTCTTACCGGATTCTAGGACAAGAAACAAAGCAATATATATATATATATATATCTTTTTCTTCATTTTATTTCAGTCAAAGTTCTCAGAAATCAAGGGGTCCCTTCCTGAGACTAACACTTGATCTCTATATGAGATACATAGACATTCGAATATTCAATAAAATTTCTCCTTTACCGTTTACCGGATTCCAGAACAAGACTTCATCTAGTCTGGTGGAGTATCCAGCTAAGTGCTGTTACTTGAGGTAACATTACTTGGAAAAAGGTGCACCATTCCTCGTATGAGCCAGTGTATAGCTGTGCTGAATGGATCTTATTTGGGCTTTGTATACAATGTTATTTTGAATATTTGGTCAGTCTTTACTTGTAGGGTGAAGTATCCTCATGTCAGGTTGTCCTGACAAACCCTTGTACAGAGAGACCGACGAAACTCGAGGATGGTGTCTAGTAGGTAACTTATTTTAGAATATATATACACACACGATGTAGGGAACATAAATATATCCTATGTGACTTTCCTGGCATTGCCACGGTATTAAATATGTTGAATATAAATTCAAATATATATATATATATATTAAATGGACGGCGGCACCGGGGGGTACAGGGGGGAAGGGGGGGGGCAGGAGCTCAAGCTGGTTCAGTTAATTACAAATTACAGCTAAATACGTAGAAGAATTGCAATGGAATTTTTTTTTTTATCAAACAAAACTCAATCCCAGAACTAAAGAATATTTGGAATAATTAAAAAAGCCATCCAACACATGCCAGCATGTAAAACAGTCGATGATGATGATGATGATGATGATGATGATGATGATGATGATGATGGTAGTTGTTGTTATTTATAGACAGAACCTAATCTATGCATCGAAATATCAATGGCAGTAATTCAAAATATATCGACAAAACTGAATTCAAAATGTCTACTTTTGTTTTTATGACGTTTATAAAATGAAATTTGTAACTGGTAACAGCATTTACCCGGAGTGGGTTGAGGCGGCTCCAAATGCGTTGACAGTCGGGGATACGTCCTCGGCAATCAGTTCAACAGTGACTTTGTTGCTGTTCCGTCTCAGAAGATCCATCCTCCCAGGCTTTACCTTCTCTTGTTAGAAGAGGTTAGTTTATTGCTAATCGCTTCAGGCGCCCCTACCAGGAAATACATCAGACAACTCAGTGGGAGATGGGTGACCGGTTCAGTTAATTACAAATTACAGCTAATTAGAAGAATTACAATAGAAATTTTTTAATCAAACAAAACTTAATCCCAGAACTAAGGAACATCCTGAATAATTAAAAAAAAAAAATTAATAAAAAAAAATGTAGAAAAAAAGGATGTAAGATTTATCAGAGACTACACTTGACATTTGAATCTCATCTCCTTGTACATATAATTAGTAATTGATATATTTGAAGAATTTGTGATACTTAGAAGGCAATACAATGCAGAGGTGTGACGGATAGACACAAGTTGGAGCAAATAAGACATATAATGGTGGAACAAATTAAATAGTTTCACCCTTAATACAATGTATACATACACACATATATATATTTATTTATTTATTATTATTTTATTTTAATTTATTTTTTCACAAACACATATATCTGTTTATCTACACAATGTTATAATGTTATGTAATACCTGTGTCAAGATGGTCTGGTGGAAACTCCGTATGATATAATATTTCGGGAACTCTTCCCTTCTTCAGAACTGTGCTCAACTCAAGTTCAAGCGTGCACATGAAGGAAGCCGTAGGATGCAGTCTCGCAGAAAATACCGGTTAAATTTGAATTTCAAACCAGATTCAAAAAATAATATAAACTTTTTTTAAATTTATTTTTATTTTTTTTTTTTTTTAATATTTTATTTATCTATTTTTATCTAATTTATTTATTCATCTATTTACCTTTATAAAACTTTTTATTTTTGCTTTTACTTTTTAGAATCTTTCCTTTTTTTTTTTTCGTTAAATTTTAAATTCTAATCTAATTTAAACCAAGTAATTGATATATTTGAAGAATTTGTGATTTAATTCAAATTATTGATTCGTTATGATGATTGCATATATTTATAATCTAGTTTGGATAAAGATAGTTTTATCTTCAACTAGCTGTCCCTGCCCGACGTTGCCCGGGATGAAGTCATCATTTTAGTTTTTAATTTTTATTTGTTTGCGCATTTTTTTTTAACTTATACAGAAAAAGAAATAAAATGTTAGTTGTAAAGGAAGACAATTCTTTTTATTTTCTTCAATAAAAAATGTGAGTTATTCCCCTCGTTGATTTTGATTTTTCGATCATAAATGAAAAATGTTTCCATATTAGCAGTTATTCGAGCGGGAGTACATCATTTGTTTTTCAATAAACTCTAGTGAAGAACGTTATTATAGTACCAATAACATGGCACAACAATAACAAATGGAAATTGGCTAGTCAGAATCAAAGTTTGATGTGTCAGCTTAACTTCTATTTTGGTCCCAACTGTTTTAAATCTCAAGATAACTTTATGTGTTAGATTATATACTTTTGTTGCTGTTAGAATTCGAAAACATTTTGTGTTTGGTACCTTTTTTGTGATAAAAAAAGAAGAGTAATAGATATTCTTTTCTTCAGAGAGATTGTATGCTAAATGGAGGATTACACCAAAAGGAGCACTTCAGTTGTAAAATCGAGAAACTTTCTCCATTATATTTTCTTGTCTTTTGTCAAGTAGCCAAATCCATACTGGCATCGTTGAGAATGTTATTAAGTTAAAAATTGTGAAACATGATACACACAACTTACAGGGTGACCTCCTGCCGCAGCCCCCAAATGTTACCCAGGGAATCGTTAATAACAATTCACAATCCTTTCTACAATCCAACCATATTTGGTACAAATAAACTTTAGTCTATATCTGACTTGTCCACCAAGTTTCAATCGTGAATGTCCAACGGTCTTTGTTTTATTGCTGTTCAATAATAAACACACGTGGATAAGATGTGCCAAATTGCCAATAACTGACACACTCCTCCTCTCTTGCCATCGGAATAAGAGACACCAATACAAGGATGTCGAGAAGAGAAGAGGTGACAATAACTAGACTCAGAATAGGACACACCTATGCCACCCACCCGTACTTGCTGAAAAGAGAAGAAGCACCAAGTTGCATATCATGCCAAGAACCCTACACAGTGCATCATATACTGGTAAGCTGTATAGACTTTAAACAGATCCGACTGAGACACTACCAAGAAAATAACCTGAAGGAAATCTTCAACAAAGTTGATCCGAATAAAATTTTTTAAATTTCTAAGATCAACAAAGCAACAAGATATAGTCGAAATGTTCCTCTGAAACGTTTGTAACATTTAACTCTCATACTACAACTTTCGGCATTAAATGACCCACAAGAGGTTGATATGCCGTAAAACAAACCAATCAATCTATCAATCTCTCTCTCTTTCTTTCTCTCTCTTTCTTTCTCTTTCTTTCTCTTAGATATAGTCAAAATGTTCCTCTGAAACGTTTGTAACATTCAACTAATGTTTCGGCATTAAATGACCACAAGAGCTTGATATGCCGTAAAACAAATCAATCAATCAATCTCTTGGCACTGCCATGATTGTTGGCTATGATGGCCCTCTTCAGTTCAAGATTGTTTTGATAAAAATTATATTTGAGGTACTTCACTAGATTTTTATCTGCGGGGTTATGGTTCGGTGAGTGTGGACCCCATTCAGGATCACACCTACTGATGAGACAATCACCAAAGTGTCCCAGCATATCATTGAACTGTGATAAAACAAAGACTGTTGGACATTCATGACTGAAACTTGGTGGACAACACCCAACACCTACACCCTAATTCTCAGTAACCCCTTACGTGTTTGGGGTGAAATATGTTAAAAATATATATATATATATATATATATATATATATATATATATATATATATATAAGTTAGGTGAAAGAAGAGTGATAAACATGTACGAATGTCCAGATTTATTTCAACTTGGATTGTTCAATGCAAGGTATATTCGGTAATAAAATTATGTTGATTATTCTTTCCTTAAGCCAAGGCTTTTCAAAGATCAAAATCTTATCATCAGAGGAATTACACAGATAGATAAGTTGGCAGTGGAAAAGCCAAAATTCAACATTTTAAAAATATTAAGTAATGGAGAGTGAAAAAAAGTTTGTGTAAAAAAGATATGGGTTAGTCCAGTTGGTAAATGTCCGTTGATGAGGTGTCCAATGAAAGGAGATTTACAGATGGAAAAGAAGGGTTTTCGTGAAGGCAGCATGGAAAAGAGTTCAAGAATGAAGTAGATCGAATAGTGAGATGTTGAGCGCACTTAATGTGTTCCGTAGACGTTGGCAGTGAAATATATAAGCAAATCTAAGAAAAGACGAAATCCTTTATTTAAAAGCGAGGCCAAATGAGGAAAGGGGTTGGAAGGAATAAAATAAAGCATAAAAAGAAGAAGATGGAGGGGTTAGTTGAATGAGCTATGGCTGATGCTGGAAAGGAAAGGGAGGGAGAGGATATATATATATATATATATATATATATATAGATAGAAGAAAAATGAGTAATAAACAAGCGACGATTGTCCAAATTTATTTCAGATTTCAATTGTTCAATGCAAGGTGTATTCAGTAATAAACTAGTGTTTATTATTCTTTCCTTAAGCCAAGGCTTTTCAAAGATCGAGATCTTATCATCAGAGGAGAAATACAGATAGATAAGTTGGCTTTCGAAAAAGCCAAAGTTCAAATATTTGAAAAATATTATTAAAAAAACGCAGTGAAAGAAAAAGGAAAAAGTTCCGTAAAAAAAGATATGTGGTTTGTCCGGGTGGTAAATTTCCGTTGAAAATATGTCCAATGAATAGGAGAAATTGTAGAAAACGAAAAAAGCTTTTGCGTAGGGGCAGTATGGAGAGAATGTTCAAATATAAGTAAATCGAAACGCACTTAAATGGAATTGAAAAGAGAAAAGCTGGCCATTATTGATAACTTCCTAGACCATAGAAAAAGGCAAATGATATCGAGTCCAAAGAAAAACTTAAGTGAAACAAAAAAGCTAAATTTGGGGTTGGGGGGAGTTAAAGAGTGAGGGGGTAGTAGTGTTCGGATTAACAAAGACTGTTGGATATTCATGACTGAAACTTGATGGTCAAGTCAGGCATAGACTGAAGTTTATTTGTACCAAATATGGTTGGGTTGCAGAAAGGATTGCAAATTTTTACTAATGGGTGGTATTTTTTTTAGGTCACTCTGTATTTCTCTTCAGAAAAGAAAACCAAAAACATTTCTGTGTCACATATCTCGCAGAGAGATAGAAAGATAGACTATCAGAGAAGGAAACAATCAAAATAAAGTAGAAATAAGGTATTTCTTTATGGAGGCTCCATGTCGCACATGAAGAAGAATGCATTGCTAGAAGCATACAAAAAACAGAAGAGTTCAGTTGTCCAGACGATCCTAAATTCTTTGAACGTAAATTCGCTTTGTCACAATGTAGCGAGTTTATTTCTGTTGAGGTGAAACTCATGGAGATAATCTTTCTGTATTTGGAAGAGGCTGGCGTGCGTACGTTTTGATACGATGTTTTCCCAGGCAGAATCATCATCAATATTATAAGTCTGTAAGACAAAAAAATAAAAATACATACAAAAATATATAAACGTAATAGCACTCGGTGTTACCCGACAGAAATCAAATGCTTGAAGAGGAAGATAATCGACATTTTAAATGATCGTGTGATGAAAAAGAGGATGAAGTCTCGTTTTTATTTCTGGAGTGACGTCAGTGAAGAGTTCTCATAAAGGGATATAATTGATAACTATTAAGACAACACACGTGGCGTTCATTTTATGCTTGGATTAGCTGTGTTTTACACATTTCAAATGATTGTGTTATGAAAAAGAGGATGAAGTCTCGTTTTTATTTCTGGAGTGACGTCAGTGAAGAGTTCTCATAAAGGGATATAATTGATAACTATTACAATGGTCATCTTACCGGCAATGACATATGTCTTATTTACTGCTTAAGAGGTTAGACAAAAGATCAGATAGGGTTTGAAAAGCCAGCTCATTAGACGTGCACTCTGGCCTACAAAAAATGCCTGAGCAGTCCTGTCGGCATTCCCCGCTGGGGGCGTCTCAGGCGATTAGCAATAAACTAACCCCTTCTCAAAGAGAGAAGGTAAATCCTGGGAGGGTGGACATCTTAGGACTGAACAAAACCATACTACAGTCCGACAGCAACAAAGCCCATGTCGGATTGATTGTCGAGGGCTATGGTGCCGAGAGGTGGACACTCATGAAACGCCATTAAGCAAATTAGCAGTGGCCCAAAGAAGTATGGAAAGGTCATTGCTGAATATTACGAGAAAAGACTAAAAAGAAAGACATCATCGAAAAATTAAGATACGCAACAGAACTACGAGCAAACCATCCAGATCAGCGGACATTCCATGAACAAAGTTTCTTTCCAAGAATTTTTTGCCTGTGGAACACATTACTACAGGACTGCTTTTTTTTCTTTTTTTTTTGCTTGAGTTCACCCCAAACAAGGCACAAGGCCACTGAGACGTAAGGGGCTACTGTGAATTAGGGGAGCTCCCTATATGGGGAGTTTTGCAGCAAGATGCTTGTTCACATTACATTTAAATGTCTGCATGTTAGTACGGTCAGAGAAACAGGAAGCAGGAAGGGAATTCCAAAGGCTAGCAGTACGAAGAAAGAGGCTATTAGAGTAGAAAGCTCTCCAGCATCCGGGGACCTCAACAGTGAAGGGGTGGGATCTTGCTGACTGACGGGTTGATCGAGGGTATTTACGTAGAGAGGGCACCAGTGCAGCACATTCATTGGAGCACATTCCATTAAAGTGCTTGTAAAATAAGCACATGGATGCAACATTATGGCGATGGAATAGAACTGGAGCATGCTTGATAGTGACGGGCCTATTAGATGAGAGACTCTTTCTTGGACCCTTTCCAAGAGGAAGAGGCTAGCAGATGATGCACCAGCCCAGATGTGACAACAATACTCAATACATGGGTGAATAGTGCCTTTGTAGAGATATAGGATACTGTCAGGTGTGAGAAGTTTTCTAGCTCGGTAGAGGGAGGTTACCTTCTTTGTGGCAGCTTTGGCAATGTCTTCTATGTATTTGTTCTATACCATGTTATCTGTGAATGTAAGGCGTAGTAGTTTGAATGCCGAACTCTCATGTAGGGTGGCATTCGTCATGGCAATCAGTGGTTGAAGAGGTTTCTTATAGTGGTTGAAGGAAAGGAGTTTTGTCTTAGTAGCATTAAATGTTACCATCCATTTTTGAAAAGGAGTTTTGTCTTCGTAGCATTAAATGTGACCATCCATTTTTGAAAAGGAGTTTTGTCTTCGTAGCATTAAATGTGACCATCCATTTTTGAAAAGGAGGTTTGTCTTCGTAGCATTAAATGTTACCATCCATTTTTGAAAAGGAGGTTTGTCTTGGTAGCATTAAATGTGATGACCATCCATTTTTGAAAAGGAGTTTTGTCTTAGTAGCATTAAATGTGACCATCTATTTTTGAAAAGGAGTTTTGTCTTCGTAGCATTAAATGTTACCATCCATTTTTGAAAAAGAGTTTTGTCTTCGTAGCATTAAATGTGACCATCCATTTTTGAAAAGGAGTTTTGTCTTGGTAGCATTAAATGTTACCATCCATTTTTGAAAAGGAGTTTTGTCTTAGTAGCATTAAATGTGACCATCCATTTTTGAAAAGGAGTTTTGTCTTAGTAACATTAAATGTGACCATCCATTTTTGAAAAGGAGTTTTGTCTTAGTAGCATTAAATGTGACCATCCATTTTTGAAAAGGAGTTTTGTCTTGGTAGCATTAAATGTTACCATCCATTTACGTCCTCATTCCACTACGGACTGGTTGTCATTTTCTAAGGATTCAGCCATTGCCTTAGATATGAGTGTATTCGTTTTTCTTACATGTCGGGTATAGAGCATGGTCTCATCAGCAAATTTTTGTAAACCTTGTAATTTAGGTTTACTCAATAATATTTGTAAAGAAAAATGGATGAAATATCAGCAGAAATGTTTAACAAATTTATTACAACTGAACACAGAATAAAATAATGAGTTAATTGCCGCTGTAACGTGAGATGAAATATACAGTTTCAAGACGTCGGTCTGTTTATCTTTTCTCTGAGGTGAGACTCTATCGACAAGGGCGATAACTCTAAAATGATCCAAGGGAGATAATTGCGTTTTCTTTAGTTGTCCTAACACAAATATACCCATCTCGGACACAATTTCATCAGGTAGGTCGTGTATAAAGATCAGGAATAATAACGGTCTAAGGATCGACCCCTGGGGCACATCCGTATAAATGTCAATTTGTTTAGATGTACGACCATCAAGGACATCCTGGAGCTTTCCTTTGGCTCAAAAGAATCTGATTATACTAAATATCTGTCCAGTAATACCGTACAACTTAATTTTCATGAGAAGACCATCATGCCAAACCCAATCAAAAGCCGAGGATATATGAAACGCTACCGCCCTAGCTTCACCAGCTTTATTCAATGTACGATAAATGCGTCCGGAGATGACTGTTAGGATATCAGCAGTAGAATGGGCTCACCTAAATCCATACTGTTGGTCAGAAAGAAGTTTAGCTTTAACGAAGTGGTTGACTATCGCCAGATTGATTAGTGATTCAAAAATTTTAGCGAAGAGCTGAAGGAGACGGATCGGGCGATAATTTTGCGTGGCACTTCTTTTACTAGAATTCTTGAACACTGGTACTACAGAGACAATTTTATAACTGTTAGGGCGGCCATGGGTGAGTGGATATTTTCTATTTTATCATTTAACAAATTATTGGAAATAAAATTATTATTTGCAAAATAAAAATTTGGTCAAATATATAATGTAGGATGTTTTTTGTGATAAACACCGGTTTGCAATTTCTGATTTAAGATAGGACCGTCATGGGCAAGTGGATATTTTCTATTTTATCATTTAACAAATTATTGGAAATAAAATTATTATTTGCAAAATAAAAATTTGGTCAAATATATAATGTAGGATGTTTTTTGTGATAAACACCGGTTTGCAATTTCTGATTTAAGATAGGACCGTCATGGGCAAGTGGATATTTTCTATTTTACCATTAAACACATTTTTGAAAATAAATTATTATGGTCGTCTTCAAATCTGATGTCAACAAAGTATAGAATCGACTTCACAATCTAGTGGTGGGTGGGTGGTTGGGAGGGTGATCTCGTCTCTTCTCTACAGCCCCTCTCTCACAGAAGAGATGTTGCTAGTCTTTCTCTACTCTATCGTTATTTACATGGTAGGTGCTCATTTGCGCTCCGTTCGCTGGTTCTCCGTTGTAAAATCTTACAGCAAAATCTCGTCTTCTTAAACCACTGAAACTTTCTTCCTTGTCTTCACATCCCTGCAGACTACAACATGGTCGTCTTCAAGTCCAATGTTAACACCACCACCTGTCACTAACACTAACCCTAACCCTAACTACCCGGATACAGTAAAGTAATTTTAGTTTTTAATTTTTATTTATTTGCACATAACTTCTATTATATTCTTCAATCAAAAAATATGAGTTATCCCCCTTGATGGTTTTTATTTTTAGGTGATTATTTAAAAATATTTCATATTGGATGTCGTCTAGGCTGTACTAAGTAATTTTGGAAATAAATTGTAGAAAAGTATGTTATTATATTACCAATAACATGGCACAACAATAATAAATTAAAATTGGCAGAAGCAAAGTTTGATCGGCCAGTTTAAATGCTATTTGGGTCTGACTTTTAAAATCCGACAAGATAACTTTATATGTTAGATCGTATGAATAATGACTGGAGAATATTATGCGTTGGATATGCACCTACCTTCATTAGATAGCAAGCAACAAGTGTTGCACTTCTGGTGCGTCCTGCTTTACAATGGACGTAAACACTGTGACCCTTTTCCCTGTGTTTCCCGATGAAGGACAAAGCCGCGTCCAGCTGAGATTGTGAAGGGGTACCCATGAAATCGAGAACAGGAAACCGCAGATAATCGATTCCAAGCTGTTTCCATTCCTGTCAACAACGGAAGGAGATTAGTTTCAGTTCTGAACAGTTCAAAGTCATAAAAACGTAATAAAAAGTGAAAGAGATTTCTAAGGAAATCAAAGCCAATGCCAATTGCTGGTAATTCCCGTCATGCGTCTTCTACCTTGGTTATGGCTATTTTTTTTTGTCATTTTCATTTTAACAAACAACTTGGCCTGGGCACATATGTAGCCAATGATGTTTGCATGAAATTTTTTTATACTATATATATATGGGGTAAAGTACACGATAAGTCATGAAAATGAAATGCCGTGGTAGACAAAATGTTTGAAAAAAGACAAATGAAAAACAGGTTAGAATGCAGGGGAAAAACAAAAAAAAAACAAGAGATTTGACCGGTTTCGTTAGTATTATCGAACGTCTTCAGAAAAAGTGAAGATTTGGAAACAATATATAAATCATACAATATATATATATATATATATATATATATATATATATATATATATATGTAAAAATAAAAATGGAATAAAGGATAAGCTAATCAACAACTAGCAAAAATAAACTCAAAACACATATTGAAAAGTTCTACCAAAATATTTCGATTGTTAAAATACAATCATCATCAGTCGGTAGCAGAACTTTAATTAAAAACAGAAAAGTTTTCAAATTTATACAAAGAACGCAATTTGGAAAAAAATAGTCACGTGTAATAAACAGTAGAAAGGGGGAAAGAAAGGAAGAAAGAAATGTTAAAAAGAAGAAGAGGAAGAGGAAGAAGAAGAAGGATTAATGTAACTCCTTGCATCTGAACTTTCGATGTAATACAATTTGTATCAATTTTATGTAATTTTATGCAATTTTTTATCTTCATCTTTCCTTCTTTAAAATATATATATATATATATATATATATATATATATATATATATATATATATATTTGGCACCCTGTCGAAGTTGGGTATCTTTGCTAGTAAAAACATAAGGAAATACTTACATCTTCTGTCGGAGTAAAATGTTCCACTTCGAAGTTGTAGTTTGTGGAGACGACAGCTTTTACATTTTCTTTTTCTATCAGCTGTGAAAGGGAAAACAAACAAAAATTCTGTAAGATAAAATGGCAAACATTCATCGATGGATTCACCATTAACTAAAATAAGCACTTGCTTAGGGCATGAAGGAGAGAGAGGTCAGCACAGATATTTTTCCATCATTTGATTCACCAAAAACATATACAAACCTCCTTTCAGTTTTGAGAAACAAAGGATACACCCTGTAAGAAGAGTCTACAGTGAAGCAAAGGTAACATAATCACCAACCAACAACACATCTTCTAAACAGTCATTGCTTGAGTTTAGTGGCAAGAAGAAATCCAAGATTATTGGAAACAATGCCGAGATAAGCAGAGAAAGACTGGTGTTATTTCAGAGTTTTTCTTCTCCTAGACTAGTTGCCACACCAAGGCTTGAGAGTCTCGTCTATCCTACTATTTCATCCATAGGTTGAGGAAGGATATATGGAATCAGATCTTTTCCCCAAGAGTATTAGTGAAAATGATTCAGTATCCCCGACAGAACTTTAACCTGACATGTCACGTCCACAGTTCACACCCGTAACCGCTAAACCGCGTCACTTCTATATAAAGCGTATAGTACAGAAACATCAAGGGTGCCGACAAAAAGGCTGGATGGACTATCTCTATTTTTTTATCATTTTAATTTAGTTTATCTAAAGAGATCAAGGGGCCCCCTCTTGAAGCTAACACTTGATTTCCCTATGAGTAAAATTTATATCCGAGGGATTTCTTAAGGATAGATGTTGTTCCTTTTAGGGCTGCTATCTGTACTTCCCTACAGTTTGGTCTTCCCGGGGATTGTTTCTAAGTATTCTCTTAGATTTTTTTTCACTAGACCAGTTGCCCCCACTACAACCAGTATGATGTGTATTTCATCGAGGGACTATGTTATTTTGAAATCATTTTTGAGATCTTGGTATTTGGTTATTGTTGTAGACCCATGCTAGGGGTCACAAAGATAACAACCACAAATTGTGACAGGTTAAAATATACAATGTATTTATTCATAGCAATACAGTAACGCCACTAAATGTGGTAGGAAATGACCGGATTCCTACCATGCGGTAAAACATGAATAGGAATGTCCTCTGTTTGAGTCTTTGCAACCATGGTATTTATTATAGATGGTTGCTTCCATTAGTTCTTCAATAGGGGTGATTTGTACCCCACAACAGTTATGTTTCCCGTTCGGCTCTATTGAGGCCATAGTCATTTGGGACGGTTACATCAATGATGAGAGCAGTTTTTTTCTGGTTTGTTCCAGATGACAATGTCTGGTTTGATGGCCTTGTCTTTTATGTATCTGCCCGCCTGTATGTCTTTATCATAGAACACTTTTCTATTCGATGTTATGGGTGAGGATTCATGTTCCCAGATGTTCAGTGATCTTTCAAGCTGCATCTCTCCGCAGATCCTCCAATGTACGTATTTACATACTTTGTTGTGGCGGGCAGTGTAATGGCCATCAGCCAAAAGGATCTTGCATCCAGACATTAGGTGGCTTGGGCTTTCAATGGCAGAGTGGCACAACCTGTGTATAGAAGCAGATGTGTTAACAATGGATACTCCATCGATTAGTTTGATCAGAAGTTTAGTTTCATCCATTGTTTAGTGGAAAGAATACTTTTGTCGATGACTTCAGCAGATGGTAGAGTTTCACCGACACCGTTTAGGCTGTTGACTTGTACGTTAAACTTCGGGTGTTTGATATTCTCATCCAGTTCATACAGTCAACAGTCACACACGCAAACCAACCGTCTAGTGTCATTATAATTGTTGTTGTTGTTGTTGTTGTTGTCGATCCTCGCTGCAACGGTGTGTCCTGCTATCCTGCTGCTGGAACATGTCCGTCATCCGCCGCCCCCATACTTGCATACTGCGCGTCACAAGTATCATCATCGTTGTATTGGGCTGTAACAAAGATTCTCATACACAGCGAAAGATAAGGCAGACTCTCTCTTTTAAATTTGATTACTTTTATTTAGGCGTCAATTTTCTGTCGCTCTTAGAAATGTTTTACTAACGAAGAGAGAGAGAGAGAGAGAGAGAGAGATCAATTTACCACTTTTATCGTAGTTAATTCCTAGCTATCTATGGTCCATTAAGTCCGTAACCATTCGAGGAGGGGGGAGGAAGGAAGTTCATCACGCCTGTATTCTTTTAGGGAAATAAATTCCCCTTTTCATTTGCGGACTACATGGAGAAATATGTCTGTTCAGCTCGCTTCCAAAAACCAGACTGGCAAAACTCAGTTTCCCCACACAAGAACCCGTGACGTCACAGAACCCTTATGCGCAGGTGCATTTTGACCCCTGACCTGAGGTCTCATCAAACGTGGTGGTCCTGTCAACGCTTGTGAGCTCTGATTGTGAGAACAAGCTTTATTTTGCACTTGATTGTACGAGTCCACCCGCACTAAATCGCGCAAGCCAAACCACGATCCCCCACACATACGTCCACTCAACATGCGTCCGGCCTCACTTGCTCTATATTCTCCGTGCTTTCATGCCAATAAGCTTTCCGATCTGCACAAGTTGATTAGTTGGTTTGTCTCCACACATCGTTGAAGGTTGAAGCATTTGCACTTTCAGCTACAACTGCCGTACGAGAGATCCAATATTTCAGGCGACATTTCTGTTTACCCAGAATGATTATGCAGATGATATTTTTCTGTTCAGAGACTAACATTCAAAGAATTTTAAAAAGACGGTGGAGAAACGCGCATAGAACGTTTTTTGCATTGTTCCAGCAATGAAAACGTTCGAGAAACCTGGGAAACCTATGGAACATTTATTAATTTTTTTTGATTCGAATACAAAAAAGACCATCAGAAAAACTGAAAAAATAAAAAAACGTATAATTAAACAGACAGAAGAAAAGTGATATAAATTTTGGTGAGCCTCCAACACCCTCAGACAACGAAATGGTTTCTATAATCTATCCCCCTTAATAAGCAAAATTATCCTGACCGAACAAAAACTGAACCTAGATCATGGCTAACCTCTCTTTCTCTTCGCTCTCAATTGTACTTACATACAAGTCCCCGCATACACCCCCCCCCACACACACATACATTTTCATTCACCACGAATCCAAACCACTTAACCTAATCCAGATACCCTCACAAATATTTAGATATTTAAACACCTTTTGCCCTCAATTTAATTTCAAACCATCAACACTGCCTACACAAAACTACATTTCACCTATTTCTCACCAAAATTAATATCACTTTTCTCTTTCTGTTTCTTTTTTTCCTTTCTCTCTTTATCATATTCTCAGCACATTTCAATACTTTCCTTCTAACTTACTTATATCCACACATTCCTGACATAGCCAGCTGGTCAAATACTCCTACTCTCCAACAATTTCACACCTAACCACAACAAAATCTCCCCTCCCCCCTCACCCATTTCACCCTTTCGACTACTTCTTTTACACTCTTATCCAACCACCCATCCCACTTTCAAATCACCTTCATTTCTTCAAATCTTTTCTAAAACTATGACACTACCTACACACCAAAAACACAGAGCCTCCTCCCCTCCTCTTTCCCCACCCTTCCACTTTTTCATTCACAGCCATCCACATTAATTTCATTCCCCGCCACTGACTTCTCTCAGCCCGGACCTTGGTCCTGCGCTCCCAGTACTGGCTACTACTTCTTCTCATTAACCCATCATGTCAACCCAATATTTTCATGTACTTCCATGACATTTTTCTTAAAATTATCATCCTGAGGAAGTCTTACAAATTAAGACGAAACGTTGATGAATACATAAAAAAACATCTTTTGGTTTTTCCTTTTTCATTTCCCATTACGTCGGATTACCCTTCCTTTCTCATATATATATATATATATATATATATATATATATATATATATATATATATATAACTGAATAAACGTAAATTGCCTTCCAAAGTAACCAGGTCTTTATTTATCTCTTCTTGCAGGAAGGATTGTGAATTTAATTACCGATGCCATCGGTGGCGTTCTGGGGAGGTCACCCTGTTAACCCTAACCCTGTTATAGCATTAAGTGCATTACGTAAAGAAGCAATTTTTCGCGTGAATAACTTACTTCTTTAGTCATCTGTCGCAAGGGTAAAGCCCCAAACAGGACCGTTTCATCGATGCGATGGTACCAGGGTCGTTTCGAAACGAGATGCACAACATAGTTGTACAACAAGCTGGGGTAGAAGGCGACCCGTGCAAACATGTACGTGGCTGAGTTTGACATGACGGATTCAGTGCGATGATCCACTTATGCTCCAGCGACAATGATCTACCAATCTCAACCGAGCCTGAAAAATACAAAAAAATAAAAAACAGTTTCAGATAATAAATAAAAATAAAATAATACATGTTGTTGAATAACATTTTAGGCATTGATTTTTCTCAAAAGTTTTTTTAAATTTTTTTTTTATGGAAATCGCTCCATGAAGCCACTTGATGTAAGGAGCTAACAAGAACGAAATATGATTATCGCAAAGACAGGAGATGCCTATTGACCTTAGTCTTGAAAAGACCAAGATTAGTAAGAGGAAAACAGTCAGCAGGAAGAGAGTTCCACAATCCTGCAGTTCTTGAAAAGAAGCTACTTGAATAGGAGGTTGTATTACAACGAGGTATCAAAACAGCGAATTGATGGAGACCACTAGACCAACGAGTCAAACGAGCTGGAACAAAAGAAGCAGGGAATAGATCACATAATTCTGAAGAACACATGCCATAATAGTATTGATAGAAAAGACTGAGACTAACAACATCACGTCTGTGAGAGAGAGGGTAAAGAGAAGAAGAAAGCGTAGGGCCAATCAAATTACAGATACGTTTCTGCACCTTATCAACAACCCTCAAATGGGACAGAGATTCACCAGCCGAAAAATGACAACAGTACTCCATACATGGTCTGATTGTAGATTTGTAGAGATAGAGAATAGCCTCAGGTGTGAGAAATTGTTTGGAGCGATAGAGAGAACCGACTTTACGAGAAGACGAAAGAGCAAGTTAAGACTATTAGTCACATTTGGAGAACAAATCAGATTCAACTACTTTGTTTTTTTTACTAATGAGTTCCCACTAATTAAGGTCCGGCGGCCACTCGAGGATAAGGGTTAATGATGAAGAATATTATGAGAGGATTGAAAATGTTGAGCCGTCCTCTTAATTTAAAACTAATGTAAACAGACATCTCGCTGCGCAGCTCCCAATTTAGGTTGCCCCCCCCCCCCCCAAAAAAAAAACCTTCACCCTTTTCCTCAGTAGCCCCTTACGTCTACAGCGGCGGTCTGTAAAGTAAAAAAATAAAATAAATAAATAAATAAAAAATAAAAATAATTTAAAAAAAAATAAAATAAAAATAAAAATAAAAAGACGGTGCTTATGCTGATTAGCAGCCTATGAAAAAATTATTTTTATATAAAAACAATGGGTATATGTTACGACGCTCAGCAGAGGCGCGAACGGGGTCCAAAAAAAGAACGAGAAAGAGTTTAAAAACATAAATTTGCAACAAGTAAAGTTGACTTATGTCTAGAATAGACATTTTTCTACTTACCTATGTAATTTGTTTGTATTTTTACGTAGTATAAATGGCTTTTTATTAGATGTTAAAAAAAATTTCTTGTTTTTTAAAACATCTAGTTTCTCAAAGAAAATGCCTCTATATTATTACGTAGAGCGGCCATTTTGAATTCTTCGAAACCCCTCTGTTGAACATAAATTTCTAATAAATAGCACTTCAAACGGGTTTAAAATACAAACAAATAGCACATGCAAGTTTGAAACTAACTTTTACAGCTTACAGTTACTTTTATTTGTTGTAAATTTGTTTTTTTAGCGTTTTTACTCTGCTGAGTCTCGTAAAAGATGCCCAAAACAATAATATATACTTATTAAGCATTATATTCTTACCCACTGTACGAAAAAATTATCCACTAGAACTTTAATTACAAGTATTTTTCCATTCTGCGTATCATAACAGCGACTCGTTCAGTAAGCCTCCATCTTGTTTTTTAAGATGATTTCAGTTATCTGCCCTTGAAATCTTCTTAAAAAACAAAATGGAGGCTTAGTGAACGAGTCGCTGTTATGATACGCAGAATGGAAAAATACTTGTAATTAAAGTTCTAGTGGATAATTTTTTCTACCTTTCGATACAGTGAGTAAGAATATAATGCTTAATAAGTATATATTATTGTTTTTATATAAAAATAATTTTTTCATATGGCCGCTAATCAGCATAAGCACCTAAAAGACTAATATTTTGAAGCATGATGTACACAAATACAAATGTTTAGCTTTTTCTTCTTTTTCTTTTCTCCATCATTATGGACATTACGTTGCCTCGGATGAAGTGTGGGTGGTTACAACCCCACCAGAAATTGTTTGCAACGGCCACTTCACGTGTGTTGCAATATCAAAACATGGACTCATTAGTTTTAACGGTTTTGAAGATGCGTCATGATCAACACTAAGCGCTACTTAATGGTCGTTAATAGGTATTTAAAACGATGAAGAGTGATTCCAACAGGATGGGTCAAGAGATGAGTGTTCCTATTTACTTTCCTCCCCACGAGGGCACAATTAGACATAAGCTCTGTTTTTTAATGAGGGGAAAATCCAGCTCCCCCAAAAGAAGCACTCTGAGTTAGAACAAACATTAAAATTGCCTCAGTCTAGAAGGACTTCTCCTTCACTGGCCGAAGACAAGATAGGCAAAGTGTAACATCAGAACAGATACTACACCTTTGTTTCTCACCAAAAAGCCAACATTCGAGTGGGTCCCTTAGTGAACAAAGCCAACGACGGCCTCCCGCTTATTCCGGTGCCCGGAAAACTCGTCACAGGAAAATTCGTAAACGGAAAATTCGTAAATGGAAAATTCGTAAATGGAAAATTCGTAAACGGAAAATTCGTCACTTTTGGCAAAGTAGGAAAATTCGGCAATTATCGAATGAATATCGATTGAAAATAGATTTTAGAACCGTTTTTGCAGGAAATATACTTGTACATACGAGGCTACCCACCTCCCCAGTGGAGAACATTTTTTCATATTATTTTTTTGGTACTTGTGCAGTTTACGAACCGTGCTATTTTTTAGATAAGATTTTCAAGTTAAATTAAATTTTTACGATATCTTTTGTTTATTAAATTGTTAGGTAAAAGTACAGAATAGTTAACACCCCCCCCCCCCCACTCACTCCATGTTATGAATGGCTTTCTAAATAATGTTATTTCAACCCAGTTCGTAATTACGTTACGAAATTAAAGGTTTGGATCGGGTTATTTTTTACATAAAATTTTCAAGTTAAATTCAATTTTTACGATATCTTCCGTTTATTAAATCGTTATGTGAAAGTACAGAATAGTTGACAAAGCACCCCCCCCCCCATTCTCCTTATGTAAAAAATCGTTGTCTAAATAATGTTATTATTTCAAGCCTGGTTCGTAATTAAGTTACGAGATTAAATCCATCATAATTCATTTTGATTTATTCGTAAACAAGTCAGCCATTTTAATTGACAAAACATCAATTACTTCGTGTGTGTGCAAAACTTGAAAGGAATGTATAAACTATCGAGTAACTGGCTTTAAATTCTTAGAAAATTTCCATGTATTTAAAAAAGCAAAATTG
This sequence comes from Sepiola atlantica, assembly GCA_963556195.1. Classification (NCBI taxonomy): domain Eukaryota; kingdom Metazoa; phylum Mollusca; class Cephalopoda; order Sepiida; family Sepiolidae; genus Sepiola; species Sepiola atlantica. The sequence goes on along the minus strand of OY744543.1, from coordinate 75,641,612 downwards.
TTTTCTAACTAATTCAGTGTTTTTATTTCATCTTGCCTAAAACTTGTTTTAACTAACAACTTTATTTAATACTTAAAAAAAGAAATTCTTCTTTCAAATAAATCGTTGTATGGTCGGAACAAAAAAATCAGAAAAATACAGCCAATTCATTGTCTGCCATTTTAGTTGTGAAACGATGGATTAACCACTTTTTCTCACAGTGATTTTGAAGTAAAAATTTAATTTAACTTGAAAATCTTATCAAAAAAATAGCCCGGTTCGTAAACTGCACAAGTACCAAAAAAATAATATGAAAAAATGTTCTCCACTGGGGAGGTGGGTAGCCTCGTATGTACAAGTATATCTCCTGTAAAAACGGTTCTAAAATCTATTTTCAATCGATATTTATTCGATAATTGCCGAATTTTCCTACTTTGCCAAAAGTGACGAATTTTCCGTTTACGAATTTTCCATTTACGAATTTTCCGTTTACGAATTTTCCTGTGACGAGTTTTCCTAAATTCGCTTATTCCTGTTACCCACCATCTTGGACAATAGACTACAACTCGATAGCCCTAGACGGCAGTTCGGATTTAGTCAACCCTTGTTCCCGGATTCCCAACCATTGGTTGTTATCGGCCGCTTGCATTGCAACAAAAGTCCTCGAAGACGGCACCGTCAAAAGGTATTTACTTCCCCACGACGAGAGCCAGAATTGAAGGTGTTTGTACAAAGAAGCGTACATATGAAAAAAAAAAAACGCTGAAAATCGCAGTTCCAATTAAATTAACCGGAAAACTTTTTGAAATACTTATGTATCAAGCAAAAATAAGTTTGTACACCAAAAATTAGCAAAAACTATCGAGTAGAATTGTAATTGAAAATAAAAATCCGTTATATCGTTTAATCGGGTTAGGCCATTGATTCGAGCGAAAAACACGAAATTCAGGGGGAGATAATTCAATCTGTCATATTAACAAGTAATAAATCAATGGCAGTCATCAAAATACGATGAAACTGATTTTTATTTTAAATTAAAATTCTACTCGGTCATTTCCCCTACTTTTTGGTGAAGATGCTTATTTAAATCTGCTGCGTAAGTATATAATACTGGTTTTTTTTGGGGGGGGGTATTCATAATTTAATACGGACGCTTCTCTGTATAAGCACCGAATTGAGGCGCGTACACGTGCAATCAGTTAACTAAACCCTTGATAAGATAAGTTCGCGAAGCATGTTTTCGCAAACCCAATTTAACCACCTCCTTTCTGAACTTGCAAACCCCTGTCTTTTATATATATATATATATATATATATATATATATATATATATATATATATATATATATATATATATATATATGCGTTCATTTTTCTCACCGAGTAAAACTGCTTTAAATTATATATACCAGTGTTGTTGTGTGTCTTCTCAAAAAAGATGTCGCCCTATTTCTATTTTGCACTTGTTTTGCCAATTGTTATTGCGTTCTCACGTAATTGTTATTGCATTCTCACGTAATTGTTATTGCATTCTCACGTAATTGTTATTGCATTCTCACGTAATTGTTATTGCATTCTCACGTAATTGTTATTGCATTCTCACGCAATTGTTATTGCGTTCTCACGTAATTGTTATTGCATTCTCACGTAATTGTTATTGCATTCTCACGTAATTGTTATTGCATTCTCACATAATTGTTATTGCATTCTCACGTAATTGTTATTGCATTCTCACGCAATTGTTATTGCATTCTCACGTAATTGTTATTGCGTTCTCACGCAATTGTTATTGCATTCTCACGTAATTGTTATTGCGTTCTCACGTAATTGTTATTGCATTCTCACGTAATTGTTATTGCGTTCTCACGCAATTGTTATTGCATTCTCACGTAATTGTTATTGCATTCTCACGTAATTGTTATTGCGTTCTCACGCAATTGTTATTGCATTCTCACGTAATTGTTATTGCATTCTCACGTAATTGTTATTGCATTCTCACGTAATTGTTATTGCATTCTCACGTAATTGTTATTGCGTTCTCACGCAATTGTTATTGCATTCTCACGTAATTGTTATTGCATTCTCACGTAATTGTTATTGCGTTCTCACGCAATTGTTATTGCATTCTCACGTAATTGTTATTGCATTCTCACGTAATTGTTATTGCGTTCTCACGCAATTGTTATTGCGTTCTCACGTAATTGTTATTGCATTCTCACGTAATTGTTATTGCGTTCTCACGCAATTGTTATTGCATTCTCACGTAATTGTTATTGCATTCTCACGCAATTGTTATTGCGTTCTCACGTAATTGTTATTGCATTCTCACGTAATTGTTATTGCGTTCTCACGTAATTGTTATTGCATTCTCACGTAATTGTTATTGCGTTCTCACGCAATTGTTATTGCATTCTCACGTAATTGTTATTGCATTCTCACGTAATTGTTATTGCATTCTCACGCAATTGTTATTGCATTCTCACGTAATTGTTATTGCGTTCTCACGCAATTGTTATTGCATTCTCACGTAATTGTTATTGCATTCTCACGTAATTGTTATTGCGTTCTCACGCAATTGTTATTGCATTCTCACGTAATTGTTATTGCGTTCTCACGCAATTGTTATTGCATTCTCACGCAATTGTTATTGCATTCTCACGTAATTGTTATTGCATTCTCACGTAATTGTTATTGCATTCTCACGCAATTGTTATTGCATTCTCACGTAATTGTTATTGCATTCTCACGTAATTGTTATTGCGTTCTCACGCAATTGTTATTGCATTCTCACGTAATTGTTATTGCATTCCCACGTAATTGTTATTGCATTCTCACACAATTGTTATTGCATTCTCACGTAATTGTTATTGCATTCCCACGTAATTGTTATTGCATTCTCACGTAATTGTGATTGCATTCTCACGTAATTGTTATTGCATTCTCACACAATTGTTATTGCATTCTCACGTAATTGTTATTGCATTCCCACGTAATTGTTATTGCATTCTCACACAATTGTTATTGCATTCTCACACAATTGTTATTGCATTCCCACGTAATTGTTATTGCATTCTCACGCAATTGTTATTGCATTCTCACGTAATTGTGATTGCATTCTCACGTAATTGTTATTGCATTCTCACGTAATTGTTATTGCATTCTCACGTAATTGTTATTGCATTCCCACGTAATTGTTATTGCATTCTCACGTAATTGTGATTGCATTCTCACGTAATTGTTATTGCATTCTCACGCAATTGTTATTGCATTCTCACGTAATTGTGATTGCGTTCTCACGTAATTGTTATTGCATTCTCACACAATTGTTATTGCATTCCCACGTAATTGTTATTTCATTCCCACGCAATTGTTATTGCATTCCCACGCAGTTGTTATTGCATTCTCACATAATTGTTATTGCATTCTCACGCAATTGTTATTTCATTCCCACGTAATTGTTATTTCATTCCCACGCAATTGTTATTGCATTCCCACGCAATTGTTATTGCATTCTCACATAATTGTTATTGCATTCTCACGCAATTGTTATTGCGTTCTCACGCAATTGTTATTGCATTCTCACGTAATTGTTATTGCATTCTCACGTAATTGTTATTGCATTCTCACGTAATTGTTATTGCATTCTCACGCAATTGTTATTGCATTCTCACGTAATTGTTATTGCATTCTCACGTAATTGTTATTGCATTCCCACGTAATTGTTATTGCATTCCCACGTAATTGTTATTGCATTCTCACGTAATTGTGATTGCATTCTCACGTAATTGTTATTGCATTCTCACGCAATTGTTATTGCATTCTCACGTAATTGTGATTGCGTTCTCACGTAATTGTTATTGCATTCTCACACAATTGTTATTGCATTCCCACGTAATTGTTATTTCATTCCCACGCAATTGTTATTGCATTCCCACGCAGTTGTTATTGCATTCTCACATAATTGTTATTGCATTCTCACGCAATTGTTATTTCATTCCCACGTAATTGTTATTTCATTCCCACGCAATTGTTATTGCATTCCCACGCAATTGTTATTGCATTCTCAAATAATTGTTATTGCATTCTCACGCAATTGTTATTGCGTTCTCACGCAATTGTTATTGCATTCTCACGTAATTGTTATTGCATTCTCACATAATTGTTATTGCATTCTCACGCAATTGTTATTGCGTTCTCACGTAATTGTTATTGCATTCTCACATAATTGTTATTGCATTCTCACGCAATTGTTATTGCATTCCCACGCAATTGTTATTGCATTCTCACGTAATTGTTATTGCATTCTCACATAATTGTTATTGCGTTCTCACGTAATTGTTATTGCATTCTCACATAATTGTTATTGCATTCTCACGCAATTGTTATTGCATTCCCACGCAATTGTTATTGCATTCTCACATAATTGTTATTGCATTCTCACGCAATTGTTATTGCGTTCTCACGCAATTGTTATTGCATTCTCACGTAATTGTTATTGCATTCTCACATAATTGTTATTGCATTCTCACGCAATTGTTATTGCGTTCTCACGTAATTGTTATTGCATTCTCACATAATTGTTATTGCATTCTCACGCAATTGTTATTGCATTCTCACACAATTGTTATTTCATTCTCACGCAATTGTTATTGCATTCCCACGCAATTGTTATTTCATTCCCACGCAATTGTTATTGCATTCCTACGCAATTGTTATTGCATTCCCACGTAATTGTTATTGCATTCTCACGCAATTGTTATTGCATTCCCACATAATTGTTATTGCATTCTCACGCAATTGTTATTGCATTCTCACACAATTGTTATTTCATTCTCACGCAATTGTTATTGCATTCCCACGCAATTGTTATTTCATTCCCACGCAATTGTTATTGCATTCCCACGCAATTGTTATTGCATTCCCACGCAATTGTTATTGCATTCCCACGCAATTGTTATTGCATTCTCACGCAATTGTTATTTCATTCCCACACAATTGTTATTGCATTCTCACACAATTGTTATTTCATTCCCACGCAATTGTTATTTCATTCCCACGCAATTGTTATTGCATTCCCACGCAATTGTTATTGCATTCCCACGCAATTGTTATTGCATTCTCACGTAATTGTTATTGCATTCCCACGCAATTGTTATTGCATTCCCACGCAATTGTTATTGCATTCCCACGCAATTGTTATTGCATTCCCACGTAATTGTTATTGCATTCCCACGCAATTGTTATTGCATTCCCACGCAATTGTTATTGCATTCCCACGTAATTGTTATTGCATTCCCACGTAATTGTTATTGCATTCTCACGCAATTGTTATTGCGTTCTCACATAATTGTTATTGCATTCTCACGTAATTGTTATTGCATTCCCACGTAATTGTTATTGCATTCCCACGTAATTGTTATTGCATTCCCACGCAATTGTTATTGCATTCCCACGCAATTGTTATTGCATTCCCACGTAATTGTTATTGCATTCCCACGTAATTGTTATTGCATTCTCACGCAATTGTTATTGCGTTCTCACGTAATTGTTATTGCATTCTCACGTAATTGTTATTGCATTCTCACGTAATTGTTATTGCATTCTCACATAATTGTTATTGCATTCTCACGCAATTGTTATTGCGTTCTCACGTAATTGTTATTGCATTCTCACATAATTGTTATTGCATTCTCACGCAATTGTTATTGCATTCCCACGCAATTGTTATTGCATTCTCACATAATTGTTATTGCATTCTCACGCAATTGTTATTGCATTCTCACGTAATTGTTATTGCATTCTCACATAATTGTTATTGCATTCTCACGCAATTGTTATTGCGTTCTCACGTAATTGTTATTGCATTCTCACATAATTGTTATTGCATTCTCACGCAATTGTTATTGCATTCTCACACAATTGTTATTTCATTCTCACGCAATTGTTATTGCATTCCCACGCAATTGTTATTGCATTCCCACGCAATTGTTATTGCATTCCTACGCAATTGTTATTGCATTCCCACGTAATTGTTATTGCATTCTCACGCAATTGTTATTGCATTCCCACATAATTGTTATTGCATACTCACGCAATTGTTATTGCATTCTCACACAATTGTTATTTCATTCTCACGCAATTGTTATTGCATTCCCACGCAATTGTTATTTCATTCCCACGCAATTGTTATTGCATTCCCACGCAATTGTTATTGCATTCCCACGCAATTGTTATTGCATTCCCACGCAATTGTTATTGCATTCTCACGCAATTGTTATTTCATTCCCACACAATTGTTATTGCATTCTCACACAATTGTTATTTCATTCCCACGCAATTGTTATTTCATTCCCACGCAATTGTTATTGCATTCCCACGCAATTGTTATTGCATTCCCACGCAATTGTTATTGCATTCTCACGTAATTGTTATTGCATTCCCACGCAATTGTTATTGCATTCCCACGCAATTGTTATTGCATTCCCACGCAATTGTTATTGCATTCCCACGTAATTGTTATTGCATTCCCACGCAATTGTTATTGCATTCCCACGCAATTGTTATTGCATTCCCACGTAATTGTTATTGCATTCCCACGTAATTGTTATTGCATTCCCACGCAATTGTTATTGCATTCCCACGCAATTGTTATTGCATTCCCACGCAATTGTTATTGCATTCCCACGTAATTGTTATTGCATTCCCACGCAATTGTTATTTCATTCCCACGCAATTGTTATTGCATTCCCACGCAATTGTTATTGCATTCCCACGCAATTGTTATTGCATTCCCACGCAATTGTTATTGCATTCTCACGTAATTGTTATTGCATTCCCACGCAATTGTTATTGCATTCCCACGCAATTGTTATTGCATTCCCACGCAATTGTTATTGCATTCCCACGCAATTGTTATTGCATTCCCACGCAATTGTTATTGCATTCCCACGCAATTGTTATTTCATTCCCACGCAATTGTTATTTCATTCCCACGCAATTGTTATTGCATTCCCACGCAATTGTTATTGCATTCTCACGCAATTGTTATTGCATTCTCACGTAATTGTTATTGCATTCTCACGCAATTGTTATTGCATTCCCACACAATTGTTATTGCATTCCCACACAATTGTTATTGCATTCTCACACAATTGTTATTTCATTCCCACGCAATTGTTATTTCATTCCCACGCAATTGTTATTTCATTCCCACGCAATTGTTATTGCATTCTCACGCAATTGTTATTGCATTCTCACGCAATTGTTATTGCATTCTCACACAATTGTTATTTCATTCCCACGTAATTGTTATTGCATTCTCACGCAATTGTTATTGCATTCTCACGCAATTGTTATTGCATTCTCACGCAATTGTTATTGCATTCTCACGCAATTGTTATTGCATTCTCACACAATTGTTATTTCATTCCCACGTAATTGTTATTGCATTCTCACGCAATTGTTATTGCATTCTCACGCAATTGTTATTGCATTCTCACGCAATTGTTATTGCATTCTCACGTAATTGTTATTGCATTCTCACACAATTGTTATTTCATTCCCACGTAATTGTTATTGCATTCTCACGCAATTGTTATTGCATTCTCACGTAATTGTTATTGCATTCTCACGTAATTGTTATTGCATTCTCACACAATTGTTATTGCATTCTCACGCAATTGTTATTGCATTCTCACGCAATTGTTATTGCATTCTCACACAATTGTTATTGCATTCTCACGCAATTGTTATTGCATTCTCACGCAATTGTTATTGCATTCTCACGTAATTGTTATTGCATTCTCACGTAATTGTTATTGCATTCTCACACAATTGTTATTTCATTCCCACGTAATTGTTATTGCATTCTCACATAATTGTTATTGCATTCTCACGTAATTGTTATTGCATTCTCACACAATTGTTATTTCATTCCCACGCAATTGTTATTGCATTCTCACGCAATTGTTATTGCATTCTCACGCAATTGTTATTGCATTCTCACACAATTGTTATTTCATTCCCACGTAATTGTTATTGCATTCTCACGCAATTGTTATTGCATTCTCACGCAATTGTTATTGCATTCTCACACAATTGTTATTTCATTCCCACGTAATTGTTATTGCATTCTCACACAATTGTTATTGCATTCTCACGCAATTGTTATTGCGTTCTCACGCAATTGTTATTGCATTCTCACACAATTGTTATTTCATTCCCACGTAATTGTTATTTCATTCCCACGTAATTGTTATTGCATTCTCACGTAATTGTTATTGCATTCCCACGCAATTGTTATTGCATTCTCACGTAATTGTTATTGCATTCTCACGCAATTGTTATTGCATTCCCACGTAATTGTTATTGCATTCTCACGTAATTGTTATTGCATTCTCACACAATTGTTATTTCATTCCCACGTAATTGTTATTTCATTCCCACGTAATTGTTATTTCATTCCCACGTAATTGTTATTGCATTCTCACGCAATTGTTATTGCATTCTCACGTAATTGTTATTGCATTCTCACGTAATTGTTATTGCATTCTCACGCAATTGTTATTGCATTCCCACGCAATTGTTATTGCATTCTCACGTAATTGTTATTGCATTCTCACGCAATTGTTATTGCATTCTCACGCAATTGTTATTGCATTCTCACACAATTGTTATTTCATTCCCACGTAATTGTTATTTCATTCCCACGTAATTGTTATTGCATTCTCACGTAATTGTTATTGCATTCCCACGCAATTGTTATTGCATTCCCACGCAATTGTTATTGCATTCTCACGTAATTGTTATTGCATTCTCACGTGCGAGAATTAAACTTTCTTCCTGGGTACATTTAATCCCAACAACTCTAACGATATCGTATTTGAACGAAATATTAAATTGAAATAAAAACGCTTCAAAGACTTTAAGAAAAAAAAAATGCAGGTAGGTAGAAAGTAACTTTGATTGCTTTTGGTAACAATTATTTGAAGACTATTTGTATTTTTTTGTGTTTTTTCACTCTTTTTTGTCGTGTTAACTATAATGCACCATTGTCAGATTATTTACAGTGAAATAAGTTTGAGTAGTATTAAAAGTTTAGTAAAAACAAACAAAATAACATGAAACATTAATAATACGAAGTTAGGTGCTTTTACAGTTTAGCGGATACTTAAAATAAAACAAACTGAGGAATTTTGAATGTTTGATGTACGTACCTGTCACGCAATGAATATTCCTATACCAAAAATCACGTAAATTAATCAAGTAGTTTTTTTTTTTATAATAGAAAAACTAATTTCATCGATTAGCGAATAGCGTGGAAATACGTCCTCCATTACGAGTTATTCAAATTATATTCAAGGGAGATAACCGAAATTCATAAGCCTTAATGGAGGCCGTATTTCCACGTTATTCGTTAATCAGTAAAATTTAATTTTCTTTTATAAAATAAAAACTACTTCATTAATTTACGTATTTTTTGGTATAGGATTTATTCAACCCGTGACAGGTACGTACATCAAACAGATATTACTTTGTTTTATTTTAAGTATCCGCTAAACTGTAAAAGCACCCGAAGTTATAGCAAGTTGAATCGTACACGCGAATGGCTGAGAATAAAAATGTCGGCAAAATTATGCACATTTTTAAACAATAAAAACAAACGAAAACAAAAATAAAATGTTTGCTATTTGTGAAATACGTTTTTTACTTGGTAACCTTTTTTTTTGTTTCTAGCTTATTTGATTGGGTTTATTGATCCTTATAATCGATTAACACACACACACACGCACACACACACACACACACACTCGTAATCGGATTATTAATGGAAAAGAAGAAAAACACAATTTTTCCATGACAACAATCCTTGAAATTATATTTCTGAATTTTTTTAGATGAGGATTGATAATTTTCCCAATTTTGGTTATTCGGACTACATTTCTCATCTTGAGTGTTATCATCACAACGTTTCGGCCGCTGTAACCTCTGGCCTTCTTGGATTAAATAAAGGGTTCCGTTCGAAATTCCGTCCAGATTCCCGCGTTCGACAGAAATATTCCCGAGTTCGAAGAAGGCCGGAGATTACAGCGGCCGAAACGTTGTGATGATAACACTCAAGATGAAAAATGAAAATGTAGTCCGAATAACCAAAATTATGCAAACGATCCTTGAAGTCTGGAGTTGCCCATGAAGTGAGGGGGTGCTTTTTTTTTTTTTTTTTCTAATTATTTGTTAAAAAAAAAAAAAAAGTGAAAAATTATTCGATTTGATTAGTATTTAAAAGCAAAATCAATTTAATGCGAAACTTAAAAAATCAAACAAATAAAGGAAGTATAAAACTAGTTACGTTACTTTAAACGGGTGAAGGGACAGAATAGTTAACAAAGCCACCATCCCGTCATGCTTGTGTTAAGGATGGGTTTTATTTACTCCTCCCCAGGAGTTAGGCACAAGGCCAGTTTTATCTTACTCCCACAAGTAAGATGTAACCCAAGATCGGGTCGAGAAAGTGGGGTTTGAAAAGCCAGCACTCGAGACGTGAGCACTCTGGCCATTTAAAAATTGCCTGGGCAGCCCCGTCGGCATTCCCCGGTAGGGGCGCCTCAGACAGTAAGCAATAAACTTACTCCTCCCCAAAGAGGGGAGGCGAAGCCTGGGAGGGTGCACCTCCTAGAACTGCACAGGACAGGCGTGCAGTATCCATCGGAACAGATACTACACTTTGATCTTAGCCAAAAGGCCGAGGACCACTCAAGCTTGTGTTAAGGATGTTTATTTACTCCTCCCGGAGTTAGGCACAAGGCCAGTTTTATCTTACTCCCACAAGTAAGATGTGACCACAGCTTGGGTCGAGAAAGTGGGGTTAAAAGCCAGCGCTCAAGGATGGGTTTCTAAATAATAATATTGTTATTATTTGAAAACCCATTCTTAACATACATGGGCGGGAGGGAGGGGCTATGTTAACTATTCTGTACTTTCACCGTTAAAGAGTCATTTCATTACAAGATTGTCCAACTTTTTACCTTTTTGAATCCAAGAAAATTACAAATAATTCGGTGTTTGTATTATTTTTTTTCCTTTCTTTCTTTGAAAACTCGCACAATTTGCAGTTGGTTGGCAATTTGAATTATTGGCGAACGAAAGTTCCACTGCTGTTTTATCAATTGTCGCACACACACGATCAGAGCTGGCGAAAGATGCGGGGCGCGAGTCTGTCACATTGTCATAAGTTCAGTCGAGATAGTAAATATCGGACAATTTTTCTCTGGACCCGTGAGAATGAATGTGATATTTGTAATTGTTTAATGTTTAAAACAAGCCAAGTCCGCTTCTATATACCAACTATCACAAACTAAACATAGCTTTTTAGTTATTAACTCTCTCTCACCCTTTCTCTCTCTCTCTCTCTCTCTCTCACACACACACACACACACACACACACACACACCCACACACAATACTCTCTCTCTCTCTCTCTCTCTCTCTCTCTCTCTCTCTCTCTCTCTATATATATATATATATATATATATATATATATATATATATATATATATATATATATATATATCCCTCTTGGAGATAGATAGAAAATATCCCTCTCCCCCCCCCCTCTCTAGGAGATAGATAGACAGACAGATAAATAATCTCTCTCTCCCTTCCTTCCATCCATTGCTGTTTCTAGGAGATATAGATTGAGAATCTCTCTATAGATCCCTCTTTCTCGGAGATAGAGAGATAGAATTTCTCTTCCCCCCCCCTCTCACCTCTCTCTGATAGATAGATAGATAGATAGATAGATAGATAGATAGATAGAAAAGGAGAGCGATATATATATATATATATATATATATATATATATATATATAGAGAGAGAGAGAGAGAGAGAGAGAGAAAGAGAGAAAGAGAGGGGAAAGAGATAGATAGATAGATAATTCCCCCCGTTATCCCTCTCTCTATTTCTTTGATTCTAAGAGATATATAGATAATCTTTTTCGCCTTCTTCCTCTCTCTTTTTAGGAGATAGATATATTTTTTACCCCTCTCTCTCTCTCTCTCTCTCTCTCTCTCTCTCTCTCTCTCTCTCTCTCTCTGAGATAGATAGATATGAATGGAATGAGATAGATAGATAGATAGATAGATAGATAGATAGATAGATAGATATGAACGAATGAGATAGATAGATAGATAGAGACGAACGGAATTAGATAGATAGATAGATAGATAGATAGATAGATAGATAGATAGATAGATACCCTTCCCCCCCCCCCCGTTCTCCCTCTCTCTATTTCTAAGAGATATATAGATAATTTTTCTCGCTCTCCCCTCTCTCTTTCTAGGAGATAGATAGATTTTACTCCCCCCCCCTCTCTCTCTCTCTGAGATAGATAGATACCCTCCGTCCCCCTTTCTCTCTTTCTTTGATTCTAAGAAATATATAGATAGTCTCTCTCTCTCTCTCTCTCTCCCCCCTCTCTCTCTCTCTCTCTCGTTAGTTTTTGTACGAGGATAAAAAGGAATTATTCCTTAAATCCTTTTTTTATGGATCAAGAAAAGAAATTATAGACTTGTTTTGTTCAATGTTCATACATATTTCTGGTTCGCATCTCACTCGTGCGTAATTCCATTTCTTTTAAAAAATTTTTATTAATGAATGTAAAATTTAACAAAAAATCTGAATTTGTAAAACACCTGTTGTGTCAAAAAAAGAAAAAAAAACTTTTTACGCAACAGCGGGTGTTTTTAATGTCTTTATTTATTCAATTTTATTTTTTAAATTCCAATGGCATTGAAGACTTCAATCTGTGTATAGCAATGTGATATCCCAGTCAAACATATGTTTTGCAGCAGCTGGACTTTTTCAAGTTCAAGCGACTTAAACACAGAAAAACAAAAACAAATACAAAATCGCAGTTCAATGTGTAATTAATTGAGTAAATAATAAAATTAAAATAAGAACTAATAAAAAAAGAAGAAGAAAAAAACCGAAAAAAAAACCAGAATACGTGATTTGTTTTTTGTTGCGTGTGGAATCGATAATTTTAATCTTGGCCAAATAATAAGCTTTGGACCCGGTCAATACTGTGTTTGTTTATGTTAGTCGATTGGTCTGGTATTTTAAGTTTAATCACATTAGCGACTCCTTTAAAAAAAAAAAAAGGAAAAAAAACTTTATTAGTGATTATAAAATTATAAATTACCTCCCTTGGATCATATACAAGTTATCCCTCTTGAATTATACTGAGCAACGAAAGAATGAATTCCCTTGTTCCCAGAAATAAAAAATCTAATTCTTGCCACATGGGGAATATAGAACCCAAATATAATTCTCTTTCTGGCTTGGACGCCTAAGCCATCGGACGTGGCTCAGTTCAGCTGCCATCTTGGCATGACTTTCACAAAGCTTGGCTCCGTATTCCCTCAGGTATGTTCTGGTCGCAGTCACACGAAACTACCAGAACGATTTGACTCAAATCTAAATAATATTTACTTAACTATTGCACACGTAGCCTCTTTCTTTCTTTCGGCCCCAACAACACATGTGTACTTCGATTGTAATGGGACATTGATGTATTCTTTTCTTTGGTAATTAGGTCTGTAGTTTTCACCCCTCTATGTATGCTGTTTCGCGCGTTTGGGTAACTCTCCGAAACACGCGGTTGCTAAAGCCGTCAACGCTAGAATATTTCCTATAACCTTAATACTTCACATTTATCGATATTTTGTTTAATAAATAATAAATTTATTTCGATATATTTTGCATCAACTTAAATTGCGGGGGGGGGGGGGGGGCTAAGTTATACTGCAGCAATGTTGGTTAATATTAACTTTAGAAGAACCCTAGAAAAATGCTTGAAGTTTTAAGGGGCTTTTCCCTAGTGGACCCCTCACGGGTACATTTAGAGATTCCATTGTCTTCCCTGATAAATTTTACATATGAATACACTTTAAAATTTTATGTAGATTCTCTAACTTTTCTTTCTATAGGGAACATACAAACATCACACACACATATACACACAGATACATTGAGTTTTTTTTATATATATACAGAAAATATAGAATATATACATAGATCTAGATATATAGAGAGCGAGAAAGAGAAAGCGATAAAGAGGGAGGCAAACAGTCAGACAGATAGATGGAGAGGTTGTAACACCTCTCCATACTAAATATATTAAAATTCTTCACTTACATTTATTATATTAAAAAAGGAAAAATATATTCTTTGACTTATTTTTTTTTTTAATCGGGGGGTAGAATCGAAATCGCACACTCGATGTTTTCAGTCTAATACATTCTCAACTAAATAATTCAGACTTTTAAAATAATACTCATAATGAAAAAATCGGATATACGTATTTGAAGATTTAAGAGGTTCTGGCTTCATGGGTCACTTAGAGAATGGGGCACGTAGCTATTCGGCACATACAGGGTAACGTAGAGACTTGGGACCACTTCCATTGTCTTCCTCAGAGAATGTTATACATATGATATAAATTCCATTAAAATGGAATATATTTGAAATTTTAAAAGGAGGTTCAGGGTCTCCAAAGGCACTTCAAGATTTGAGATGACTTCCATTGTATTCTCCGGAGAATTTTATACATATGATATTAATTTATTTAAAAAAATTTTTTTTTTATGGAAATCGCTTCAGACAAGGCACGAAGCCACTTGATGTAAGGAGCTAAAAAAAGAAATACTACTTCAAGGTGACAAACTTTGAGGAATATTTATTAATTGATGTCTAATATCTATTGTTCAAATTTGACAAAAATTGGAAGTAGTTGAATTTTCATAAAGGGCTTCTACCCTCTTTTTGCACCCTTGACAGAAAACTAAATTAAACGAAATATAGCCCACATTACTCATCCTTACGCCTAGCAGCTGCATTCTAAAAATTGATGGTCCTCGGTATGACCTTAAAAGACATCCAGTGGCGAGGCCTCCATTTGGGAGCTGTGGGGAATGTGGAGTTGCCCCTTAGTTGCCATTGCTCCCAGGTCCACTCTGGCTTGGTGTCGTAGTACCTGTAAGGGCCCCATCTATGGGTCAAATAGAACCTACTGGCATTACCAAATCAGGCTGTCTGAAGTTATTGACTTCCTGACTCAAAATGCACCAAACATTGATGTTTTATTGTTTTTTTTGTTGTTTTTTTTTACAAAACGCAATCATGTTCTGCAAAATCCAAAACAAAAAACAACAATTTCCCTCCCTCCACCTTTCCCTCCTCCCGTCTTTCCTCTCTCTCCCTTCCCCCATTTGACTCAACCAAACACCATGAATAAATACTTAAACATATAAAGAACTTGAAGCATAAGAACCTTCACCAAAATGACCTGATTCAGCATTAAATACCTGAAAAGGGTTGATATGCCATAAAAAAACAACTAAATTTTACCAAAATGACCTGATTCGACATTAAATAACCTGAAAAGGGTTGATATGCCATAAAAAAACAACTAAATTTTACCAAAATGACCTGATTCGACATTGAATAACACAAAAAGGGTTGATATGCCATAAAAAAAAACAACCAAATTTTACCAAAATGACCTGATTCAGCATTAAATGACCTGAAAAGGGTTGATATGCCATAAAACAAAACAACCAAATTTTACCAAAATGACCTGATTCGACATTAAATAACCCAAAAAGGGTTGATATGCCGTAAAACAAAACAACCAAAATTGATAATGATTAGTTAATCAGTTTAGGAGTGAATCTTGTACATACAGACATATAAACATATATTCACATACTTAACTTTACATAAATAGAAATCAGTGTGAACACTGGCGAAGCATATTTTTTTTACGTCATTTTTCATGGAGAGTGTATACGAGTAATAAAAACAATAATTGATGAATTGCGTGAACATCGATTTTCTTGTTTACTTACTTAAATCCAATAAGCTGATTATTGTGACGTTTAGTTTTCAATAATGAACAACGATGCAGAGCGCCACATTAAGCAATCACGCAGAGCGTGACGTGAACGTTATTATAAATCGTTACATTTTAGATTGTCGGTGCTTATTTACATTAGGACCCACGCTAACTTTTACCCCGTCGTTAGGTTGGGGTAAGGATTAGGGTTGGGTCATGGTCAAAGTTAGCGTGGGTCCTAATATAACAAAGTATCAGATTTTCTTCTTTTTTTTTACCATTTGGTTTTAATAAAATTATGAAATCATTTCTCGTGTGTCTGTGTGTGTTTCTTGCTTCTACACGATTTACACATTATTTTTATTATTTTTTATTTACACATTATTTTTATTATTTTTTATTTACACATTATTTTTATTATTTTTTATTTACACATTATTTTTATTATTTCTATTTACACATTATTTTGATTATTTTTTATTTACACATTATTTTGATTATTTTTATTTACACATTATTTTTATTATTTTTATTTGCACATTATTTTTATTATTTTTATTTACACATTATTTTTATTATTTTTATTTACACATTATTTTTATTATTTTTATTTGCACATTATTTTTATTATTTTTATAAACACATTATTTTTATTATTTTTATTTACACATTATTTTTATTATTTTTATTTGCACATTATTTTTATTATTTTTATTTACACATTATTTTTATTATTTTTATTTACACATTTTTATTATTTCTATTTACACATTATTTTATTATTTTTTATTTACACATTATTTTTATTATTTTTATTTACACATTATTTTTATTATTTTTATTTACACATTTTTATTATTTCTATTTACACATTTTTATTATTTCTATTTACACATTATTTTATTATTTTTTATTTACACATTATTTTTATTATTTTTTATTTACACATTATTTTTATTATTTTTATTTACACATTTTTATTATTTTTATTTACACATTATTTTTATTATTTTTAATTACACATTATTTTTATTATTTTTATTTACACATTATTTTTATTATTTTTATTTACACATTATTTTTATTATTTTTATTTACACATTTTTATTATTTCTATTTACACATTATTTTTATTATTTACACATTATTTTTATTATTTTTATTTACACATTATTTTTATTATTTTTTATTTACACATTATTTTTATTATTTTAATTTACACATTATTTTTATTATTTTTATTATTTCTATTTACACATTATTTTTATTATTTTTTATTTACACATTATTTTGATTATTTTTATTTACACATTATTTTGATTATTTTTATTTGCACATTATTTTTATTAATACATTATTTTTATTATTTTTATTTACACATTATTTTTATTTTTTATTTACACATTATTTTTATTATTTTTATTTGCACATTATTTTTATTATTTTTATTTACACATTATTTTTATTTTTATTTACACATTATTTTTATTATTTTTATTTACACATTTTTATTATTTCTATTTACACATTATTTTATTATTTTTTATTTACACATTATTTTTATTATTTTTATTTACACATTTTTATTATTTTTATTTACACATTATTTTTATTATTTTTATTTACACATTATTTTTATTATTTTTATTTGCACATTATTTTTATTATTTTTATTTACACATTATTTTTATTATTTTTTATTTACACATTATTTTTATTATTTTACTTTACACATTATTTTTATTATTTTTATTTACACATTATTTTTATTATTTTTATTTACACATTTTTATTATTTCTATTTACACATTATTTTTATTATTTTTTATTTACACATTATTTTGATTATTTTTATTTACACATTATTTTTATTATTTTTATTTACACATTATTTTTATTATTTTTATTTACACATTATTTTGATTATTTTTATTTACACATTATTTTTATTATTTTTATTTGCACATTATTTTTATTATTTTTATAAACACATTATTTTTATTATTTTTATTTACACATTATTTTTATTATTTTTATTTGCACATTATTTTTATTATTTTTATTTACACATTATTTTTATTATTTCTATTTACACATTTTTATTATTTCTATTTACACATTATTTTATTATTTTTTATTTACACATTATTTTTATTATTTTTATTTACACATTATTTTTATTATTTTTATTTACACATTTTTATTATTTCTATTTACACATTTTTATTATTTCTATTTACACATTATTTTATTATTTTTTATTTACACATTATTTTTATTATTTTTTATTTACACATTATTTTTATTATTTTTATTTACACATTTTTATTATTTTTATTTACACATTATTTTTATTATTTTTAATTACACATTATTTTTATTATTTTTATTTACACATTATTTTTATTATTTTTATTTACACATTATTTTTATTATTTTTATTTACACATTTTTATTATTTCTATTTACACATTATTTTTATTATTTACACATTATTTTTATTATTTTTATTTACACATTATTTTTATTATTTTTTATTTACACATTATTTTTATTATTTTAATTTACACATTATTTTTATTATTTTTATTATTTCTATTTACACATTATTTTTATTATTTTTTATTTACACATTATTTTGATTATTTTTATTTACACATTATTTTGATTATTTTTATTTGCACATTATTTTTATTAATACATTATTTTTATTATTTTTATTTACACATTATTTTTATTTTTTATTTACACATTATTTTTATTATTTTTATTTGCACATTATTTTTATTATTTTTATTTACACATTATTTTTATTTTTATTTACACATTATTTTTATTATTTTTATTTACACATTTTTATTATTTCTATTTACACATTATTTTATTATTTTTTATTTACACATTATTTTTATTATTTTTATTTACACATTTTTATTATTTTTATTTACACATTATTTTTATTATTTTTATTTACACATTATTTTTATTATTTTTATTTGCACATTATTTTTATTATTTTTATTTACACATTATTTTTATTATTTTTTATTTACACATTATTTTTATTATTTTACTTTACACATTATTTTTATTATTTTTATTTACACATTATTTTTATTATTTTTATTTACACATTTTTATTATTTCTATTTACACATTATTTTTATTATTTTTTATTTACACATTATTTTGATTATTTTTATTTACACATTATTTTTATTATTTTTATTTACACATTATTTTTATTATTTTTATTTACACATTATTTTGATTATTTTTATTTACACATTATTTTTATTATTTTTATTTGCACATTATTTTTATTATTTTTATAAACACATTATTTTTATTATTTTTATTTACACATTATTTTTATTATTTTTATTTGCACATTATTTTTATTATTTTTATTTACACATTATTTTTATTATTTTTATTTACACATTTTTATTATTTCTATTTACACATTATTTTATTATTTTTTATTTACACATTATTTTTATTATTTTTATTTACACATTATTTTTATTATTTTTATTTACACATTTTTATTATTTCTATTTACACATTTTTATTATTTCTATTTACACATTATTTTATTATTTTTTATTTACACATTATTTTTATTATTTTTTATTTACACATTTTTATTATTTTTATTTACACATTTTTATTATTTTTATTTACACATTATTTTTATTATTTTTAATTACACATTATTTTTATTATTTTTATTTACACATTATTTTTATTATTTTTATTTACACATTATTTTTATTATTTTTATTTACACATTTTTATTATTTCTATTTACACATTATTTTTATTATTTACACATTATTTTTATTATTTTTATTTACACATTATTTTTATTATTTTTTATTTACACATTATTTTTATTATTTTAATTTACACATTATTTTTATTATTTTTATTATTTCTATTTACACATTATTTTTATTATTTTTTATTTACACATTATTTTGATTATTTTTATTTACCCATTATTTTGATTATTTTTATTTGCACATTATTTTTATTAATACATTATTTTTATTATTTTTATTTACACATTATTTTTATTTTTTATTTACACATTATTTTTATTATTTTTATTTGCACATTATTTTTATTATTTTTATTTACACATTATTTTTATTTTTATTTACACATTATTTTTATTATTTTTATTTACACATTTTTATTATTTCTATTTACACATTATTTTATTATTTTTTATTTACACATTATTTTTATTATTTTTATTTACACATTTTTATTATTTTTATTTACACATTATTTTTATTATTTTTATTTACACATTATTTTTATTATTTTTATTTGCACATTATTTTTATTATTTTTATTTACACATTATTTTTATTATTTTTTATTTACACATTATTTTTATTATTTTACTTTACACATTATTTTTATTATTTTTATTTACACATTATTTTTATTATTTTTATTTACACATTTTTATTATTTCTATTTACACATTATTTTTATTATTTTTTATTTACACATTTTTATTATTTCTATTTACACATTTTTATTATTTCTATTTACACATTATTTTATTATTTTTTATTTACACATTATTTTTATTATTTTTTATTTACACATTATTTTTATTATTTTTATTTACACATTTTTATTATTTTTATTTACACATTATTTTTATTATTTTTAATTACACATTATTTTTATTATTTTTATTTACACATTATTTTTATTATTTTTATTTACACATTATTTTTATTATTTTTATTTACACATTTTTATTATTTCTATTTACACATTATTTTTATTATTTACACATTATTTTTATTATTTTTATTTACACATTATTTTTATTATTTTTTATTTACACATTATTTTTATTATTTTAATTTACACATTATTTTTATTATTTTTATTATTTCTATTTACACATTATTTTTATTATTTTTTATTTACACATTATTTTGATTATTTTTATTTACACATTATTTTGATTATTTTTATTTGCACATTATTTTTATTAATACATTATTTTTATTATTTTTATTTACACATTATTTTTATTTTTTATTTACACATTATTTTTATTATTTTTATTTGCACATTATTTTTATTATTTTTATTTACACATTATTTTTATTTTTATTTACACATTATTTTTATTATTTTTATTTACACATTTTTATTATTTCTATTTACACATTATTTTATTATTTTTTATTTACACATTATTTTTATTATTTTTATTTACACATTTTTATTATTTTTATTTACACATTATTTTTATTATTTTTATTTACACATTATTTTTATTATTTTTATTTGCACATTATTTTTATTATTTTTATTTACACATTATTTTTATTATTTTTTATTTACACATTATTTTTATTATTTTACTTTACACATTATTTTTATTATTTTTATTTACACATTATTTTTATTATTTTTATTTACACATTTTTATTATTTCTATTTACACATTATTTTTATTATTTTTTATTTACACATTATTTTGATTATTTTTATTTACACATTATTTTTATTATTTTTATTTACACATTATTTTTATTATTTTTATTTACACATTATTTTGATTATTTTTATTTACACATTATTTTTATTATTTTTATTTGCACATTATTTTTATTATTTTTATAAACACATTATTTTTATTATTTTTATTTACACATTATTTTTATTATTTTTATTTGCACATTATTTTTATTATTTTTATTTACACATTATTTTTATTATTTTTATTTACACATTTTTATTATTTCTATTTACACATTATTTTATTATTTTTTATTTACACATTATTTTTATTATTTTTATTTACACATTATTTTTATTATTTTTATTTACACATTTTTATTATTTCTATTTACACATTTTTATTATTTCTATTTACACATTATTTTATTATTTTTTATTTACACATTATTTTTATTATTTTTTATTTACACATTATTTTTATTATTTTTATTTACACATTTTTATTATTTTTATTTACACATTATTTTTATTATTTTTAATTACACATTATTTTTATTATTTTTATTTACACATTATTTTTATTATTTTTATTTACACATTATTTTTATTATTTTTATTTACACATTTTTATTATTTCTATTTACACATTATTTTTATTATTTACACATTATTTTTATTATTTTTATTTACACATTATTTTTATTATTTTTTATTTACACATTATTTTTATTATTTTAATTTACACATTATTTTTATTATTTTTATTATTTCTATTTACACATTATTTTTATTATTTTTTATTTACACATTATTTTGATTATTTTTATTTACACATTATTTTGATTATTTTTATTTGCACATTATTTTTATTAATACATTATTTTTATTATTTTTATTTACACATTATTTTTATTTTTTATTTACACATTATTTTTATTATTTTTATTTGCACATTATTTTTATTATTTTTATTTACACATTATTTTTATTATTTTTATTTACACATTTTTATTATTTTTATTTACACATTATTTTTATTATTTTTATTTACACATTATTTTTATTATTTTTATTTGCACATTATTTTTATTATTTTTATTTACACATTATTTTTATTATTTTTTATTTACACATTATTTTTATTATTTTACTTTACACATTATTTTTATTATTTTTATTTACACATTATTTTTATTATTTTTATTTACACATTTTTATTATTTCTATTTACACATTATTTTTATTATTTTTTATTTACACATTATTTTGATTATTTTTATTTACACATTATTTTTATTATTTTTATTTACACATTATTTTTATTATTTTTATTTACACATTATTTTGATTATTTTTATTTACACATTATTTTTATTATTTTTATTTGCACATTATTTTTATTATTTTTATAAACACATTATTTTTATTATTTTTATTTACACATTATTTTTATTATTTTTATTTGCACATTATTTTTATTATTTTTATTTACACATTATTTTTATTATTTTTATTTACACATTTTTATTATTTCTATTTACACATTATTTTATTATTTTTTATTTACACATTATTTTTATTATTTTTATTTACACATTATTTTTATTATTTTTATTTACACATTTTTATTATTTCTATTTACACATTTTTATTATTTCTATTTACACATTATTTTATTATTTTTTATTTACACATTATTTTTATTATTTTTTATTTACACATTATTTTTATTATTTTTATTTACACATTTTTATTATTTTTATTTACACATTATTTTTATTATTTTTAATTACACATTATTTTTATTATTTTTATTTACACATTATTTTTATTATTTTTATTTACACATTATTTTTATTATTTTTATTTACACATTTTTATTATTTCTATTTACACATTATTTTTATTATTTACACATTATTTTTATTATTTTTATTTACACATTATTTTTATTATTTTTTATTTACACATTATTTTTATTATTTTAATTTACACATTATTTTTATTATTTTTATTATTTCTATTTACACATTATTTTTATTATTTTTTATTTACACATTATTTTGATTATTTTTATTTACACATTATTTTGATTATTTTTATTTGCACATTATTTTTATTAATACATTATTTTTATTATTTTTATTTACACATTATTTTTATTTTTTATTTACACATTATTTTTATTATTTTTATTTGCACATTATTTTTATTATTTTTATTTACACATTATTTTTATTTTTATTTACACATTATTTTTATTATTTTTATTTACACATTTTTATTATTTCTATTTACACATTATTTTATTATTTTTTATTTACACATTATTTTTATTATTTTTATTTACACATTTTTATTATTTTTATTTACACATTATTTTTATTATTTTTATTTACACATTATTTTTATTATTTTTATTTGCACATTATTTTTATTATTTTTATTTACACATTATTTTTATTATTTTTTATTTACACATTATTTTTATTATTTTACTTTACACATTATTTTTATTATTTTTATTTACACATTATTTTTATTATTTTTATTTACACATTTTTATTATTTCTATTTACACATTATTTTTATTATTTTTTATTTACACATTATTTTGATTATTTTTATTTACACATTATTTTTATTATTTTTATTTGCACATTATTTTTATTATTTTTATTTACACATTATTTTTATTATTTTTATTTACACATTATTTTTATTATTTTTATTTGCACATTATTTTTATTATTTTTATAAACACATTATTTTTATTATTTTTATTTACACATTATTTTTATTATTTTTATTTGCACATTATTTTTATTATTTTTATTTACACATTATTTTTATTATTTTTATTTACACATTTTTATTATTTCTATTTACACATTATTTTATTATTTTTTATTTACACATTATTTTTATTATTTTTATTTACACATTATTTTTATTATTTTTATTTACACATTTTTATTATTTCTATTTACACATTTTTATTATTTCTATTTACACATTATTTTATTATTTTTTATTTACACATTATTTTTATTATTTTTTATTTACACATTATTTTTATTTACACATTTTTATTATTTTTATTTACACATTATTTTTTTATTTTTAATTACACATTATTTTTATTATTTTTATTTGCACATTATTTTTATTATTTTTATTTACACATTATTTTTATTATTTTTATTTACACATTTTTATTATTTCTATTTACACATTATTTTTATTATTTACACATTATTTTTATTATTTTTATTTACACATTATTTTTATTATTTTTTATTTACACATTATTTTTATTATTTTAATTTACACATTATTTTTATTATTTTTATTATTTCTATTTACACATTATTTTTATTATTTTTTATTTACACATTATTTTGATTATTTTAATTTACACATTATTTTTATTATTTTTATTATTTCTATTTACACATTATTTTTATTATTTTTTATTTACACATTATTTTGATTATTTTTATTTACACATTATTTTGATTATTTTTATTTGCACATTATTTTGATTATTTTTATTTGCACATTATTTTTATTAATACATTATTTTTATTATTTTTATTTACACATTATTTTTATTTTTTATTTACACATTATTTTTATTATTTTTATTTGCACATTATTTTTATTATTTTTATTTACACATTATTTTTATTTTTATTTACACATTATTTTTATTATTTTTATTTACACATTTTTATTATTTCTATTTACACATTATTTTATTATTTTTTATTTACACATTATTTTTATTATTTTTATTTACACATTTTTATTATTTTTATTTACACATTATTTTTATTATTTTTATTTACACATTATTTTTATTATTTTTATTTGCACATTATTTTTATTATTTTTATTTACACATTATTTTTATTATTTTTTATTTACACATTATTTTTATTATTTTACTTTACACATTATTTTTATTATTTTTATTTACACATTATTTTTATTATTTTTATTTACACATTTTTATTATTTCTATTTACACATTATTTTTATTATTTTTTATTTACACATTATTTTGATTATTTTTATTTACACATTATTTTTATTATTTTTATTTGCACATTATTTTGATTATTTTTATAAACACATTATTTTTATTATTTTTATTTACACATTATTTTTATTATTTTTATTTGCACATTATTTTTATTATTTTTATAAACACATTATTTTTATTATTTTTATTTACACATTATTTTTATTATTTTTATTTGCACATTATTTTTATTATTTTTATTTACACATTATTTTTATTATTTTTATTTACACATTTTTATTATTTCTATTTACACATTATTTTATTATTTTTTATTTACACATTATTTTTATTATTTTTATTTACACATTATTTTTATTATTTTTATTTACACATTTTTATTATTTCTATTTACACATTTTTATTATTTCTATTTACACATTATTTTATTATTTTTTATTTACACATTATTTTTATTATTTTTTATTTACACATTATTTTTATTTACACATTTTTATTATTTTTATTTACACATTATTTTTTTATTTTTAATTACACATTATTTTTATTATTTTTATTTGCACATTATTTTTATTATTTTTATTTACACATTATTTTTATTATTTTTATTTACACATTTTTATTATTTCTATTTACACATTATTTTTATTATTTACACATTATTTTTATTATTTTTATTTACACATTATTTTTATTATTTTTTATTTACACATTATTTTTATTATTTTAATTTACACATTATTTTTATTATTTTTATTATTTCTATTTACACATTATTTTTATTATTTTTTATTTACACATTATTTTGATTATTTTAATTTACACATTATTTTTATTATTTTTATTATTTCTATTTACACATTATTTTTATTATTTTTTATTTACACATTATTTTGATTATTTTTATTTACACATTATTTTGATTATTTTTATTTGCACATTATTTTGATTATTTTTATTTGCACATTATTTTTATTAATACATTATTTTTATTATTTTTATTTACACATTATTTTTATTTTTTATTTACACATTATTTTTATTATTTTTATTTGCACATTATTTTTATTATTTTTATTTACACATTATTTTTATTTTTATTTACACATTATTTTTATTATTTTTATTTACACATTTTTATTATTTCTATTTACACATTATTTTATTATTTTTTATTTACACATTATTTTTATTATTTTTATTTACACATTTTTATTATTTTTATTTACACATTATTTTTATTATTTTAATTTACACATTATTTTTATTATTTTTATTTGCACATTATTTTTATTATTTTTATTTACACATTATTTTTATTATTTTTTATTTACACATTATTTTTATTATTTTACTTTACACATTATTTTTATTATTTTTATTTACACATTATTTTTATTATTTTTATTTACACATTTTTATTATTTCTATTTACACATTATTTTTATTATTTTTTATTTACACATTATTTTGATTATTTTTATTTACACATTATTTTTATTATTTTTATTTGCACATTATTTTTATTATTTTTATAAACACATTATTTTTATTATTTTTATTTACACATTATTTTTATTATTTTTATTTGCACATTATTTTTATTATTTTTATAAACACATTATTTTTATTATTTTTATTTACACATTATTTTTATTATTTTTATTTGCACATTATTTTTATTATTTTTATTTACACATTATTTTTATTATTTTTATTTACACATTTTTATTATTTCTATTTACACATTATTTTATTATTTTTTATTTACACATTATTTTTATTATTTTTATTTACACATTATTTTTATTATTTTTATTTACACATTTTTATTATTTCTATTTACACATTTTTATTATTTCTATTTACACATTATTTTATTATTTTTTATTTACACATTATTTTTATTATTTTTTATTTACACATTATTTTTATTTACACATTTTTATTATTTTTATTTACACATTATTTTTTTATTTTTAATTACACATTATTTTTATTATTTTTATTTGCACATTATTTTTATTATTTTTATTTACACATTATTTTTATTATTTTTATTTACACATTTTTATTATTTCTATTTACACATTATTTTTATTATTTACACATTATTTTTATTATTTTTATTTACACATTATTTTTATTATTTTTTATTTACACATTATTTTTATTATTTTAATTTACACATTATTTTTATTATTTTTATTATTTCTATTTACACATTATTTTGATTATTTTTATTTACACATTATTTTGATTATTTTTATTTGCACATTATTTTTATTAATACATTATTTTTATTATTTTTATTTACACATTATTTTTATTTTTTATTTACACATTATTTTTATTATTTTTATTTGCACATTATTTTTATTATTTTTATTTACACATTATTTTTATTTTTATTTACACATTATTTTTATTATTTTTATTTACACATTTTTATTATTTTTATTTACACATTATTTTTATTATTTTTATTTACACATTTTTATTATTTTTATTTACACATTATTTTTATTATTTTTATTTACACATTATTTTTATTTACACATTATTTTTATTATTTTATTTACACATTATTTTTATTATTTTTATTTACACATTATTTTTATTATTTTTTATTTACACATTATTTTTATTATTTTTTATTTACACATTATTTTTATTTTATTTTTATTATTTTATTTACACATTATTTTTATTATTTTATTTACACATTATTTTTTATTTACACATTATTTTTGTTTTTTTTCATATTATTTTTTTATTTACTACCAGCATGGTTACCTGGCGTTGCCCGGGAAGGGGCATCGACAACAAAGTAGAAGAGTTTAAAAAAATTCTGTGTCACATCTTTCTTTGAAAACTTTTCTCTATCTCTCTACCTATCTCAATACTCCCTTCTCTCCCCTCTCTCTCTATCACAAGTTCTATTTCACACCAAAGGTCGATGGAAAAAAAGGTTAATTTTGCTCCTGCTGACACCAGAAAGGATGAATATTAAAAAAAAATTTAAAAAAATGTGTTCATATTCTTTTTCCTGGCTTTAAAGTTCTTTGCAGATCCTCATGTATTAAAAGATTGGAAGTTTTGAAAGTAGTTTAATCCAATATTTATATAAATAGAGATTAAAACAGTATTGCCATAAGAAAATAAATTTTAGATTTATAACAATTTCGTTCAATCTTTTAATACTTAAGATTATGAACGAAATTGTTATAAATCTAAAATTTATTTTCCTATGGCAATACTGTTTTAATCTCTATTTATATAAATATTCGATGACCGAACGATACTGTAGTCATTAAACTTGACTTTCAAAATCCTATTTTAAACAAAAGAAAAACTACTTTAGCATAAAAAAAACAACAAAGAAAACGGCAGAGTTTTAAAAAAAAACGTGAAAAAAAAAATCTAAGTAAAAAGAGTTCCGGGCAACGTCGAGTATTGATTTACTCCTCTCCAGGAGTTAGGCGCAAGGCCAGTTTTTATTCTACTCCCACAAGTAAGATGTGACCCAAGGTCGGGTCGGGAAAGTGGGGTTTGAAAAGCCAGCGCCCAAGAGGTGAGCACTCTGGCCATTTAAAAATTGCCTGGGCAGCCCCGTAGGCATTCCCCGGTAGGGGCGCCTCAGGCAGTAAGCAATAAACTTACTCCTCCCCAAAGAGGGGAGGCAAAGCCTGGGAGGGTGCACCTCCTAGAACTGCACAGGACAGACCCATTGACCAGAGTAAGTCAAGCCCCGAAGGACAAGACAATACTAGTATGGGGTGCAGTATCCATCGGAACAGATACTACACTTTGATCTTAGCCAAAACGTCGAGTAGGTACAGTTAGTTTGTTTTTTTTTGGCACTTGTGCACTTGGGGAAACAGCTGAATTTATTTGTTTTCAATTTTGAAGAGTAACATTCAAAACAGCGGCGATAATCCACATTCAAGATCTAAAGAAAATCGTTTTATAACATTTTAAATCCTAAAAAATGTCAGAAACTATTTTGTTACAATGTTAAAAAAAAATCACTGAATATTTTAAAATTAAAAATAAATCACATTTTAAATTACAAAAAAAAAACAAACACATTTTAAATTATTAAAAAAAAAATTATATTTTATTACAATGTTTTGGCCAAACTGTTACTTTATCGAACAAACTTTATTACAATGTTAAAAAAATCACTGAACATTTTAAATTAAAAAAAAATCACTGAACATTTTAAATTATAAAAAAAAACACTATTACAATGTTTTTTTTCAGAAACTATTTTTTTTTTTAATAAATAAATTTATTAAAATGTTTTAATCTATTGGTTGTTTTGTTACTTCCGGTTGATTATCTGTTCGTCGCTGTCTTGAATGTGGATTATCGCCGCTGTTTTGAATGTAACTCTTCAAAATTGAAAACAAATAAATCCAGCTGTTTCCTCAAATACACAAGTGCCGTTTTTTTTTTTAATAAGAGAAGTTGACACACACTAAAATGTAATACTTGAGAGTTCAACATTCAAACTCCTCGGCCTAATATTCACAGGTAACATTAATTAAAACAAATACATTGAAGACATTGCCAAGGCTGCTGCAAAGAATGTGGGCTCCCTCTACTGTGCTAGTAAACTCCTCACACCTTACATTATCCTGTATCTCTACAAAGCCACCATCCATCCATTCATGGAGTATTGTTGCCACATCTGGGCGGGTGCATCGTCTACTAGTCTCTCCCTCCTTGACAAGGTCCAAAAAAGAGTCGACAACCTAATAGGTCCCTCACTGTCAACCAAGCTCCAGTCCCTGTCCCATCGTCGCAATGTAGCATCCTTGTGCTTGTTTTACAAATACTTCAATGAATTATGCTCCGATGAATTGGCTGCTCTAGTGCCCCCTTCGACACAAATACACTAGAACAACTCGACAATCAGCTAAATCCCATCCATTCACTGTGGAGGTCCCCAGATGCTGGAGAGCTTTCTACTCCAATAGCTTCTTTCCTTGTACTGCTGGCCTCTGGAACTCCCTCCCTACCCCGTTTCCCTGACGGTACTGACATGCAGAAATTTAAAACTAATGTAAACAGACATCTCGCTGCGTAGCTCCCAATTTAGGTTGATCCCCCCCAAAAAACCTTCACCCTTTTTCTCCGTAGCCCCTTACACCTACAGTGGCGGCCTGCCTTGTTTGGGGTGAACTGTTAAAAAAAAAATACATTGAGACATAGCTGAACTCAGGAATTACGAGAAAAAAAAATTAATTACAGTTTTATAACAATTTTATTTAATTAATAATTTAATGACCAAATGAATTAAATATAATTTCCAAAATCCTATTTAAAACAAAAAATAGAAAACGGCGGGAAAAAATGAAAGAAAAAAGACTCCCGGGCAACGTCGGATAGGTAGTTTTTTTTGTTGTTTTTTTTATTAAAATGTAATAAATTGAGACAAGACTGAACTCGGGAATGAAAAAAAAAACACACAGTGTTCACTCGATGCTTTTATTAGTCGTGTTTTACACGTCTGAACTGATCGACGTCCATGATGAGGAAAAAGTTGAAGTATCATGTTTATTTCTAGAGTGACGTCAACGAAAAGTTCTAATAAAATGAGATAACTTATTACTTACTGTTACACAAAGGATAAAAATTTTTTATCTAAATACAACAGTTGAACCATCGATCTGTCATACACGGTCTGAAATGCTTAAGTTTTAAATAGGATTTTTAGATGCGTCCACACATCTTTATAAGAAGGTCTGTCCGAACATCTGTCACTCGTTCTGTCGGTCTGTTAAGTTTAAGTTTAAAAATAGCATTTTTACGATAATCATATTTGTTCTTGTTAGCTCCTTACATCAAGTGGCTTCATGCCTTGTCTGGAGCTATTTCCATAAAAAAAAATTCCAGCTGAATGTATAGAACATCTGTTCTTGTTTATTGAATTAAGGCTGAGTTTTGTTTTGTTTTTTGTTTTTATTTACGTTTAAATTCGTTTTTAAAACCAACATCATTGTTATGACTCAACATTCTTTTTCTGTAAATTTGACTTATCGACTTTGGCCTCCTCCTAAAAATAACAAAAATCTATTTAGCGGATCAGTTTTCAAAAACTCATTTATCCTAAAATACTCTGGGATCAAAGATACATCTCGGGAAGACAAATAAAATGAAGCCTAAAGTGATTGGAAGAATTGGAAAAAAAAAAAAAAAAGAAGCAATCTGTTCTCGAGATACATATATATATATAGAGAGATATAAGAAAAAAGAGTGATAAATATGCGACGATTGTCCAAATTTATTTCAAATTTCAATTGTTCAATGCAAGGTTGTCAGTAATAAACTAGTGTTTATTTTTCTTTCCTTAAGCCAAGGCTTTTCAAAGATCGAAATCTTATCATCAGAGGAGAAATACAGATGGATAAGTTGGCTTTCGAAAAAACCAAAGTTCAAATATTTGAAAAATATGAGAATTATTTTTAAAATTATTAAAATAATTTTTGTCAAAAAACGTACTGAATGAAAAGAAAATTTTGTGAAATAGATATACAATTGTCCGGGTGGTAAGTTTCCGTTGAAAAAGTTCGGTGAAATTGTAGAAAGTGAAGAAAAACACTTTGCATGGGAGCAGGTTGGAAAAGGTGCTCAAAAGTAGATAAGTCCAGATGCACTTAAAAGAGGCTGTGAAGAGGAAAACAGGCCATTTTTTTAATTTACTTCCGGGCCTAGTAAAACGGTAGGATCTCATACAAGGATTAACTCAGAATGAGAAAAAGCCAAAGTTGATGAAAGTTTCAGATTTGGGGTCAGGATGGGGGGGGGTTAGGAGGTGCGGGGTAGTTTAAAAAGTCGCTTTGTGAATTTGGGGGAAGAATAAAAGGAGGACGGGTTGGCATGGGGATGTAGATAAAGTGACAGGTGGGTTAAGGGTGCGGGCTAGCGGTAGGGTGTAGGTTTTGGGGGTGGGGTTAATCTTAAAAGGTGAATAGGTATAGAAATAGTTGATTCTAAAAATAGAAATAAAAAAATGTGAGCTTCCAAATATTTCAGGCGGCTAAAGGCAGATTAAAATGTAGTTATCAGATATGGTTTCAGTGTGTTTAAGGAATAAAGAATAAAGAATAAAGTAGAATTAGTGAAAGCATGGTATAATAAATATAGGAATGTGAGAGAGTGGATGATTAAAATTAAAAATTAAAAGATTAAATTTAAATTTAAAAAGCTAGGGAATAGTT
>OY744543.1:75563958-75603958 GCA_963556195.1 Sepiola atlantica | reverse complement strand
ACATATAAAATTCTCCGGCAGTGAGGTTACACTTATACCAAATCATTTCATTCACAAATACACGCATATATCTCTCTCTATATATATATGTATATTTATATATATATAAACTTTTATATAAATATTGATGTTTATATAAAGTTTATTTATAAAGCTCTACTTTGTATTGAGCACGGTTGAAAAAATATTGGTTTTAAGTTCAATTTATCAATATATTTGAACTTGCTTAATAATTATATATATATATATATATATATATATATGATTATTTTTATTTACAAAGACATGTACAAAATCTGCAACACTGGCATGCCGATGTTATCGATCAACAGCTGTCATAAACTGAGATCTCATCAGGCAGAGTTAAAATCCGATCTTAACCGTAGATCATATTTGGAAAGAACCTAAGATCTAAGGTTAAGATCGGATTCTAACTCTGCCTGATGAGGTCTCAGTTTATAATAGCTGTTGATCGATAACATCGACATACCAGTGTCGCAGATTTTGTACATGTCTGTGTAAATAAAAATAATCATATATAAAAGCTCTATTTGATATTGAGCACTTTTTATGAATCCAGTTGAAATTCTTTGGATTACTACCCTGTGGATGTTTTACCTAGATTATTATTATATATATATATATATATATATATATATATATATATTCCCGAAACAGTTTTTCATGGTTAACAACTGATGATCCTTTAAATAAAGTTAAGACTAGCATAAATTCTTAGAAGCAAACTAATATAGTGACTGTAAAAAGTTAATTGACTTACAAGCAAAGTCGTTTTCCAACGAAGGACTTGGGACTAAAAGTTTTTATTTTATTTTTTATTTTTTCATATCTAATTATAATTGAGATTATGTGTCTGTCAGTCTATCTGTCTGTCTGCCTGAAGCCGAAACTATATTATTAGTTTTGATCGCTCTCTTTTTATATCTACTTGAAGCCGAAACTATATTATTAGTTTTGATCGCTCTCTTTTTATATCGACTTATCAGCTCTTATATATACCCATTCCAAAACTTTCCCAAACATCACGCGTCTTTCAAATTTACATAATTAATTTGTTTTAAAGCTTCTAATAAATTGTTATTCACAAATATACACTCATGATTGTTTTTTTTTCAGATTTCCAGATTTATTAAAAATAATTTCCATCGATAATAATCTTAATAAAAATTATAAATAGAATTAATTAAAGACATTGTTTTTTTTTTTTAAATCTATATAATTGAGTTATGTAATTAAATCAGATTGTAATGAAATATGATGGAACAGCCGGCGTCCACTCCAACATTTGGTTACCTGCCCTCTGATTATTCAAACGCACAGAAAGTTCTATTTCAAGAAAGAGAGAGAGACTGACAGAGAGAGAGAGAAAGAGAGAGAGAGAAAGAGAAAGAGAGAGAAAGAGAGAAAGAGAAAGAGAGAGAGAAAGAGAGAAAGAGAAAGAGAGAGAAAGAGAGAGAAAGAGAGAGAGAGAGACTGACAGAGAGAGAGAGAGAAAGAAAGAGAGAGAGAGAAAGAGAGAGAGAGAAAGAGAGAGAAAGAGAAAGAGAGAGAGAGAGATTGACAGAGAGAGAAAGAGAGAGAGAGAGATTGACAGAGAGAGAGAGACTGACAGCAAAAATATGCTCCTCCGGTCGCATATTTTTGCTAGTTCCTCTAATGGTGATGCACATATGTGTTGCCAATTTGCTTTTTAATACACTTTATTTTATCTTGTTCAAAAAAAGACATCAGAAAACTGAATGAAAAATATCAACAAGCTTTATTCAGAAAATAACTTCAGTCTAGTTTTCTCCATTTCATATTAACTTTTAAAACAAAAATTCAAAGTAGCATTTAAAGCTCATTGTATTGTTTAAATTCTGTGAACAATGACTTTAACTTGATCATCAGGGTTCATGTTTCAAACTCCGAGAACAGTGTTTAACTAGCATTTAAGAGCCCAAACTTCCAGATTCTACAAACAGAGACATGACCCCGTTCTTAAGACACTGAGAACAGAGATTTTAACTCATCTCAAAAAGTTAATCTTTCAAAGCTCTAACAGCACAAGTTTGAACTATGATGTAAGAATTCAGTTTTCAATTTAGCTAAAGGAGCTAAATTGATTCAAGATGATACTTTTTAAAAATACAAGATACAAATTTAAGTCTCTCTGAAAATCACTTCCTTAGATGTATGAAAAAAGTATGACATACTTTCGGTTACAGACAGGCATCAAATTTCCATCATAAGAAGATATATATTTCTCTTTTCTTCTTTTTTGAACAGTCAGAGTATTTCAACGAAAATGTTGTCTTAAAAAGCAACAATAAAATGAAGAAAACTAGTAAAATGCAAACAAAGTCAATAACAAAATTAAAAATGAAGAAACATTAACTAACGTATAAATTACTATTATTTGTATGGGGGAAAGGCGGGAGGGTAGGGTAGGGGGGGAGGAAGACAAGAATTTTTAAATGCATTATTTTATAATTGTAACAATTCTTCTTCATCCTCCCTCAGCACGTATTCGATTCAGATTAAAATCTCTGATAAAATCTTTTTGTGGCTGGAAAAGACGCGCATGGGGACGTTTGGAAACAAGGTGATTCCAGGCGGTTGTGTCATCCCATTTGTATGTCTGGAAAATAAACGAGAAAAAAAAACAACAAAATGACAGAATCATTTAAAGAGTTTTGGTTGCCAATTTCAGCATGGAATTACCATCTGGCTGTTTACGCAAACATCCGGAAGATGCCAAATAAAAAGTCGGTTTTGTCTGGTTCAAAAGCTGTACCATTACTCCAAAAGATATTATTTTCACAATCACAGCAAACTAACTCTGATATTTGATACAGCACTTGATAAAAGTTATAATATTAGTTAGAACTAACTCTGATATTTGATACAGCACTTGATAAAAGTTATAATATTACTTAGAACTAACTCTGATATTTGATACAGCACTTGATAAAAAGTTATAATATTACTTAGAACTAACTCTGATATTTGATACAGCACTTGATAAAAGTTATAATATTACTTAGAACTAACTTTGATATTTGATACAGCACTTGATAAAAGTTATAATATTACTTAGAACTAACTCTGATATTTGATACAGCACTTGATAAAAAGTTATATTACTTAGAACTAACTTTGATATTTGATACAGCACTTGATAAAAGTTATAATATTACTTAGAACTAACTCTGATATTTGATACAGCACTTGATAAAAGTTATAATATTACTTAGAACTAACTCTGATATTTGATACAGCACTTGATAAAAGTTATAATATTACTTAGAACTAACTTTGATATTTTATACGGCACTTGATAAAAGTTATAATATTACTTAGAACTAACTCTGATATTTGATACAGCACTTGATAAAAGTTATAATATTACTTAGAACTAACTCACCATAAGAATTAAAATATTACTTACTTTAATTAAATAACAGGTGACCAGTGTTGCACTTCTGGTCCGCCCTGCCTTACAATGGACATACACACTGTTTCCCTGTTTTCTATGGTTTTCAATGAAAGACAAAGCTTCATCCAGTTGAATTTGTGAAGGGGTGCCAACAAAATCAAGGATTTTCAAGCGGAGTCGATCCACTCCAAGAGATTCCCATTCCTTAAAGAAAAAAATAACATGAAATAAATTTCAATGAAAAATAATTAAAGGATTGATAATTTAGATTTGTTTACATGGACCCGTGAGAGTAGGTAAAGCAAACTAAATAGCTTTTGTCGAATTTCCCAACTGTATTTCCTTTAAAATAATTTATGTCGGTATTAGTAATGATTAGTTTTTATGGAGCTTTACCTCCATGCAAGTAATGATCATTTGTATGTGACGTCGACTTTGTGGAGAAGATTAGTGCTTATTTATATTTTAATATCTTACATTCTCGTCAGGCCAAGTTGTTGTAAAAGATTATCTCCCTTCTTCTAATATCAAGATGACGCGCTGGCTTGTCGTTCGAAGTTTGTGAACTCTGAATAGTAAATTAATTTTATTTTTTATTAAAGTTCTACTCGCTTATTTTCTGTAATTCTTAGTGTACATTAATATTTTTCACTAATAAGTAAGTATATCCATAAGCTTTCCTGTTATTTTATTTTGAACTGCCATATTGCACTTGAGCGTCAGTATAAATAAGCACCGATTGTTGTTCTTAATCTGATCTTCAACTTTATCCAATGAAGAAATAAGGTCGCTTTAGATTTTATTCTTTTCTGAAAACACTTTAATTCTTGTATTATTTGGGTTATTCAGATTACTGTTCTCATCTTGGATGGTATTCTTACGTTTCGGCCGATGTAACCTCCGTCTTCGGATGCGTCTTGTCGAACTCGGGAATCTTTTTGTCAAACTCTTCTGTAATTTGTATGGAATTTCGAACTGAACCGGGGTAGATTGTTCTCGTCCCGTCAGCCATGACCGGATATAATTCTTAAGTAATTCTTATTATATTCTTAGTATCGCCTGTACCAAGGATTGAACCTTCGACCGTCACAAGATTGTCACTTAGAACTGATTAATACTTAGCACTTAATCCGTTACGCCACGGGTCCATGTGAACAAATATTTCAGCGATCGGCAAGATACACCTGTCGAAGGTTACATCGGCCGAAACATTGTGAGAATAACTTCCAAGATGAAAACAGTAATCCGAATAACCCAAATAATAATTTTTTTTTTTTTATGGAAATCGCTCGAGACAAGGCATGAAGCTACTTGATGTAAGGAGCTAAAAAAAAAAGAAGAAAAATCACAGCTTCAAGGTCAAAAACTAACGAACAATAAGTCACATTAACACTTGTCCACGGGTGGCCTTGGCCTTGATAAAGTGATGGTTTCTGTTTTTAATTTAAAAAATAAAATTAATTTACTATTCGGAGTCCACAAACTTTGAATGACATTCGCGTCAAGCCAGCTTGTCATAAAAAATTATCTCCCTTCTAAAAGAAAGACGACACACTGACTTGAGTTTGGAGTTTGTGGAGTCGGAATATAAATTAAAATTCTATGAGCAAAAACTGCAGACTTATTCTGCCGCCTGAAATAAATTCTTAAAGAAATCCTTCGTTTTACAATAAACAGGCAACAGTGGGTATTTCTTTTTCTTTTAGGTCATCAGAAATGATTATAATAATTTATATATGAAAATTAAATTTACTGACATAATTCGATGATTTTATATGAATGCTAGCTGGCTTTGCAAAGTTCGCTATGTGAAATACTTGAAACATTAATAAAAAAAATAATAAACATTTCATTCATAACTGTGTTGTAAACACGAAACAAAATCTTTCTCATTTATTTATATAGATTGACAAACATTAACAGTTTGGTAATTTCGATACAAATTTATTTATCTTCTAAATGTGACCATAAAGAAAGGAAAAGAAAGAAGAAATCACTTTGCCTATTCACTTCCAATTTAGAAATAGATCATAATTTGTTGAAAATTGAGTCAGTCTCTCCAAAGAAAGGAAAATTTGAACACAAATGCTAAATATTTGTCCATGAAATAAAACAATATTGCCGAACAGAACTATTGGTTTTTATAAAAACCAAAACGATCATTGAATTAAAAAACAATAACAGATAAAAGTTAATTAATAAAATGTCCTTTTTCGAAACCAATATGCAAATTAGTTAACCTTGTGATTTATATCGCACATAAATAAGCAGTATATAAAAAAAGATGGTGCATCTGTTGTCTAAAGTTTAATTAAAAATTTTTTTAATGGAAATCGCTCCAGACAAGGCATGAAGCCACTTGATAAAAAATGACCACTTCAAGGTCAAAAACTAGCCAACGATAAGTGTTAGAGTGATAGATTCCGACCCAGAAAACAGCAATTCTTCCTCCTTTGTCAGAAACATCACTCATGGAATGTGAGGACTAAAGGATAAAATAAGGGAATATGGCATTCGAACTTTACCGTTAGTGCGAAAAATGGGTCTGACTTTCGCATTCATTTAGATTTTAATAATATATTTAGATAAATAGCGAGTGCAAACACTGGCAAACCATAATGTTTTTTTTTAATGGAAATCGCTCCAGACAAGGCATGAAGCCACTTGATGTAAGGAGCTAAAAATAAATACTACTTCAAGGTCAAAAACTAGCCAACGATAAGTGTTAGAGTGATAGATTCCGACCCAGAAAACAGCAATTCTTCCTCCTTTGTCAGAAACATCACTCATGGAATGTGAAGATTAAAGGATAAAATAAGGGAATATGGCATTCAAACGTTATTTTTTTTTACATCATTATCGACGGAGGATGTAAACTAGTTGTTAAAGAACTAATCCGCTGCAATGACAAATAATTTTATCTACAAATGAACAACTGAACATTTTAAGGTGTGAAATATTTAATTATTTCATGTAAAATTAAAAAAAAAATTTTTTTATTACCGCATCAGTTGGCGTGAAATGCTTTAACTCGTGCGGTTGGTTGGCAGAAATTACACCACGGACATTTTCTTGATTCACCAACTGAAAAAAAAAACCACAAGAACAATTAAAATCCGCTTTAACGTTGGTGTTATTCGGTTAATAATCATATATGGAACACCGATGTTTGATCAGCAATTTTCAAACGATAGGACGATTACAAAATGTTTCTATGTTTGTAAATTTTCTTCAAGAGAACTTGAAATGGAAACGTGTAAAATTTAAACTAACTTAGAATTCACAAGAATGCATTTCGATTGATGACAAAGGGAGAACAGGATCGATCAAGTTCGATGCTTTCATTGGTTACAAACCGGATTCAAATCAATATGGAACAGGTAAACTGAACAGCATTCTCCCTCCACGATTTAATTATATGGTGCTTATTTAGAATAGGCTCCCCGCAGAAAATTATTTTCATGTAAAATCAGTATTTTGTACTTATTCAGTCATAGTTTCTCACTCACGGCACGAAAAAGAATTTAAAAATATCAAGCAGAACTTTAATTAGAACGATTTTTCCATTTCCATAAGGGCGATATAAAACGTCAATTCGCCGACATTTTGGGTGTGGCCGATTGATGGAATAGCTAACTAAGGGCCCCAGTTACCATGTAAATAAGAAAAAAAACAAAAAAAAACAAGAAAATTATATCGTGGAAAGTACCCCGGTGAAGAAATCAAAAATAATTTAATTTTCAATTTTTTTATTTAAAAAATATATATTTTATTATTATTGCATATGTGTTTCTTTATTTTTAAAATTCTAACAATACAAACGGAGTTATTGCCCTTGGCTATTCCATCGATCGCTCACACCCCAAAATGTCAGCGAATAGAGGTTGTACATCCAAATGGAAAAATCGTTCTAATTAAAGTTCTGCTTGATATTTTTAAATTCTTTTTCGTGCCGTGAGTGAGAAACTATGACTGAGTAAGTACAAAATAATGATTTTACATGAAAATAATTTTCTGCAGGGAGCCTATTCTAAATAAGCACCGATTATATATATATATATATATATATATATATATATATATATATATATATATATATATATATAGTAGAGAATGGTAGTTTGCTTGAAGCATTGCTGGGAATAGTAGTAGTATGTTTTTAAAGGCTGTGGGCAATGCAAATTCCAGGTAAGATGCAAGTTGTAAGGAACAAAAACAATAAATCAAATACGAAATATGACTTACTATTTATTTTTCCTAAAATCTTACATAACAGCAAGAGTGTAAGAGTGTTGTTAGCTGTTTGTGTGATGTCCGGATGATTAAAAAATCATTATTCAATATTTCAGGAAAAGAAACTCCCTTTGTCAAAAATAATCAATACCAGAAGAATTCCCCGACTATGCAGAGAATCTGACAAAATAAACAGCTACAACACTCTTGCTGTTATGTTAGGGAGAGAGTTTCAGAGGCCGGCAGCATGAGGAAAGAAGCTATTGGAGTAGAAGGCTCTCCGGCATCTGGGGACTTCCACAGTGAATGGATGGGATTTAGCTAATTGTCGAGTTGGTCTAGTGTATTTACGTCGAGGGGGCACCAGAGCAGCCAGTTCATCATAGCACAATCCATTGAAGTATTTGTAAAACAAGCACAAGGATGCTACATTGCGGCAATGGGACAGGGGCTGAGGTTTGGTGGATAGTGAGGGACCTATTAAGTTGGCGATTCTTTTTTGGACCTTGTCTAGGAGGGAGAGACTAGTGGATGATGCCCCAGCCCAGATGTGGCAACAATACTCCATGCATGGGCGGATGGTGGCTTTGTAGAGATACAGGATAATGTCAGGTGTGAGAAGTTTACTAGCACGGTAGAGGGAGCCCACCTTCTTTGCAGCAGCCTTGGCAATGTCTTCCAAGCTAATACTTTTCTACTCAATCTGCATAAGACAAAATTAGACTCATATTCACTGTAGTTACTGAGGATTATTATCTGAAGAAGAAGAAGAAAAAAAAATCATTGTTAGAAATTGTTAACATTCCACTTACCTTTTTGGCAATGCCTCTTAATGGAAGGGCGCCAAGTATGACGGCCTCATCAATTCGATTGTACCACTTGCGGCTCGAGACACGACACATACAATAGTTGTAAAAAAGTGAAGGGTAAAAGGCAAATCGAGCTAATATATAACTTCCCGTTCCCGGCATCTGGAAAAGAGATTTTGTAATACTGGTTAAGGCGTTCCTTTATTTTATTTTCTCCTTTTATCTGAAAAATAATAATTACGACAAATTACAACATGCGGAAATTGTGCACACCTCACCAAACGCAAAAATAATGTTAGTTTTCTTTTGAACAATCACTTGACCTTTTGGCTGGGATCACAGTGTAGTATCTGTTCCGATGGATACTACACCCTATAGACCAGCATCGTCTTGGCCTTCGGGTCTTGATGACGCCGGTCTGTGGGTTTTATTTACTCCTCCCCAGGAGTTAGGCACAAGGCCAGTTTTATCTTACTCCCACATGTAAGATGTGACCCAAGATCGGGTCAGGAAAGTGGGGTTTGAAAAGCCAGCGCTCAGGAGGTGAGCACTCTGGCCATTAAAAAATTGCCTGGGCAGCCCTGTCGGCATTCCCCGGTAGGGGCGCCTCAGACAGTAAGCAATAAACTTACTCCTCCCCAAAGAGGGGAGGCAAAGCCTGGGAGGGTTGACCTCCTAGAACTGCACAGGACAGGCGTGCAGTGTCCTGTGCATTTCTAGGAGATCCATCCTCTCAGAATTTG
Organism: Sepiola atlantica; assembly: GCA_963556195.1. Classification (NCBI taxonomy): domain Eukaryota; kingdom Metazoa; phylum Mollusca; class Cephalopoda; order Sepiida; family Sepiolidae; genus Sepiola; species Sepiola atlantica. The sequence goes on along the minus strand of OY744543.1, from coordinate 75,594,734 downwards.
CCTCATCTCTTTGGGGTTGAGTAAGTTTATCGCTTACTGCCTGAGGCGGTCCTACTGGGGAATGCCGACAGGGCTGCCCAGGCCTTTTTTGTAGGCCAGAGCGCTCTCCCTTCTCGAGGGCACTGGCTTTTCAAATCCCACTTTCCCGACCTTGTGTCACATCTTACCGCTGTGGGAGGAAGATAAATAAAAATCACTTAAATGGTCATATTTGAATAAACTGAAAACAAAACGAATACATCTCCTTGTTTTGTGATGACATCATCCACTGTGCACAACACGTTTTGTGATGTCATCCATGTTATCCAAGATAAGATGCAGAGTTTCATCAGTATACTAACTGCCCCGACTCGGCGTTGCACAAGAATATTTCTAGCCTCAGATTTGTTTTGCTTTTCTTTTCAAAGTCTGCTATTGTTATTGTTTCCAAAATATTATTATTTTTAAATTTCGAAGCTGTTCTTTTTAACTCTTAAACTTTCAAATAAAAATATGCTAACAGCCGAAGGTTCAGTGCCCTTACGTTTATAAAGAAAATAAAGTTAATAAAGTAAAGTCAATAAAATAAAGTCAATAAAGTGCCCTTATGTTTATAAAGAAAATAAAGTCAATAAAGTAAAGTCAATAAAATAAAGTCAATAAAATAAAGTCAATAAAGTCAATAAAGTGCCCTTATGTTTATAAAGAAAATAAAGTCAATAAAGTAAAGTCAATAAAATAAAGTCAATAAAATGCCCTTATGTTTATAAAGAAAATAAAGTCAATAAAGTAAAGTCAATAAAATAAAGTCAATAAAGTGCCCTTATGTTTATAAAGAAAATAAAGTCAATAAAATAAAGTCAATAAAATAAAGTCAATAAAGTCAATAAAATAAAGTCAATGAAGTCAATAAAATAAAGTCAATGAAGTCAATAAAGTTAATAAAATAAAGTCAATAAAGTCAATAAATAAAGTCAATAAAGTGCCCTTACGTTTATAAAGAAAATATTTGTAAACATTATTAGTCAGTGTTGAAAAAAATAATAATAATGTAATTCATTTACCGTAATTCACTGACAAGGAAGAATCAAACATCAATTCATCAGCTACAATGCTATAGCGGTCTAACTTCAAGAATCCGACTAACTTTTCTTTATATATTAGATATAGATAGTAGTAGTACTAGTAATTATAGTAACACCATCATCACAAAAAGAAAGAAAATAAACGAAATGGTGATTAAAATTAAGCATAGTCAGGGACAAAGTGTATTTAGGCTAGCAGTTGAAAGGAATGAGTTTAGCCTAACCCATATCAGATGTCACTCAAACATGTGTTATATATTAGAGGATGCCCTTGAACCACTCACAGACAACCGTAGCAAGTGTTTGTTCATCGAGGTCAGAAGGTTAGGTTTGACGAGCACGTGAACGGTGAAAGTGGAAGTAGGAATCACATGTGTCGTGCCGTCATCAACAAAGTTAGTACGGATTTTGTAAGAGAGAAATCGACTGGGAAAGATTTCGAGTAGAATCTTAAAGGAAGGCAGGAATATAATTATTTAATAATAAATTAAATAATAATTAGAGAAGGGCAGGTTCGCTGAGAGTTAGATTCTTTTAGATTGATGATAAGATTCCAATCTTTGAAAAGCCTGGCTTAAGGAAAGAAAAAAAGAAATATACTTTTATTGAATACACCTTGCATTGAACAACTGAAGATGGAATAGATTTGTCATTTTTACATTTTTTATTTCTCTTTTTTTATCTATCTATCTATCTATATATATATATATATATATATATATATATATATATATAGATAGTAAGTTATTAAAATATATTTATGGCAATTAAGCTACATAGAGGCTTCCGCGTTTCATCCCTGGGGGGAATCTTCAGGCTAAAATGCATTTTAGCCTGAAGATTCCCCCCGGGGATGAAACGCGGGAGCCTCTATGTAGCTAAATTGCCATAAATATATTTTCATAACTTACTACCTAGCTCTACTTACGTATCGAGCACTGTTGAAGTAAATACTGAAAACTGATACATAAAAAAGTATACCTACTTATAAAATTGTATGTGGATACATGAAATTATATATATATATATATTATATTATATATATATTATATATATATAATTATTTAATAATAAATTAATTAATAATTAGAGAAAGGCATGTTCGCTGAGAGTTAGATTCTTTTAGATTGATGATAAGATTCCAATCTTTGAAAAGCCTGGCTTAAGGAAAGAAAAAATAAATATACTTTTATTGAATACACCTTGCATTGAACAACTAAAGATAAATAGATTTTACATTTTTTATTTCTCTTTTTTCATTTATCTATCTATATCTATCTATCTATATATATATATATATATATATATATATATATATATATTGTATACTTAGGCAGCATTTCTTCATTGATGCATGTTTGATAAAACAACAGGGACAATTCCTGTTTGTTTCTTTTTCGATCCATCCGATCATTCGAGCAAAGAAACCCACCATCAATCAAGCTCGATATGAGGGGGGATAAAGTATACTGAAATTTTTTAATATATTAAAATATTAAAAAATAAAAAAAGTTTTAATCGAGTTTCTCAATAAATTCACCAGTTTTAGTTTGCATAACTCCTCACGTGCCTGATGAAGATTCATGGGAGTTGAAAATGTTAGCAGTTTTGGTGAGTTCATGTTCACATTCGAACAGAACATTAAAAGATGGATCAAAAAAGAAACAAACAGGAATTGTCCCATATATATATATATATATATATATATATATATATATATATATAAATATATATGAGATAATTTATTTCATTTTGACTACAAAATTGATTTTGTTTCATGAGAGCGATTTGAAGCGCTCCCGATCGTCAGGTCATGAAAATTCATTACTAGGTAAAATTCATTATTAGGTAATGAATTTTCATGACCTGACGATCGGGAGCGCTTCAAATCGCTCTCGTGAAACAAAATCAATTTTGTAGTCAAAATAAAATAAATTATCTCATATATATTTATATTTCTGCTCTATATTTTTATTGAGCACTCTCATAAACCCGATTCAACTCCCCTGGATTTATACCCTGTGGATATATACCATACCCGGATTATATATATATATATATATATATATATATATATATTTATATAAAGAGTTTGACTGCAAAAGGCGATAAACGCCATTCTCAAAATAACGAAACTATCACTACGAAAAGTGTTCCATGTGAACACTCAACCATACCCCAAAGTCATATTTTACATAATATGATACCGCCATAATTTCTATTCGCTTTTCATCAAAATAAGCTTTTAGTCAAAATCTACATTTAATATATTCGGCCTTTTATTGTTTACAGTAGTAATTTAAACTAATTGGATTTATCGCGTTTTGTATTTGAACTCTTCATATATATATAGATATATAACATATATTTTTTGGGGAAAAAAGGCTTGTGCCTGTAACTCCCGTTCCTTTCCCTCTTGTCGACTATACCAGTTCGTGCACAGGTCTGACTGAATATTGTCTGTGAATCCAGTGTTTGTCCAACTTGCACTTAAAGTCGTTTATGTCTGTTGCGTCGATGACCCAGTCTGGCAGAGAATTCCAATTGTTCACAACCCGTATCCCAAAGGAATACTTTCTGATGTTTAGCCTACTATGCTTCTTTTCCAGTTTCAGGTTGTGACCTCTTGTCCTGGTGATCTTGCTGAGGGGTAACAGTCTCTCTCTCTCTCTCTCTCTCTCTCTATATATATATATATATATATATATATATATAATTATTTAATAATAAATATATTTAATTTTTATCTACATACGTATACGTTTCATCCTTATGGAAGCGTCAGTGTAAAAATAACCATTCAAACCCCGGAACCAGAGCTGTTTGTTTACAACTCCAAATCCGACGCTTAACCAATAGAGCCATTGTGAATAGTCATAAGAAATCATGCGAAATAAGTCAGAGTACATATAAAACAATATGTTAAAATTAGTCGTTCAAGCGAACTGAGGTCATCTCTCTTTTTCCTCCCCCATGCTGCGACTAGATAAAAATAAGATAAAATAAAAGAACAAGTTGTCGTAATCATTCGTCAATGTTGTTTTATTATAATTAACAGCAACTGAAGAAATTATCTTTTTCACCACCGGAAATTTCTAGGCGAGATAAGTGCTGGTGTGATTGCAAGAATTAGCTTATACACGTAATTTATCGCATTGTGTGTGGGAGCACCGTTAGTAGGATAACCGAAAGAAGACGTTTTAAAGGATTTATCGTCTTTCGAAAAAAACACAACATCACGCTTATGTTTTTGTTATTCGGTTGTTTCAGTCGCTTGTTAACATATTTCAAGCGTATTTTTGGTGCTTATGCATATCAGCCCTGACATTGAAATATTTAAAGAATGTATAAACTTTATTATGTACTTACGTGTTAGCTGAAAATAAGATTGTGCAGAAAAAATTACGCAAATTCATACAGTAGTTATTTAATTATAAGAAAAAGAAAAACAATGATTTTACGTATATTTTGACATTTTTGTAAACAATGGAGACCCCCAAACCCAGAAATCGTGAAAATGAGTTATCGTCCTTGCCCACTGGAAAATCTCAGATACAAAATGGTGGAAATATCTACCGAGTGATAAAATCGTTAAAATCGTTTTTTATTTATAATTCAATAAATACTGGATGAATTTGCGTAATTTTTTCTGCACAATCTTATTTTCAGCTAACACGTAAGTACATAATAAAGTTTATACATTCTTTAAATATTTCAATGTCAGGGCTGATATGCATAAGCACCGTATTTTTCTCAAGTTTAGATGCGTAATACTAAATGGATTTTAATTCAACATTTAATAATATTTAACAAAAACAACGGTGCTTATCCAGATTAAGGGAGACATTTGAGAAAAAAAACTAACAACAAAAAAAAAAACTGAGGAATATCTGTTTTTTGTACGTATCAAAAATCAAGTAGTTTTTATTTCATAAAAGAAAATCAAATGTTATCGATAAACGAATAAGGTTGAAATATCGCCGCCATGTTGGTCATATTCAAGGGAGATAATACGAACCTTTGTAAAATAGAGAAATAAAGTCTTGACTTTTGGGTGGTATCTCCCTTAGCCACTCCCTTGAATATTACCAAAAATGCCGCTGATATATCAACATTACCCGTTTATCGGTAAAATTTAATTTTCTTTTATAGAATAAAAACTACTTTATTAATTTACGTGATTTTTGGTATTCAATATATTAATTTCGTAACATATATGTACATCAAACAGATATTTCTCAGTTTGTTTTATTTTATTTTCGAATGTCCTCGTACTTCTGGATATGCACCAAAACAACATGAAACTATTTATAATGCCTATACAGAATTTCTTTCTCGCATTCGTGTTCACCGCTCATCTCAAGGATTACCAATTATAAATCAAAAGAAAAAGTTTGTTTAATTGTAATTTTTTCATCGGGGGACAAACTGTTCATAGCACCGGTTGTAATAGCAAACAAACCATTGACGTCACAGTCGGCAGCCATTTTGAGTGAAAAAATTCAAATTTACCATACCTCTATTTTGATTCCTGTATGAATTTTTTTTTTGTTTTCGTTCTTCTCGATTTTTTTTTGTTTGCAAAAAGAAAAATGCTCTTAACTCCGCACACTAATCCTAAGTTCGATGGCAACACGAAAGAAGAAAGGAAAACACGCATTCTTTTACCGACATGCCAATCGTCAAAAAAAAATTGAAGGAGCGGTTCGCACGAGTGGGACGTGATTATTGGGTTATTAACATTTATTTTGTACGAAAACATTGTTTTAAGTAAATAAAACGGGTTTGAAAATAATGTCGACACCCATTTCACTCTAAATAATTTTTGCGTTTGTTTTAAATGACCAAGATCAAAGTGTAGTATCTGTTCCGATGGATACTGCACCCCATAGACTGGTATTAAATCTTCGGGACTTGATTTACGCCTGTCTATGGGTGTGTCCTGTGCAGTTCTAGGAGCTCCACCCTCCCAGGCTTTGCCTCCCCCTTTCGGGAGGAGTAAGTTTATTGCTTACTGCCTGATGCGCCCCTACCGGGGAATGCCGACGGGGCTGCCCAGGTAATTTTTAATAGCCAGAGTGCTCACCTTCTCGGGTTTATCAAATCCCACTTTCCCGACCTTGTGTCACATCTTACCGCTGTGGGAGGGAGATAAATAACATTAGGCCCTCCGTTCAGTCTAGAGAGACTATGGATACCCCTATAAGGGGCTGGCTGCGCGTGTAATTATGAAGCAAGGGTTGCGCAATCTCTAACAACACCTCTCCTGAGTCGGCACTGCTTGATTCCAATGGCAAGCAGTTCAAGACGACTGGAAACAATGCCGAGATAAACAGAGAGCACATACAGCACCTGGTAGTCCCAAATGGTCACCCATTTAATACTGGCCAGGCTCAACGTCGCTTAACTTCGGTGATCTAACGGGAACCGGTGTGTCAACGTGATTTGTACCGTATATCAATAACATGAATAATCAATAACACCGTATAAATAGCATGAAAACAAAAAAAAACGGTACTTTGTTAGATTCGGACCCACGCTAACTTTGACAAGCACCAAAAAAAAAAAAAAAAGCGATGCTTCCGAAGTTCCTCCCAGAAAGCAAATAACACAAGAATAACGAAACAAAAATAAACGTGAACAAAAAAAATAATCACACAAAAATATCAGAATTTGATCATTCTTCTCGAACTGGTCTTGCCTTTCAAGGATAACATGTGTGTTAGCCAAATCCAGCACCGGTGCGTTGTTTTACTTGTCGCCTGTGAACTGAGATTTTCAAAATCCGCTAAATCGGAAAAAAAAAATCTCCAAAAAGCCGCTAGGTTTTTAACTTTTCGTCAGTATTGCCAACAGAGATTTTCAAAATCCGCTAAATCGGAAAAAAAAATCTCCAAAAAGCCGCTAGATTTTTAACTTTTCGTCAGTATTGCCAACAGAGATTTTCAAAATCCGCTAAATCGGAAAAAAAAAAAATCTCCAAAAAGCCGCTAGATTTTTAACTTTTCGTCAGTATTGCCAACAGAGATTTTCAAAATCCGCTAAATCGGAAAAAAAAAAAAAATCTCCAAAAAGCCGCTAGATTTTTAACTTTTCGTCAGTATTGCCAACAGAGATTTTCAAAATCCGCTAAATCGGAAAAAAAAAAAAATCTCCAAGAAGCCGCTAGATTTTTAACTTTTCGTCAGTATTGCCAACAGAGATTTTCAAAATCCGCTAAATCGGAAAAAAAAAAAAATCTCCAAAAAGCCGCTAGATTTTTAACTTTTCGTCAGTATTGCCAACATAGATTTTCAAAATCCGCTAGACCGAAAGAAAAAAAAGGTACAGTTTCGTAATTATCAACCATAGATTTTACTGGCAAAGTTTTAGAATCCATTCTTAACATAGGGTTTCGGTAACATTCGAAACGGCGTACTTGCTTGGTCTTCATCGATTTCGTAACATTCGTTGTACATACGTCACGCCAGTAAAATCTATGGTTGACGTTTACGAAAAAGATCGAAAAATAATCTAAAAAAAATAATAATAATGGTGCTTGTGCATATCAAGCCTGACATTGAAATATTTAAAGAATGTATACACTTTATTATGTACTTACGTGTTAGCTGAAAATAAGATTATGCAGAAAACATTACGCAAATTCATCCAGTAGTTATTGAATTAGAAAAAAAAACAAAAAACAAATGATTTTACGTACATTTTGACATTTTTGTAAACAATGAAGACCCCGAACCCCGAAATCGTGAACATATGAGTTATCGTCCTTGCCCACGGAAAATCTAAGATACAAAATGGTGGAAATATCTACCGAGTGATAAAATCGTTTTTTATTTATAATTAAATAAATACTGGATGAATTTGCATACTTTTTGGTGTACAGTCTTTTTTTCATCTACCACGTAAGTACATAACAAAGTTTATACATTTATTTAGCTATTTTATTTTTAAGAGCGGTCTAACATGTCAGGGATGATATGCACAAGCACCAAAATAAATAAACACTAGATTTTAACTTCGTATGTTATCTAAAACTTTAGTGCTTCTTTACTTTCACGACATGTTAGGCCTCTCTTTAAAAAAGAATAGCTAAAGAAATTATAAACTTTGTTATGTACTTACGTGGTAGATATAAAAAAGACTGTACACCAAAAATTACGCAAATTCATTCAGTATTTATTAAAATAAAAATAAAAAAACGATTGTATCTATCGGTCGCCATTTTTTTTAGTTTTCCCGAAAACAAATTTTGAGTTATCTCCCTTGCCTAATAACTAAGTATAAATGTCTACAGATACGTAAGATCGTTTTTCTTTCTTTTTCTCATAATTTAATAAATACTGGGTGAATTTGTGTATTTATTTCTGTACAATGTTATTTTATGCTAACAAAGTTTATACATTTCTTTAAATATTTTCGTGTCGTCGTGTGAGTAAAGACGCACCAAAACTTTTATGAATATACAAAATATTTCTTGTTTTGTCTCTATATTTTGGGGTATCTTGAAGCGGTTAGCTCCCAAAAATTGGTGTCAAATTTTATCGACTAGTTTTGTCGGTTTTCCTTTTTCGCGTAAGAAACAAATCATAAAATCAAACAGTGTTTATTAAACATCACAATAATGGCGTATCTAAATATTGAATATTGCCGAAGAAATTCTCCGCAAAAGTCAGGAAAAAATTAATATTTGCAAAATAAAAATTAAAAAAAAAAAAATCCGCAAAAATCTGACAACAAATTTATAGGTAGATAATTGATAGATTTTAGAACCATTCTGAAAAGGGGGTTGGTAAAAATGGCACCGAAAAAATGGCACGGTAAAATTATTTTTCATTTCTGGTCATCGGTAGATGACGCGTACGATTAAACAGAAAGTCACAAAGACATAAAAATCTTGGATTTAAACACAAAATTTTACTCGCAAAATTCCAAACGAAATCTGCAGATCAAGCGGGAAAACCGCTAAATTGGCAATGGCAACTTCATATTTCAATTTCAGTGTTAACTCAAAAAGGGTCCAGCGTCGCATGTTATTCCTGAAGGAATACAGAGTCAAGTAATAACTCAAAATTTTAAACTTCTTGGCCTTTTTACTGCAGCAAACTTCGACATCTCTGGGGATACGTCAGGGAGGTGACGGCCCGCATCGACGCCGAGCAGCCGATGGTCCTGGATGTAGCATCTGTCATCAACAACGCAGCACCGCCGTGGTCTGGGGAGAAACGAATGGTGTTTCTAGCCATCCTAGCCGTAGCAAGACTAGTGACGTGGGTTACACGTCTTAATGAGGTTCATGGGGTTGGATCTGTTTCGGATCGGGATCTGGTAGTTTACTTTAAACACCAACTTAAAGTGAAGATCAGATGCGATTGGAAACGATTACATCGCATGGATTTCGATAGGAGATGGGTGCATGACACTAGTTTGTGCATCCGACGAGGCGCCAAGTTTGAGTTCGTGTTCCCTCCATAGTTATGGCACACGCGGTACTGGGTTCTACGGAACCCACCCCTGTAGAGTTTTTTGGATTTATTTAAAAAAACTGGTAACCTCTTAAACTAGTAGGAATGAAAGTTATCCTGTCCCTATTTTATTTTTGCCGGCACTAGAGAGCTTCCAGAGATTCCCACTTCCACTGTTTTATTTTGTCCCCGGTCTTTTGAAACCCTTGGCATTACTATCTTGGAAGACGCCATCCACCCCATGATCCCATTCCCGATGAATTTATTTTTTGAACACTCCTCTCTTAAGTTCCCACTCCCACTTAGTGACCGACCCGCTTGTTTTCGGTCTCGTGCCGGAAAATAGTGGGCGGTCTAACACTTAGTTATGAGGGAAAGCCGGACCATACTAACTTTTCTACCATTTTATTTCGTTCTTTATTTTTCTTTCTTTTTGGGTGTTTTTAATATTTTTTCCCACTCCCACGATAATTCTTTTTTACATCGATGTTTTTTTGGGATATTTTAAGTAGGGATCAACCCACAGAGTGAATGCGGTATTTTGGTGCAAGAATCTAGTTTGGAGTCAGCAAATGTTCTTTTTTATATTGTTTGTAAAATTTTGTGAAATAAAAAACATTGAACAGCTTGTCTCACTTATCCCCGACCCCCCCTCCCCCTACATAACGGGCACTATGCCTAAGGTCTGGTGAGTTCCCAAGGTTTGTAAAATCTTCATCTGTAGATAAAGATGAGGGTTGTCCGAAGGAACTCACCTGCCTAAATAAATTGGCCTTTTGGCTAAGATCAAAGTGTAGTATCTGTTCCGATGGATACTGCACGCCTGTCCTGTGCAGTTCTAGGAGGTCCACCCTCCCAGGCTTCGCCTCCCCTCTTTGGGGAGGAGTAAGTTTATTGCTTACTGTCTGAGGCGCCCCTACCGGGGAATGCCGACGGGGCTGCCCAGGCAATTTTTAAATGGCCAGAGTGCTCACCTCTCGAGCGCTGGCTTTTAACCCCACTTGCTCGACCCGATCTTGGGTCACATCTTACTTGTGGGAGTAAGATAAAACTGGCCTTGTGCCTAACTCCGCGAGGAGTAAATAAACACCCTCCCAGGCTTTGCCTCCCCTCTTTGGGGAGGAGTAAGTTTATTGCTTACTGTCTGAGGCGCCCCTACCGGGGAATGCCGACGGGGCTGCCCAGGCAATTTTTAAATGGCCAGAGTGCTCACCTCTCGAGCGCTGACTTTTCAAACCCCACTTTCTCGACCCGATCTTGGGTCACATCTTACTTGTGGGAGTAAGATAAAACTGGCCTTGTGCTAACTCCTGGGGAGGAGTAAATAAAACTCAAAATTTTAAACCATGGTATGGATTTTAACACTTTGAACTTGCAAGATATTTAGATTTAACCAGAGATAGGAATTTTACTCAGTGTAAAACTTTCATTTATTTCAAACATTGTAGTTCACTTATTTCATATTTTTCCTTTCCATTTACATATTTTTCTATTTTCTTCTTCTTTAATGATTAATTTATTTGAATAAATCATTTTATTTTTCATCGGTGCCGAATACCATAAAGCGTTGTGATTGTTTTATTCCTAAATGACTCTTTTACCTTAACTTTAAAGTTCTTGTTATTTCAAAAACTTTAAAGTTAAGGTAAAAGGGAGTTTTACACTGGATACAAAAAAAAAGAGTTTTACACTGGGTAAAATTCAACAATTTGTTTGAAAATAGTTCCCAGTCCAGTGTCCTATCTCAGGTTAAATATAAAATATTTAGCAAGTTCAATACTATGGTTTAAAACTTTTAGTCATCTCCTCCTTATTTGACTCTTCAAAATTAAAGGTATTATTTTTTTCCGGCCCTACGATACATAAGCACCGAAAATTTTTACCCAGGCAAGGGAGATAATTCAGATTTTTTTTTATCGGAAAGAAGTTTTAAAAAATGACGACCGACAGATAAAATCGTTTTTTTTATTTTTAATTTAATAAATACGGGATGAAGTTGCGTAATTTTTGGTGTACAATCTTCTTTTCAGCTACCACGTAAGTACATAAAAAAGTTTATACATTTCTTTAGATATTTTTTTTTTAAAGAGAAACCTAACATGTCGTCGTGAAAGTAAAGAAGCACCTAATTTTGCTTTGATTTTGACGAACATTTTCATGTATTTTATTAAATCATTGTGAGATTTCTATATTTTTCTTATGTGCCATTTTCCCCTCTATTTATCTAATTGTGCTATTTTCCCTCTATTTATCTAATTGTGCCATTCACCCCCCCCCCTATTTATCTAATTGTGCCATTAGTAGATAAATTCATATTTTCTACTGCCTTTGAAATGCCGATACTAAGTTTTAAATGTGAATAGGAAAGTTTCAGGATTGAACAAGTAAAAAGTAATAAAAGGGCACATTCCTTTTCTACCGGAAGTTACGTCAAATTACAGGAAGTGACGTCACATCAATTTCGATCGTTCGTTCGTTTGTCTGCTCTTCTTGTCCGGTCAAAAAAAACAACATGTCTCTTCGTGTTTTGGTCGGTTGTAAAAGAGTAATCGATTATGCCGTCAAGGTAAAGTCTAATTTACTCAGTAACTTTATTATATAAGTACATTTGAAATTATTGTTTATATCAATAGTTCTTACATATACGTCATTACTTTTCTCTTCCTAAAAAAAAAACTAGACAATAACATGCTTCCTTAGTGTTCGGGGGCAGGAGGGTCATTTTCTAAAAAAAAAAAAATGAATTATGTAAATATAAATTTGAAACTTTTTTTGTTTATTTATTGATAGTAATTTTATCTTCTGTTTTATACAAAGTTTGATAGATTTATTTTTAAACTGGCATGTGAAAAGATTTGGTTTTTTTTTCTGTGACCTTTGCTCCAGTTATAAAAGAAACAAAAAAAAAAATGAATTACGTGCATCCACCAAAACAATCGGATTTGTACCGAGTATAATTAGAAAGTTCGACGATTTAGTCGTTTCGCAGTCAAAATAGCGGACAATGAACCGTCTGCTAATTTCTGATTTTTTTCCGACCTCACAAATGTGTAAGTAAACCCAAATAAATTGTTTTTGACTAATTTGCCAACTGTATTTCCTTTGAAATAATTTAATATAAATCATTCCAAAATAATTTATTTGGATTTATTTACTCATTTGTGAATTCGGAAATTAGCAGAAATTGTCCGCTATTTTTGCTGCGAAACGACAAAATCGCCGAAAGTTTAAGTTAAGGTTACCTTCATCGTCATTTGAAGGCAGAGAGAGATGGCGAGATGTCAAAAAAAAAAAAAATCATTTAATTTCATTGCTGACCTATACGTCCGCCTATTCATAAATATCAGGGCAACCCGGCGTTGTCCCCCCCCCCCCCGGTGGGGGTGGGGCATAGATAACAAAATACAGTTTTAGATACTTCTACAGACTTTGAACCGAGCTGTGTGTTTTTTTATTTAGTTTTTTATTTATGTCGCCGTGAAAGTAAAGAAGCACCCAGTTTTGTTTTAAAATTGAATATACACACAAGATGAAACGAAACATGGCCTATATTTTGAACCTTAAGAGTGATCTCCCTTGATGTCTTGACGGAAAAGATATATATATATTATAAATTGAAAATATAAGTCTTTATCAATGCAAGATTATTATTTTTTTTTTTACTTTAATCTTATTAATTTCGGAATAAAAATGACCAGTATTGTGTCATTTTTTTTTTTATTCATAAAAAATTATGATGGAATTTTATTCCGAAATTAATATTAAAGTAAAAAAAAAAATTAATCTTGCATTGATAATGGCTTATATTTTCAATTTATAATACTGACTCAGATTCAGCCACGAGGGGTATTATTACCCCACCTAATAGATCAGTATCGTCCGGGCCTTTGGGTCTGGATTTACGCCGGTCTATTGGGGGTTGTTGGTCCTGTGCAGTTCTAGGAGGTGCACCCTCCCAGGCTTCGCCTTCCCTCTTTGGGGAGGAGTAAGTTTATTGCTTACTGTCTGAGGCGCCCCTGCCGGGGAATGCCGACGGGGCTGCCCAGGCAATTTTTTAATGGCCAGAATACTCACCTCGAGCCCTGGCTTATCTAATCCCACTTTCCCGACCTTGTGCCACATCTTGCCTTGTGGGAGGTAGATAAATATACTGACTCAGCAATGCTTTAAAACTGAACGACCCATTTATTAATATATATATATATATATATATATATATATATTAGTAATTCAAGTAAGGTTTGTAACCACAGGACAAAAAAATAATAGTGCCAAATAATAAATAGAGCTATTATTTATAGTAAAACAGTTTTATTTCTACAAACATAGCATGGCTACACATTTCAGAACATGTTCAGTCATACCTATAATAAGCTCGACTTCCTCCAGCAAAAACAAAAAAAAAAGACAGTAAAAACCTCATGTAACCTTGATTTGATGACGTTGGAAATTCAAATATTCAAGTTTAACATTAAGTATGATCAAAAAAATTTTGTTTAAAATTTTTTGAATTTAGTCACGTGACCCTTACAAATAGTAATTTTGCTTCACCCTACAATATGAAGGCGTTTTGAACGGACCCTGAGGAAGTCAGCTTATTATAGCTACGACTGAAGAATGTTTTGAAATGCATAGCTATGCTATGTTTGCATAAATAAATATTTTATTAAATATATATATATACACACACCCACATAATTTCATTGGGAAGATACTACACTTTGATCCTAGTTCAGAAAAAATATTAACTGTTTTTTTTCCTATATATATATATATATATATATTTTAATGTTGAATTAAATTAAAGATAATTGAATTATCGTTTAATAATAATAATCTATCGTGATACTATAAAGCTCAATATATTGAATAGAGCAATCGATTCTAGAGATGAAAGATGAGAATAAAAAATTGTAAAGATACAATATTTATTAGAACATCTCTATCCTCTGATGAAAAGAGTTTATCTTTAAAAATCCATGGATTAAGGATATGAAGCTCTTTGCTTTTAACTTTTGATGTTCTAATAAATATTGTATCTTTACAATTTTTTATTCTCATCTTTCATCTCTGGTATATATATATATATATATATATAAACAAAATTAAATTCAGACAATTGGGAATATTTTAAGTCGGGTAGCCCAGACTTGGATTGAAACAGTGAAGACAGACATGGAGGTAGTGGCTGGCCCCTGCGTTTTTTGGTGTCCGTCGCTTGAACCGGGAATTGTTGAAGTATGCCGAAGACTCGGCTATGGTGAACTGCTTTGACGCAGAATGCAGTGAGCTCATTTCGGTGAATGCAGTTACAGTTGGTAGCCCATCGGGTAAATATGGTATTCTGGTGTCTGTTGAAGTGAAAGGGATAGACAAATGGTGAGAGAAAGGAACAGTGGTTTGGCGAATGGGTCGTCCAGTTTAGAATAAGTTAAACAGCCCCCCACACACACTTCCCACGCTTTTGAGGGCTGTTAAAATTGTATCACGATTCTTTTAGCAAAATGTAGAATTTGATTATATATTTTTTTTGTAAATAACTCTACCAATATTTACAGCTCTGGCTCCTCTCCGCAAAAACATGCAACAAACTCTCCTTTTCTCCTCCGTATACCTAAAACAAACAGAACTTTCATAAACAAAGTTTCTTGTTACCGCGGGAATGCTTTCCTACAGACTACAACATGGTCGTTTTCAAGTCCAATGTCAACAAATATCTGTCATGTTGTCCTGTGAATTGATCATGGATCTCAATCCGTTCATAATACTGTTCCGTCATCTAATCGAAAATCTCACTAGCCTTATCCTTGAGTGGCTTTCACCTTAATATGTGGTAAACCATTAGTATAAAAAAGGACAATAAATCTCAAATGCCGATAAGCTTTCTACTTCCAAAGCTTCTTTCCTCGTGCTGCTGGACTCTGGAACTCCCTCCCTGGTCCCTGTTTTCCTGACGTTACTGACATGCAGAAATTTAAAACTAATGTAAACAGACATCTCGCTGCGCAGCTCCTAAATTAGGTTGACCCCCCCCCCCCCCAACCTTCTCTCTTTTTTCACAGTAGCCCCTTTCGTCTACAGTGGCGGCCTGCCTTGTTTTGGGTGAACTATGTTAACAAAAAAAAAAGAAAAAAAATTTATTAGATGAAAAATACTTTTTAAAAAATGACGTATCTTTCAGAATTGTGATGTAGTTACAGACATCAAATCTCCATTATAATAAGATCATATCTTTATCCCGTTGATATTGAAAAGAATCTATATAAATAAAAGCGAATGCATGTGTGTTTATTTATCTGTGTGTTCACAAAAAGTTCTAAAAAAAAAATGAAGATTATACTGCAGCGAATATAACATTGGTTGGGACTATGGTGTCAACGATGACAACTATGTCAGTGGTGCCCAACTAACTTCAACCATGTTTATTCGAATGGAATGGGCTTCATTTTAGTTTCTAAGTGGTTGACAAGAAATTTAGTTCACATTCGATTTTGGGACATCATATATATATATATATATATATATATAATATAAAATGAAGTAATAAAATAAGGTGTCTCTGTCCCCCTCCCCCTCCAATGTATTTTCAATTTTCAATCTCCCGTTAAGGTGAAGTTAAAACTTATGCCATTTGAATTCCATCGCCAGCCCGATGAGTTGGTCGCTATTTGCACCAATGAAACAAAACTTGTTTTGTCGCAACTAATGGAATAAAATCAAAAAATATATATATATATATATATATATATATATATATATTTAGGATTCGAAAGCTCAGTTTAAAATAAATAAATATTATTTATTTATTTCAACAAATTACATTATTATGGTTTTTCAAAAAATGTTTATACCTTTACGAAACAATGGTTTATAATGTGTCTACTCCTTTTTACTTATTCAAAATAGCGTAACCGCGCTCAAAGACACGGACATAGATTCTTTCTCACCAAGTCAATACCACCAGACGATGAAGAGGAAAAAAATAAAAGAAGAAAAAAACACTTTGCTCTGACGAGGAATATTTTGTATTCGAAAGCTCAGTTTAAAATAAATAAATATTATTTATTTATTTCAACAAATTATATTGTTATGGTTTTTCAAAAAATGTTTATACCTTTACGAAACAATGATTTATAATGTGTCTACTCCTTTCTACTTATATATATATATATATATATATATATATATTGAAAGTCTGTTTACAATTATCCCTGTATACAAAACAATTGATATATATATATATATATATATATATATATATATATATATATATATATATATATAACTTTTGTAATATAGTAGGAAAAATCCTAGCAGAGTGCTCGATTAATTGAGAATCAAAATTAAGAGCATAATATTTATTTAATTTTTGGTACATAAAAATGAGTACATTAGTACCGTCGGTTTTAAGCTCAGAAGGACTTAACCATCCGGATGGTTAAGTCTTTCTCAGCTTGAAACCGACGGTACTAATGTTGTACTAATTTTTCTGTACCAAAAAATAAATATATATATATATAAATACACATTGTTCTTTATTATACAGTGGAAGATTAACTTTACCTACCTGAGATTCTTTTTTTGTTTCACTCATTGTCTTTTTTTTCTTTTTACTATTGTGTTACCACGTATCAAGGCTAAAAGCCACTCGAGATTAAGGCTACAAAACAACTCAAGGATAAGAGTTGATAGGATGCATTAATTGACAGTTTAATATTATGAGAGAATTGAAACTCTACACTAACCCTAACCCTACACCCTAACCATTTGAAAACAACAGCTGACCTAGAAAACAGCAATTCATTTCTCTTAATTAATTTCTTGTCTAAAATAAATTTCTTGTTCTTACATATTTAATTATTTCGTTTTCTTTTTTTATGGTTTTTATTTTGAAGGTTAAATTTAATTATTACAGCATCGTTTGGCTATTAAATTATTAATTGAACCAAATTGTTATAAAACTGTAATTAAAATCGAGAAAATTGAAAAGATTGATCAAGCAAAGTTGTTCACAATATCAGCAGGCAGCCTTGTAAAAGAGAATGAGCAAAGATTTGTGTAATGAATGCATCGGTGTGCTGCTTCAAGAAAAGGGGAGGGAAAGAAACCTAAATGCATTCTGGTGGATTTAATTTTGTAATTATGTAATTTAAAAAAAAATATGCTTTTAAAAATCGTTTATTTCATGCTATTGTATTTTTGATTTCAATAAATATTTAATTAATAGCAAATAAAAAAAAAATGTACAAATATGAAAGTGATTCACATGAACTTGTTTAATAATTATATATATATATATATATATATATATATATATGAAGCAATCCAACAAAAGATATAAGCGTCAACTAATATCTTATAATTAGTGAAACATCCGGATAAAAACTGAAGCTCAATATACTGGATAGAGCATTAATCAATTTCACGTATATGGACTGCTGTTTATAACTTTGAGTAATGTCTTTCCTGATTATGTTTCTCAATTTGTATGACCTGGATGGACTGTATGGATTCAACAAAAAGTATGTTTTTGGGTTGATATGTTTGATGTTATGTATTTTTATGTATTTGTGTATATAATTTTTATATATTTTCAAAGCGTAATTTTATTACCTGTAGTAGTATAACTGCGGTAATGGTCCTCTGAAGAGAAGAATTATCTTTGAAAACTCATGAGCTAAGGACTTAAGGATACTTTGCTTGAACTTTGAATTCTAATAAAATTTGATTGACACCTTATTTTATTACTTCATTTTATATTATAAATAATATATATATATATATATATATATATATATATATATATGTGTGTGTGTGTGTATATATATGTGTGTGTGTGTATATATTTATAGTTAAAAGCCCGTTTAAAAATGTAAGTCTTAAAGGTAGAGCACTATTTGAAATTGAAAAGTTTGTTGCCATCTGCGATAAGCTAGTTCCGCTCAAGCGTTGAACACTGTAGACAGCAATGAACAACCCCCCCCACCTCCTGGGTAAGTAAATCTTAATTTAAATTACTGTCTGTGTCGGTTTCCCGCGGCCGCGTAGTCCTAAGCGTTTGACTCGTGATTCTAGCCTGAATCTACGAACTGCGTTCATGCCAATGCAACCGCTTGCAACCACCACTCCTACACTGATGAGAGTAAAAGAGCCTGAAACGACGTCGTCTGTAGGTGAAAAACACTTTAATATTTATAAAAAATATTCATAGTATATATATGAAACACATTTACAGATTTTTGAAAGCCAAATCTGATTTTTTTTTTTTTAACTAATAAATTTGCTGAAAGGAAAAGTTTTGTATTTTTATTTTAAATAATTTATTTTAGAAAAATAAGTAATCAAATAAGTGTTTTTTTTTTTGTTTTTTTTTCAAAACATTAAAATATGGATTTTTCTACCAATCATATCGCAGATATTAAAATAAATTCATGTTTACTTCATATTTAATTTTCATTAAAAAAAAATACCAGCAAGTTTTAATTATAAAGTTTTAATTAAAAGATGATGACCGAAGAGACAGTCTATTGATTGCGACTTGCTGTTGTGAATTCGGAATAGCGGCACGCTGACTCAAGAGTCGACTGTTTTTCTGGAGTGCCAAAAAAAAAATTGGCACTTGTGCAATTTAGTAAACAGCGGCAGATAATCCACAGGAAGTAACTCAAAAGTCGACTGTTTTTCTGGAGTGTCTTCAGAGTTTTTTTAGTTTAACTATTAATTTTTTTTTTTTTAAATTACTTATATTAGCTAAAGGACTAAGTAATTCTCTGCAGGAAAAGCGTCAAAATCTGCTTTGAATATATATCTGTTAAGCTTCTTATAATATGTGCACATACTTGGTTATTAGTGTCTACATTTGTCCTACTTTCCTTTCGTCTGCTGTCGTCGTACAACAATAACGTCAGAATGTAACAAAGTCCAGTTTAATACAAATAACGTGAAAAGAGATTTAAGATAAGACGGAACGATAAATATTTTTTGTCAAGATTAGTTTTTTTATCTGATAACGTTATTTTGATTTAGGTAAACACTTTCCGGACAACCCACCACCACCATCATCATCATCATCATCATCATCATCATCATCATCATCATCATCATCATCATGCTGGCATGTGTTGGACAGCTTTTACCTTATATCTAATTTTGGCCTTTATGGAGAGTCAAGTAAATAAGAACGAATGGACAGGTTGCATTGAAGATTACGATGTCAGTTTAATTATAATAATTACTGCCATTATCATCATTTGGTCTAACATCCGTTTTACATGCTGGCGTGTGTTGGACGGCTTTTAAAAATTGACTTCCAAACTAACCTATCTCTGGCCAGGTCTTTATTTATCCCTCTTACTCTCAAGTCCATTTTTTATCACTTCCTCCCAAGTTTTCCTTGACCTTCTCCTGTGAACTGACCCTGCTACCTTAACTGTTCTACATCTACTGACCAAGGAACTCTCATCTATTCTTTCAATGTCTCCTGTTCTACACACATCTCCCTAAACTGTCCAGATTAAATCTTCCTCTGAGGTCATCAGATCTAAGCCTGTCTTTAAGACTCGCATTACACATTCATCGTATCATTCTCATATTTCTCTCCATGCAACGCATGTCCTCTACTACATAAATCTAAGTATCGGTCCCTGGGTTACACTTACATTGATGTGATGTTTTAGCTGTACAGCCATCGAGAATGTCTTAAATCTTTCTTTTTAGCTAAAAAAAAAGATCTAATCATATTAAATATTCGTCCAGTAATACTGTACGAGTTGATTTTCTTGGAGACCTTCATGCCAGGCTTTGGAGATATCTAGCGCCACCACCCTAGCTTCTCTTGCCTTAATCAGTGTATGAGTTCAAAGATGACCGCTAGGAAGTCTGCAGTAGAATGGGATAGCCTAAATCCATACTGTTGGTCAGAGAGATGTTTAGCATTTTCAAGGTGATGAACTATCGCTAGATTGATTAAGGATTCAAAGATTTTCGCGAAGAGCGGGAGAAGACTTATGGGATGATAATTTTGCATCTCGTTTCTTGGGTTCGGGAAATTCCAGTTTCTTTCTTTGTTAAAGTTATATTTTTTTTTGAAAGGTCCAAATAGTATAAAATGTAGATAATAGTTTCATTTTATTGTAAGCTATTTGGCTTGGCCAGCAGTTAGTTACTTGAAACGAAAATTTTAAATAATAAACATTTCATTCATAAGTACGTTGTAAACACGAGACTAAAACTTTCGCATTTATTCATATAAATAGATTGTAACATTTTGGTAATTGTGATACAAATTTATTTATCTTTTAAATGTGACCATAAAGAAATGAAAAGAAAGAGGAAATCAATTTGCCTGAGCGATGGTGTGAGTGTGCCCGCTCTTTAAAAAATTTTTTTTAACTGAATTAAAAAAAACAATTGAAAAAAAATGTGTCATTGGTCGCTAACGGGATGGAGCAGTCAGTTACCCTGTTCCCTTTTCTGAACTCTTGCTTATGCCTCATAGATCTTTCGGTGAAATTTCGGAAAAGCCTCAATAAAGAAAAACAAAATAATAAATGCATACTTGTATTATGTATGTGACCTGAACGGAACAAATATATCGTACACAAAAAATTATGTAAATTGATCGAGTAGTTTTTTTTTTATCACAAAATATCAAATTTTGTCATTTTTTTTTTTTTCACGCTCGCTTGTCACGCTAGGCTGACTTACGCCCCTTGTTTTTCAAAGATGGTGGCGTGACAAGCGAGCATGAAAAAAAATGACAAAATTTGATTATCTGTGATAAAAAAAAAACTACTTGATCAATTTACGTAATTTTTGGTATACAATGTCTTTGTTTCGTCCCAGTCACATACATAATACCAGTATGTCTTTATTTTTATTTATTATTTGTTTTTCCTTATTGAGGCGTTTCCGACGTTGTGGCAATTTTTTTTTTTTTTTCAAGTTAGTTTAATTTTAATTACTTCCCCTGAAAATTCATCAGCAAATATTTAAAGAAAAGTTTAATAATTTATCATTTTTTTTTTTATTAAATCACTTTAATGAATTACTCTACTACATAAATGAATTACTCTACTTTTTGCCAAGTTCCTGGTGGTGTTAGCGGTTGTAATTCTGTCAAACACCCTCTTCAAAAAAAAAAAAAAATGCCAAAAATAGGAATCAAACTTCTGCTTGCCTGTGAACTACATTTTGGCTAGCAGTTAGAGAATATTTGAAAGCTACAAAACTATTGCACATATATGGAAAAAATAGGACAATAAAATAATGTTTGGTGTTATTTATTCGTAATTTTATCGTCCATAAATACAGTAAGTTAATAACTTAATATATTTAACATTTTCTTTACAGGTACGAGTTAAGCCTGACAAGTCAGGTGTTGTTACCGCTGGTGTTAAACATAGCATGAATCCGTTTGATGAGATTGCAGTGGAAGAAGCTGTACGCCTTAAAGAAAAGAAAATTGCCAAAGAGATCATTGCTGTGTCTTGCGGCCCATTGCAATGTCAGGTGAGTGCGAAGATTTTGCAATAAAACACTTAATCACTTATCATGGAATAAAAACATTTCCTCAATTTACGACAAGCAAATATTTTATTTATTTATTCATTTTTTAATTTTTTTTATTTAGTGTTGATGAATTGTTGATTCGTTAACAGGTGTTAATTATTCAGTCCAAGAGTATTTGACTCAAAAAGGGGGTCAAACCTGGAGCTAAATGTTAATAAGACGATTTTTTGTTTTTTTTCAGAATAGTTTAATTTTTTTGTGAAATAAAATATGAAAATTTCTGTGGGCTTTACTTTCTTTCAGTTCTAAAAATAAATAAAGTATTTTAATTGCTGGAAAATATCAAACAAACTACTTTTATTTCTTTCACGAACATTTAAAAAAAAAAAAAAATGCCAAAAATAGGAATCAAACTTCTGCTAACTACGTTACCATTTTGACTAGCAGTTAGATAATATTTTAAAGCTACTTTTTTGCCCTTTAAACCCATTAGTGGTGTGTCATTGGAACTTAATAGGGACCAATAAGTAAACATCGACATAGAATAATTCTAATTGAATAAATAACTGTATTATGATAAGTAAATTGTAAAAACATTAGCGGCCGTACGAAAAAATTATTTTTTTATTAAAACAATAATATATACTTATTCAGCGTTATATTCTTACTCACTACAAAAAAGTAGAAAAAATTATACACCAGAAGTTTAATTACAAGTATTTTTCCAATCTTCTAATCATAACAGCGATTCGTTCAGTAAGCGGCCATCTTTTTTCTTAAAAATAATAAATTAAATTTATTCCAATAAAACAAAATGAAAGTCAATAAACGAAATTAAATTAATTTATTGCATTATAACGAAATGTTTTATTGGAATTACCTGGCACACGCTAGGAAGTAAGTGTAGTATCTGTTCCGATGGAAACTGCACCCTGTCCTGTGCAGTTCTAGGAGGTCCACCCTCCCAGGCTTCGCCTCCCCTCTTTGGGGAGGAGTAAGTTTATTGCTTACTGCTTGAGGCGCCCCTACCGGGGAATGCCGACGGGGCTGCCCAGGCAATTTTTAAATGGCCAGAGTGCTCACCTCTCGAGCGCTGGCTTTTAACCCCACTTACTCGACCCAAGCTGTGGTCACATCTTACTTGTGGGAGTAAGATAAAACTGGCCTTGTGCCTAACTCCTAAATAAATATATGTAATTGTTTTGTTTTTTTAAAATTGCATGATTATCTCCCTTGCGAATTATCTGCCCCTGAATTATTTTTAAGAAAAAAGATGGACGCTTACTGAACGAATCGCTGTTATGATACACAGAATGGAAAAATACGTGTAATTAAAGTTCTAGTGGATAATTTTTTCTACTTTTTTGTACAGTGAGTAAGAATATAACGCTGAATAAGTATGTAATATTGTTTTTATAAAAAAATAATCTTTTCGTACGGCTGCTCATCAGCACAAGCACCAAACTTTCCTTTCTACCTAGGTGTGCCTAATGTAAAACAGAACTTCCATGAACAGAGTTTCTTGCCAAGAACTTCCCATCTGTGGAACATATGACCATGGAGCTGCTTTTCTGCGATTCCAATGTCAAAAAATACTTGTAATAAACCGTCATCATTTTGTTCATTACATTTATCATTTTCAATCCTCTCGTAATGTTCGTCATCATTCAACTCGCAATCCATCCATCGCATTAACCTTTATTCTTGAGTGATTTTTGATTTTGTTATACGTTTCTGTTTTTCTTTTCTTCCAGGAAACATTACGCACCGCCCTGGCGATGGGTGTCGACAAAGCCATTCTCGTTGAAGTCCCTGCTAAGGATTATGAAACAATGCAACCATATCATGTGTCAAAATTACTGTCAAAAATTGCACAAGAAGAGAAAGTGGACCTTTTATTTGTAGGGAAACAGGTAAGCAAGTAGTTTTCAATATATATATAAAATAAAGTAAAGTTACACGTAATCACATAATCACCGGTGCAATAATTTATTTAAACCTATATATATATATATATAATGATTATTTTTATTTACGCAGACATGTACAAAATCTGCGACACTGGCATGTCGATGTTATCGATCTACACCTATTATAAACTGAAATCTCATCAGGCAGTTAGAATCCGATCTTTCCAAATACGATCTAAGGTTAAGATAGGATTCTAACTCTGCCTGATGAGATCTCAGTTTATAATAGCTGTTGATCGATAACATCGACATGCCAGTGTCGCAGATTTTGTACCTGTCTGTGTAAATAAAAATAATCATATATAAAAGCTCTATTTAATATTGAGCACTTTTTATAAACCCGGTTGAAATTCTTTTGATTACTATACTGTGGATGTTTTACCTAGATTATTATTATTATTATTATTATTATTATTATTATATATATATTATATATATATATATATTATATATATTTGTTTAAAGATTCGTTTTACATGCTGACATGTGTTGGATTGGCTAGACTACTGAGGTTATTCAGGAGGTTTTGGTGATACTATTGGAGCACAGGGAGGAGCTGGTGCTAGTGTTATTGCAAAAGTTAGGAGTGGATGGAGTAAGTTCAGGGAACTACTGCCATTACTAACTAGCAGAGTATTACCACTGTCGACCAAGGGAAAAGTCTATGCAGTGTGATGATGTATAGAAGTGAAATCTGTCCAGTAGGGGTATAGGACATGCGTTACATGAAAAAAAAATGATATGAGAATGATATGATGGCTGTGTAATGTAAGTCGAACGCAAAAGGGAGAACAGGGGAGATAAGTCAGTAAAATGCGTCCGTGTAGAGAATCAGAAAATATACGATAAAACTGATTCATATTTTTAATCAAAATTCTACTCGATAATTTTCCCTAATTTTTGGTGTAGATACTTACTTTTGCCCAATACGTAAGTATATGAAAGAGTTTTGCTGTTAATTTATTTCGAACTGCCATAGTTCACCTGTGTGTTTTTTATCAACAAGCACCAAAAATTTCTTGGTCATCTTTTCGTAGTATATCAGGAAATCTGGCGTGCTCATTCTAGAATCAAAATCATGGATTTTGATCAAAATCATGGATTTTGATCAAAATTAGAATACGGATTCTAGATGTAAGGTTTAGTAGCATTATATCTTAATTTCAATCTTCGTTTAGGGACATAAAAGTGGTGCAAAACTGTTATGTGTGGGGAATTTATATATAGCATTATTTTTTGCTCTGGCTCCACTATTAATAAATATATATATATATATATATATATATATATATATATATATATATGACTTCTGTTATAATTTGTACAATCTCCCCCTCTCTCCATATATGTATTAAATATGTTGTCACTCTCTTTCCCCCTCACTATATGCATTCCGCTGTAAATCGCCCAATTTCCTCCTCTCTATATATGTGTATTGAATAGTGAGTGTGAATTTCTCTTTTTTCCATTTTCAAACATGTAATTTCCTCGTGTAGGTGCTTGAAAAGGCTGGAGGGTTGAAATAAATTATCGCACTAGTGATTATGTGATACTTTACTTTATTCATGCTCTGTTTATTACATTGAGCTCTCATACTCGGATTTCCTTCTGGAATTTATTTCACTCTAACACATATATATATATATATATATATAATATAAATATTTGTAAATTTAAATTTTTTTTACATTGTTTGTTTTATATTTTTACTTATTAATGCCTGTCATCATTTCATTTCTGTTACCCTAACCCTAATCTATAATTTTAGTTGATAAACATTTTCCTTTTTATATTCAGGCTATTGATGATGATTGCAATCAAACCGCTCAAATGACCGCAGCCTTCTTAGATTGGCCACAGGTAAGTATTTAAAATATAAACTACATGATATTAAGCATAATCTATCATAATCTATTAGGGTTTATACAAAACCCAAATTTAAACATTGAAATAATACTAACCAGAAGATATTCAAGAGAACTTTTGACATCATCATCATCATCATCATCATCATCAATCGGTTTATTTGTTGAATCGGGCCACACTTAATCCTCTGATGAGGGTGGGGCCTAATTGTCCAGTCTCAATCTAAGTCTTCCCCTCCATTCTTGTCTTTCATTAGGCTCGACGGAATCCATACCCATGGCTTTCCTATCACGTTTGACTACATCCTCCTAAGACAACAGGTCTGCAAGTGGCGGTCTTCTCCGCTGGCACATTCAACTGTCAGACTTTATCAATTCAGCCATTGCTGCACTCAACGTGCCCCAATCAACGCAGTCTGCTCCTCTGCATGATGTCTGCGAGACTTTTCAAGTTGACTTGTGCGAGCAGAGACCCAAACGGTCTGCTTTGTTCAGGCCTCACCAAACAGATCCAGCTGACCATTGCCCTGTCATTACGGTGCAGTTTCTTTAGTGTGCCGACAGAGACAGCCAAATTTTCAGAGCCATACATTAGCACACTTCTGACGCATGAGGAATATACACGACCTCTCTCGTAGCTGTTGGCAGGTGTTTGTTTGTTAGGATTCGTAGCAGCTCTGTAAACTGTCTCTAGGCAGACTTGCAACGTGTATCTGCCGCGAGTTCACAGCCTCCACCTAATGACAGCACGTCTCCAAGGTAACAAAATTCCGTAGCTTATTATCACCAGTATCCACCTCCGTCAGTGGTCTGCCATCTATTGGTTTTGCTGCGTCAACGCAAACAAAATGAGGATCTGTTCTGAGAGATCCCGTTATGCCACTGCATTTTTTGTGGAACAGTGGGTGCAGATGATTGAGTTGTTGCCTTTTCCTCTTAGACGTACGGCACACGGGTGATTTTCTTGTTTTCCTCAGTAAGCTGAGGTTGGGACCCGTGATCATGATCTTGGGTTTACCCATGTTGACTCTGAAACCTTTCTCCTCCAGGAATAAAAGTCTTATGATAACACCACTGATAAATAGTCCATCTGTTCTGAACATTTTCATTATAACCAATTTCAGTTTCGCTCAGAAGGAGAAAGAGCAGAGTTTGAGGATCGAAAGTGAAAAGAACATAGCAAGGTAAAAATATCTGGTTAGGAGAGAGGTAGGGGAGATCCAAGGGCTGAGTAGGTAACTACAAGATAAGTACAAAACACAAACAAAAGAAGAAAGAATTTGAACAGTTGCAAAGTCCAATGTTTTTTGTTTTTTATTTTATTTTCGTAAGATGATAATTGTCTCTAAAATATAAATGACACTAAACCCTCTGGGTCTGTCTCAATGGTTTGTCTAGTATATATGATGATTGCTACTTCTTTACAGAAGAAGGTCATCCCTACAAAGATTGTAATGTCCGATTGTTGTCGCGCATATTGTTCAGCAGGCCCAGGTTTTTTGTACAGGTCTCCATCGCCGTGGGTCTTGTAGGGATATTTGTACATGTAGATGGCCATGCTGTGCGTTTGTACGACACGCAGAGCACACTCTCCTTCTACAAAGTCTGGTTTCAGTGACAAGCCGAAGCAATATAACTGAGAGACGATGTAGAGCGCAGGTGTTATATCGGAGTTTCCGTCTCCTAGATGGATGTTTATTTACTCCTCGCGGAGTTAGGCACAAGGCCAGTTTTATCTTACTCCCACAAGTAAGATGTGACCCAAGATCGGGTCGAGCAAGTGGGGTTAAAAGCCAGCGCTCGAGAGGTGAGCACTCTGGCCATTTAAAAATTGCCTGGGCAGCCCCGTCGGCATTCCCCGGTAGGGGCGTCTCAGACAGTAAGCAATAAACTTACTCCTCCCCAAAGAAGGGAGGCGAAGCCTGGGAGGGTGGACCTAGAACTGCACAGGACAGGCGTGCAGTATCCATCGGAACAGATACTACACTTTGATCTTAGCCAAAAGGCCGAGAACAAGGCCTAGATGGATGATCTAACAAAATCTACGAGTCCATCTCGACGAGTAGAGTAGCATCGCGCCTGGATACTATACCACGTATTTCTATGCCCCCGCTAATAATATAATATATATATATATAATTTAAAAATAATTATAATATTTACTGAAAATTCAATACAAAACTAATATATATATATATATATATATATATATATATAATTTGTGTGTATTTAGGCAGCATTTTCTCATTTATGCAAACATTGTTAAAAATAACAGAATTTGTCTGTTTAATTATACCTTTTTTTATTTTTTCAACACCCTAAAATTAACAACATCACATATGAAACCAGTTGTAACATTTTAAAATGCTTAACGTAATGCGATTTTTTTTTTCTGTTATGCCATCCAGCGTTGCTGAATTTAAATCGTCAATGACTTCCTGGAACAATGCAAAAAACGTTCTATGCGCGTTTCTCCGCCGTCTTTTTAAAATTCTCTTCTTTTTCACGCTTTTTTGTTCATTTGCTTTTGACACCTGAGGATGATTCGACGAAGAATCGAAAACGTTCGTGAAACTAATGGAATATTTATTATTTTTTTTGATTTTAATACAAGAAAAACCATCAGAAAAATTGAAAAAAAAAAAAAAAAGG
This sequence comes from Sepiola atlantica, assembly GCA_963556195.1. Taxonomy (NCBI): domain Eukaryota; kingdom Metazoa; phylum Mollusca; class Cephalopoda; order Sepiida; family Sepiolidae; genus Sepiola; species Sepiola atlantica. The sequence goes on along the minus strand of OY744543.1, from coordinate 75,566,211 downwards.
TATAAATTAAACAGACGCATAAATATATATACACACACAGCCACTGCCCACATAGATGACCTGTGACCCTTTGGATTACGGGTCGTCTATGTTCTCTGTTTTAATGGATAACGTTATCCTTTTTATTACTTCAGCATTTATGATGTCATAAAGGATCTGTTCTTCTTGAACCTTTTTGTAATGGATGATGTAATTTCTTTGTGACGTTATAAAGGATTTTCGCAGTCTCCTCTTACTAATAAATATATATATACGCACGCACACACACAAAGTCACTGTCCACATAGATGACCTGTGACCCTTTGGATTACGGGTCGTCTACTTTAGCATTTATGATGTAATAAAGGATCTGTTCCCGATGTCTTCTTGAACCATTTTTAAATGGATGATGTAATCTCTTTGCGACGTTATAAAGAAGATATCCAACTCCTACCCACAATAGGAATATGTGACACAAGGTCGGAAAATGGGATTTGAAAAGCCAGCGCCTGAGAAGGTGAGCACTCTGGCCTACAAAAAATGCCTGGGCAGCCCAGTCGGCATTCCCCGGTAGGGGCGCCTCAGGCAATAAGCAATAAACTTACTCCTCCCCAAAGAGGGGAGGCAAAGCCTGGGAGGGTGGATCTCCTAGAACTGCACAGGACAGACCCATAGACCGGCGTAAATCATGCCCCGAAGGCCAAGACAAAACCAGTCTATGGGGTGCAGTATCCATCGGAACAGATACTACACTTTGATCTTGGCCAAAAGGCCGAGAAGAATTTTCGCAGTCTCTTCTGAGTCTGTTTAAATAGATGACGTCATCCCTTTGTGATAATGAACATATGAATAGCATCGTCATTTGTATCGTTTTAAAATATATATCAAAACGTATTGAAATGTTCCATATCCTAGTCGATCATCTTGTGAATGTGCCGTGACACTGGAGTTTAAAACTCTGAAGAAATGAAGATGATGGCTATCTTACCTGCAAATTGTTGGCGCTAAAAGCAAAACTTCTTCTGTTGCTGCTAATTTTAATAAATCAACACCAAAAAATAATTATGACGATTTCTTCCTTTTATTTCATCTTCGTCGTTATCACAGCACAGAGGAGGAAGGAGAGAGGCAACCTCAGTTTTCTTTAAGACTTTGTTTATATGTTTTGCGCGAATAGCTTCCCAGTCAGTTTCTCTCTTATTAAATCTTTTCTAGCTTCCTCGATAATATCGCGTTTAGCTTTAAAAAATACAGGCACCATCTTTTTTATATACTTCTTATGTATATGTTATATAGTAGTTGCAAGGTTAACTAATTTGCATATTGGTTTTGAAAAAAGGCATTTTATTAATTAACTATTTTTGCTATTTGCCACACAGATTATAAAAAAATTAAATTAAATAGTCAATTGAATCTATAGAATAATACGCGAAGATACTTCATGTTCGTACACACGTCATCACCTTTCACACACATTTAAAATAAATTATTGTCCAATTAGCAAAGATGGTGATTGGTGATTAATGTGATGTCACTAAGGTAAAAAAATTCAGACTTTACCCATTTTTAATTGAATTGTTTCAAGATCCAATTATGTTGTCCAGTCGACTAAAACAGTACAATTTTAAATAAATACATTAAAAAAATATAAATACATTAAAAAAATATAAATACATTAAAAAAATAAATACATTAAAAAAATTCAGACTTTACTCATTTTTAATTGAATTGTTTCAAGATCCAATTATGTTGTCCAGTCGACTAAAACAGTACAATTTTAAATAAATACATTAAAAAAAAAGTGACATTCGTTTTTATTGATTTGAAGAATATTTTGCTGACAATTATTTTTATGGTAAGAAGACAGAATATTTATTGTTAAAAAAAATTTAATTTCTACAATTTGAAATAAATAAAGAAAGAGGCATATCCGTTTTATTTATTTAAACAATATTTAGCTGACAATGATTATTATTTTACGGACGAAGAAAGAGTAATTTGTTCTTAATTGTGTTAATTCTGACAGGCATTTATTATTTCAGCATAGACGTACGAGAAGGTATTAATACCTAGTTATAAGATAAGGAATAAAGCAATGTGAAAAGAAAAAAAACACGTCAGCAATTGAGATCATCCGATCAGCAAAGATGGTGATTAATCTGATGTTAAAGAGAAAGCGTGTATACTCCTCGTGTGTCCGAAGTGTGCTGTTGTATGGCTCAGAAACTTGGGCTGTCTCTGCTGGCATACTAAGGAAGCTGCACCGTAATGACA
>OY744543.1:75481458-75558958 GCA_963556195.1 Sepiola atlantica | reverse complement strand
CAAGATATAGGCCAATCTATAGAAAACAGAACAATAGAACAGGATATAGGAAGGAAGTAACACTAACCCCACCTTTGTTCATGGGAAGCCCAACGATTGGCTGAGAGAACAACAAAGAATCTGATTGGTTAACTAGCTAGCCGTGTATATAAAAACACCCGGCAAAAATAACTCCATGCATTTTAGCCTGAAGATTCCCTCCGGGGATGAAACGCGGGAGCCTCTGTGTAGCTTAATTGCTATAAATATATTTTCATAGCTTACTATATATATATATATGTATATGTATAATTATAATTTTTTTTAATCATGTTTTGATTTCTTTCTGATTTTTAAAAACAAACTTTTTTTCAATATACCAAAAAAACTTTTTAGGTATGTATATGTAGTGCTGCAAGATTCTAAAAAAAAATACTAAATTTATCTTGGTATCCCAATTAGTACCCGAGTTATGGCCATTCAAAGTTGGTCGGACATCGCGTTTTGTGTGATACTGAACAAAAGGCCAACTTAATCAGTGTATAACTGAAGATAAAAAGCTTCAGATAACTCTTTATAAATCTAATGCCATAGTTGATTAAAAGAAAGATTATATAGATGGAATTAATAATTCTTAGATATACCCAGTCTTAAACATTGGTGAAAATCACATAATGTCACAAAAAGTGTGCGGAAACAATACAGAAGAGCAACTGACTGTTCATAGAAGTTTTATTTCAACAGCTAACACATTGAAACTTTTTATTATGATTCATAACATCATACAGATTAAGCTAATTTTTTTTCATTTGTACATCCATAAAAACCTCTTATTTGTATAGATGTGTACTATTATTACTTATTATTATACATACATGTATGTATGTATGTATGTATATATATGTGTATATATATATATATGTAAGATAATACTTTAAAGATATAAATAATATCTTTAACCAGTAGACTACAAGGATAAAAACAAAGCTCAATATAGTGTATAGAGCAATAATATTAATTGAATGACATGATAAAATGAGAAATTAATCAGATTTTATTAAAGTTCAAAAACAAGGAGTGATACTGCGTCATTAACTCATGAGTTTTTAAATAAAATCTTCTCCTCAGACGACCATTACCGCAATGACATTACTGAAGGTAATAAAAATTAAGCTTTGAAAATATAAAAAAATACATAAAAGTATATAAAACATCAAATATATTGGCCCAAAACACACTTTTTTTGTTAAACTTATACAGTTCATCCAAGTCATAAAGTTTAAAACAATTTCAAGAAAGATGTCAAAGAAGACATCTATAGATATATATAGATATATATATAATTATACTTTTTTTTAATCGTATTCTGATCTATTATTGGTTCCCATATTGTATTTAATTCTATACTAAGTCATGTGGACAGAAAGGAAAAAAAACGAAGTCATGCATAAGGCTGACTACAACAGATCGCTTCTCAATACTGTTCACGCCAGACAGTTGAAGTTCTTCGGCCATATAATGCGGGTGGACGGCTTGGAGAAAAGCTTGATGTTAAGAAAAATCGACGGCCAAAAGAGTAGAGGAAGACAGCGTACCAAGTTCACAGATGGCCTCAACAGGATCACTGGAATCACGACTCAAGATCTTATCAGAAAGACTGAATGCAGAGAAGAATGGAAAGCCATGATCATCGATGTTTGCAAACAGACCTAATAGCTGAAGAAGAAGGCGGCTTCAAAATGATTTTAAAATGTTTAACTTAGAAGCAATTTATACCAGGAGACTTATTCTGTCGCTGTCCCTGAATATAAATTGTAAAGCCGATATGCAGGAACGAACATTCGTTTTGTTGTTCATTTTAACGATCAAACCTAAAGCGTCCTCGGTTTTTACCTGTTTTGATTTTTTCCAGGTTTTTTATTTATTGTGTGTTTTTCTCATCTGAAGATGCTTCAACAAAGAATCGAAAGTACACACATGGAAGATTTATTCATCTCTACTTTGAGATTACATCTCAAATATTCTGAAACATCATGTTGGAGGTTACATCGGCCGAAACGTTGTTAGAATAACAACTAAGATGAGAATAGTAGTCTGGATACACCAAATTATCAATCCTCATCTGAAGAATTTTGAAACGGTGATGCTTCAGTTTGGGAGTTTAGAGTCGCCTCTTACTTTTCATTATTCCTGTGTCTGCGACTGGCGTGGTAGTATCTGTCAGCGTCGCCTCCATGGTTTAAATAGAATCAGTTCTGGGTATCGCATGAAATTGATGTACATTATGAAAGAGTCGTTAAAGTATAAGTTATAAATATTTGAAGATATTAAGAATTTTAAGCTTAAAAACTTTTACCAAAATTACTGAATATGGAAATAAGTATTTCGAATAGGGTTGGTATGCTGTAAAACAAACAATCATAAATATCAATTTTCTACTATAGAAAACTTGCGTGAAAAACGGACTTTTTCTACGATAGTGTAATATGAATATCTAGGAGTGAAAGGTTAAGAGAACACAAAAGTGTAGGAACGTTATTCTTCAATAAGGTAACACCGTTCACGGCTCTGTTGCCAAGGTAACAAGCTTTGTTTTGAATTTAAGTATTTCATTTTGGTGGAAATGTAAAATGTTCAGGACTTTATAGTTTGAGTAAAAGTGTTGCTTGTCTGAGGGATAAAGCACTAAAACAATGATATAAAATCACTAAAAAATATTAAAAATCAGTAAAAAAATATAAAAAATCAGTAAAAAAAATATTAAAAAATCGCTAAAAAAATAAAAACTACTAAAAATATAAAAAATCACTAAAAAAATAAAAACTACTAAAAATATTAAAAGTCACTAAAAATATTAAAAAATAACAAAAAAAATATAAAAATTCACTAAAGATATAAAAATCACTAAAAAAATATTTAAAAATTACTAAAAAAAATATAAAAAATCACTAAAAATATAAAAATCACTGGAAAAATCAGTAAAAAAATCTAAAAAAATCACTAAAACAAATATTAAAAAGTCAGTAAAAAAATTTAAAAAATCACTAAAAAAATATAAAAAATCACTAAAAATATAAAAATCACTGAAAAAATCAGTAAAAAAATATTAAAAAATCACTAAAAAAAAATTAAAAATCGCTAAAAAATATAAAAAACAACAAAAAAATTTGTTAAATCAAATTACAAAATTCCACTAAAAATTACAAAATTAACAAAAAACAACCTCATGAAGATAAACAAACTTTTCAAGTAATTTTTAACCTTCGGCTCATCTTTGATTAACATGTTTCTTGCAATTTGCATTATGGTCTGTAGATAATTTCTTGTTAAGGTGTTCATTAATATAAACAAATATAAACATCAGTATGAAGAATACGTCTTAACGAGAAGCATGCAACTATGAAAATGGTCTTTTTTTCCTTTTTTCTTTCATCTTTTTTTCTTTTTACTTCTTTATTTTTTAAAATTATTTTTTCTTTTCTTTTTAAAAATTTTTTTTCTTTATTTAAAAAATTTTTTTTTCTCTTTTCTCGATTTTAAAAAATTTCATTTTTTCTCTTTTTTTTTTTTTTTCTTGTTTTTTCGTTTTTTGAGCGCCTTTTTTTTCCTTTCTAGACAAAAATTTTTTGTTTCCGATTATCTAAAAATTAGAATTAATATATGAATCCTAGGGAATACTTTCAAAATAACATTTTCGTTTTCTATAATTTTGGCTGCGACCACTTCACACATAGTATCCTAAAGAAAGTCCGATTAGCTGAAATATAGGTCATGAATCATTAAAGAAGATCTAACAATTGTGAAGATTTTGTTTCAATTAATATTAATAATTAATAATAATAATTAATAATTAATAATAATAATAATAATAATTAATATTCCTAAACTTGTGGATGTTTAATCTAATGAATCTTGTTATTTTAGAAAGCAAAGAAAAAACCCTTAGCCAAAAAGAAACCCGCAGATTATGGTGTTGACCTGACGCCTCACCAAAAGGTTATTTCAGTTGAGGACCCACCAGTGAGGGAAGCGGGACAGAAAGTGGAATCGGTTGAAGAATTGGTTAAGAAATTAACCGATGCTGGTATGATATCTACGTAATCTATGGTGAGTATAATTTTCTGTAACTTTCTACAATCTTGAATGGCGGTAAGTCATGCCTCACTCTATTTTTAGTGTAGATTTGTGTATGGCCTTTCAGGAAATGGTTTTAGTTGGAATGAAATGATCGTTTGCTGCTTCCAGCATTTACCAATACTCTACACAGGCAGACACAAGTTGTCTCGGGAGGATGTGATCAAATGTGATAGGAGAGCCCTGGGTATGGATTCCGTCGAGCCTCGCCAAAGACGAGAATGGGGGGGAAGACTTAGATCGAGACTCGACAATCAGGCCCCACTCTCATCAGAGGATAAATTGTGGCCTGATTCAACAAATAAACCGATGATGATTATATATATATATATATATATATATATATATATTATATACTTGCATTTATATGTTGGCAAATTTTCACTGTTTTTCACGTAGTCTGAAAGGAGTGTACTTGTGTTCTTGTCAATGGAAGAAAAATGTAACAGCTGAACTGCCAAACGGTTTCAATAATATTAATCACCAAGAATCTGTTTATTATTTATTTTTTATTCTCTTCTATCTCCATCCGCATCCACCTTTTATATCTTTAGAAATTTTGTTTACAACCACACAGACATGGAAACTCAAAATCAAAGAAGAACTGACGCCAAAATGTGTTCTCGCACAGCCATGAAAATCTTTAAATTCACTAATTCCTTTATACCTAATTCAACTCCGCCCTTTTCATGTTCAAAGTCCAAAGTTTTCTTTTCACACTTTTTGGTCATCTCTTCTAAGGTCATTTGCCAATGCTGATGAACCATACCAAAACCGGACATACATTAAAAACAATTGAAGACTTAGATCGAGACTGGACAATCGCTAATAAGAACAATTAAAATGGATTTTTTTAAAAAACATAACTTAATCCGAAAACTAAGGAATATTGTAGTATGCATTGTGTGTGATTAACATAGGAAATAAACTTTAGGGAAACAAACGTTGATTGATTCAGCTTTAGTATAAGAATAGATAAGAACAACCATGATGAAATATGTAAATAATGGATATAAATTTCTTGCTACAATTTGGAAGTAACAAATTTCAGTGACTTTAAAGTTATACAACAGAGCATGCCTTTTGTGTCTCTGCTCCTCGCGCGGGTCAATTTGGAAAGCCTCGCGGACGTCATGCAGAAGAGCAGACTGTGTTGGTTGGGGCACGTTGAGCGCAGCAATCGCTGGATTGCTAAAGCCCGACAGTTGAACATGGTAACAGAGAAGACCACTTCTGGCTAACCTAAGTTGTCTTGGGAGGACGTGGTCAAACGTGATAGGAGAGCCCTGGGTATGGATTCCGTCAAGCTTCACCAAAGACAAGAATGGAGGGGAAGACTTAGATCGAGACTGGACTATCAGGCCCCACCCTCATCAGAGGATAAATTGTGGCTTGATTCAACAAATAAACCGGTTGATTATGATGATGACATGATAGAAATAGACACCCTGCTGCTATCAGAGGGTCCTGATCGACCTAGTTGAGAGGATATGGATTGTTTTCCCTCGCTGATGAATTGGAAAATGGTATCCGAAAGTTTGTAGCAGTGTTGCCCTTCATCGACGTGAACCAACGGTCCAACGACTGAAGTCAAGGAGAAGCTTCCTCAGCCATGTCGAACCCCTAACAACATCTCAGGAAGAGACCAGACTACAGCTGTGGACCAGACGGCTAGGGGGGGGGGGGCTCATAACGAATCCCTGCTTCTGAGAAACTCCCTCCCGGTTCAGAGGCAGCCTGGCTCCAGTGGAAAACACTGAACCGCCTGGAAACGGGAACGGGGCGATCAAAAGTTGCTATGAGTAGATGAGGCTACAAAACTGACCCAACCATCTGTGAATGTGGTGAGAAGGACCATACGATGCATCATTGCCTGGTCTGCCCCCTACTACCCAACCGGTGCAGCTTGAAAGATCCTGCAGAGTACAACACTATTGCAAAGGACTGCATAAAAATGTGGGAAACTGTCGTATGACCACATGACACTTCAAAGACACGCAAAGAAGAAGAAGAACCCTGATTACGTGCACCTTAAGATTGTAGTGGACCTGAGAGTAATTAAAACTAAGCGGTACCTCCACACTCCCCAAATTGGAGCCTAACCACACAATGCAATTATAGTCATGCCCAAAGTGAAAAAACCTCCGTATGAATTTTTTTTTTTCACAAACTCAAGATCATTAATGGATGCTTCAAAGACATGGAGGCGATCAACAGGGCTGTAACGATCCGCCAAGAGACACCCCAGAGTCCAATGTATGGATTAAACAGAATGCCTTCTGGATTGGGCATAAAATTGCATCATATTGAGGACCACTGTGGATGGTTAAGGTTGGGGAAAGGCAATATCAGAAGAAAAAATGACAAAGTCTATCCATACAAAAAATATATCAATTTTTACAACAACGAAAAATAAAATGGAGGCTATTTAATATGGGGAGGTATTCAATATATGATGTCCATTTTTTTATCGCTTTTTATAAGGTTTTTGAAAGATTTGTTAAAAGTTCAATGCTTTTGTTTGTTTTTCTTTCGAGCCGTAGCCAATATTCTAACCCCTACTAATGGGCACTCTCTCACTGACAAAACAGAGGAAAGCTAATATACACACACACATTTACGGTGCCTATCCCATTTATACGCACTGTAAAACTCACACGGCGCCAGCCGAAATGAACATGTTGACTCAAATTCCTCTTCCTTTCACCTCGAACGTTCTTAGGACAGTTTGAACTCTCGTTCATTACAAACTCTTTATTTTTATAATTAGTTAAAGAAAACAGCATGAATAAATATTTACAGATATTAAGAACTTGAAGCATAAAAACGTTTACCAAAATGATGACTCATCACCATCACCATCATTATCATCATCATCACCATCATCATAACCACCACAACTACCATCGTCATAATCATCATGGTCATGACCATAATCATCATCATCATCGCCATCATCACCACCACCACCATCATCGCCATAACCACCATCATCATCACCACCACCACCATCATCGTCACCACCACCACCATCATCATCACCACCACCATCGTCATAATCATCATCATGGTCATGACCATAATCATCATCATCATCGCCATCATCACCACCACCATCATCATCATCGTCATAATCATCATCATGGTCATGACCATACTCGTCATCATCATCGCCATCATCACCACCGCCACCATCATCATCATCATCATCATAATCATCATCATGGTCATGACCATAATCATCATCACCATCACCATCACCATCACCCGATTTTGGTATTTAGAGTGCTGTAAGTGTCCTGGATTCCGAGATGGTCAACACCAGACAACATCTCACTTCTGCTCTCCATGCGGTCCAATCTAAAGTGTTGACATCAGTCGAGTTGCATATAGTTATGTCACTTCTTGCACACTCGAGCCAGGTCTTTTTCGGTCTACCATGCTACCTAATACCTGGGTATGACCATAAAAAACATCCAGTGGTGAGGCCTCCATTTGGGAGCTGTGGGGAATGTGGAGTTGCCCCTTAGTTACCATTGCTCCCAGGTCCACTCTGGCCCGGAGTGGTAGTACCTGTAAGGGCCCCATCTATGGGTCAAATAGAACATTCTGGTGCTACCAAATCAGGCTGTCTGAAGTTATTGACTTTCTGACTCAAAATGCACCAAACATTGATTTTTTTTTTTTTACTTTCATCATCATCATCATCAACCGGTTTATTTGTTGAATCAGGCCACAATTAATCCTCTGATGAGGGTGAGGCCTGATTGTCTAGTCTCGAAATCTAAGTCTTCCTCTCCACTCCTGTCTTTGGCAAGGCTTGATGGAATCCATAGGCCCTGAAGATCCACGCATCCTGGGATCTACGAAGCCCAAGACATTACCAGCAGCATTAGTGCTACTGGCACTGCCTTTCTTTTTTCCTGCTGTATTTCGACTAGACATTGTATTTAAGGCAATTTTACGGCTGGATGCCTATCCTTTACCAACTTGAACACTTTTGGCAGTCCAAGACCTCCACCGTTCCCATCCTAGGGCTGATGTCGTTTCCACTTAAGCATGTACAAATATTATACATTACCAGTGAGTTGCTTATCAAGATGTTGTTGGTGAAGTATAAAATAAGCATTCCACTTCTATGAACAAAATAGTGACACATAAGTGAAGTAGACGTGCCTGAAATGTTGTTAAATATATTTTTTTTTACCTGGCGAAAGAAGGAAAACAACGCTTCTGTTGAATTAATCAAAATAAAGAATCCTTTTGAAATATACTCGTGCGATGGTCACGAGTAAAAAAACAAACAAACGTCCTTCTCTGCCGATCGGGTGTTTTTAAATGAGGAATATCATGTTCTGCAAAATCCAAAACAAAAAACAACAATTTCCCTCTCCCCCTCCCCTCCTTCCCTTTCTCCCCCCTCCTTCCCTTTCTCCTCTCTCTCCTTCCCTTTCCACTCTTTCTCCTTTCACTCAACCAAACACTGCGAATAGATACTTGAACGAACTTAAAGCATAAAGACTTTCACCAAAATGACCAGATTCGACATTAAATAACCTGAAAAGGGTTGATATGCCGTAGAACAAACCAACTAAACCAAACACCATTAATGAATACTTGATAAAAATTCAGTACAAAAAACAGACAAAACAACCAAAATTGAAATTTAGGCCCTAAAAAGGGGACAACAAGATGCATCTAACCTCAAACAATTCAAAAATACCAAAACTCTCAACTAAAATGCCTATAAATGACTCACTGCCTCAGGACTCAAATGAAGGATATTCCCTTCCACATTCATCGCATGAAATGACCCTTAGGGTTGATGTGCCATTAAGCAATATCTTACCTTACTTCCTAATGCCTGGGATATCCAGGTGTGTTATGGAGTGATTTGACATTAAATAACCGGAAATGGTTGATTAAAACAATGAAAAAAAAAAGTCACCAAATTTGAAAAAGTAAAAAAAAAAAAAAAGGAAAACAAACAGTAAATAAATCTTGTACACAATTTTTCGATTTTTTTTTTTTTTAATTTTTTTTTTTTAATTTTATTTTTTATTGATGCTATATATGTCTCTGGCAATTTGCGCTCTGGCCTGCAATATTCTGAGAACAAAAAGGTAATTTGCTTTTAAGGTGTTCATTTGACATCTTGATATAAAAATATAAACATCAGTATGAAGCGTTATTATTAAATTTTCTTAACAAAATTCTTGTTTTTCTATTTTCAGATTAGATTTTATTTGAATCTATCACTGCTGCAAGAGGACTAATATTTCTTCTAGATTCAATCAAACCAGAAACAAAACAATCTTCCGTACGTCTGCAACAGAATTAGATGTTGATTTAGGATTGAGCACCGATCAGAAACAATGAAACCACGTGATTAAAACACTTGTTACTGGATTTGTATTTTTTTTTTTTTAAAGATTTTTTTTTTACTAATGGATTTTATCAATCGTTATAAAAAAAATGAATAAATATGATTTTTTCAATATCAGTCTTGTTTTCTTTTCTCTGAATTTCCTGATTAGCGACTCTTTTTTTTGGACCGTGTCTAAGAGGGAGAGACTAGTGGATGCTGCACCGGCCCAGATGTGACAACAATACTCCATGCATGGGCGGATGGTGGCTTTGTAGAGATATAGGATACTGTCAGGTGTGAGAAGTTTTCTAGCACTGTAGAAGAAGCCCACTTTCTTTGCAGCAGTCTTGGCAATGTCTTCTATGTATTTGTTCCAATTCATGTTACCTGTGAATGTTAGGCCGAGGAGTTTGAATGTAGGATGTTCAGGTAGGATGTTATTTTCCATGGTAATCGGTGGTTGAAGAGGTTTCTTGTAGTTGTTGAAGGAAAGGAGGTTAGGGATTAGGGTTAGCTGCATTAAATCTGATTTTACTCTTATCCATTTGATATGCACTGCTGATTTAGTTGGTAATGAATGCTAGTGTTGCTCATTCGGAAAGCATATGTTGCAGATAATAAGTTCATTGATATCAAAATCAGATGCAAATTTTTGTACTCTTCTAGATGACGCACCATGTTTCCGTGACTTTGCGTCGTCAACGTTCTGGGAAGGTCTCGGAAGAGCCCGAGAGTTGCCGAAACTATTCATACACAGGAACGATCTGTCAATCAGACCTGCTAAATCCGAGATATGGACCGGCGACACCTAGATTAGGTATGGCTCAACTGCATCCCCACCTAACATAAGACAGGTCCTACGTGCTCATCGCCTAAAAAAGGTAGAATATCAATTCACTGCATAAGAATTTTACTGATCCCCCACTCTAAATTATAATTTTTTTTTTTTCACCAAGCTTTCTCAGGGTGAAAAAGTAGAATCTCATTTTTTTTAAGGGCGGAGGCTTAGCATATCGGCATTCAAGATGGGTACACGACTGATGACACGACGCTCTATTCTAGACATTCAGGTAAATCGAACGCACAAATATCCAAGGAAATGGCTGAATCCTTACAAAATGACGTCCAGTCCGTAGTGGAATGAGGACGTAAATGGATGCTACGAAGACAAAACTCCTTTTCAAAAATGGATGGTAACATTTAATGCTACTAAGACAAAACTCCTTTTCAAAAATGGATGGTCACATTTAATGCTACCAAGACAAAACTCCTTTTCAAAAATGGATGGTAACATTTAATGCTACCAAGACAAAACTCCTTTTCAAAAATGGATGGTCACATTTAATGCTACCAAGACAAAGCTCCTTTTCAAAAATGGATGGTCACATTTAATGCTACCAAGACAAAACTCCTTTTCAAAAATGGATGGTCACATTTAATGCTACCAAGACAAACCTCCTTTTCAAAAATGGATGGTCACATTTAATGCTACCAAGACAAAACTCCTTTTCAAAAATGGATGGTCACATTTAATGCTACCAAGACAAACCTCCTTTTCAAAAATGGATGGTCACATTTAATGCTACCAAGACAAACCTCTTTTTCAAAAATGGATGGTCACATTTAATGCTACCAAGACAAAACTCCTTTTCAAAAATGGATGGTCACATTTAATGCTACCAAGACAAACCTCCTTTTCAAAAATGGATGGTCACATTTAATGCTACCAAGACAAAGCTCCTTTTCAAAATGGATGGTCACATTTAATGCTACCAAGACAAACCTCCTTTTCAAAAATGGATGGTCACATTTAATGCTACCAAGACAAAACTCCTTTTCAAAAATGGATGGTCACATTTAATGCTACCAAGACAAAGCTCCTTTTCAAAAATGGATGGTCACATTTAATGCTACCAAGACAAAACTCCTTTTCAAAAATGGATGGTCACATTTAATGCTACCAAGACAAAGCTCCTTTTCAAAAATGGATGGTTACATTTAATGCTACCAAGACAAAGCTCCTTTTCAAAAATGGATGGTCACATTTAATGCTACCAAGACAAAACTCCTTTTCAAAAATGGATGGTCACATTTAATGCTACCAAGACAAAGCTCCTTTTCAAAAATGGATGGTCACATTTAATGCTACCAAGACAAAGCTCCTTTTCAAAAATGGATGGTCACATTTAATGCTACCAAGACAAAGCTCCTTTTCAAAAATGGATGGTCACATTTAATGCTACCAAGACAAAGCTCCTTTTCAAAAATGGATGGTCACATTTAATGCTACCAAGACAAAACTCCTTTTCAAAAATGGATGGTCACATTTAATGCTACCAAGACAAAGCTCCTTTTCAAAAATGGATGGTCACATTTAATGCTACCAAGACAAAGCTCCTTTTCAAAAATGGATGGTCACATTTAATGCTACCAAGACAAAGCTCCTTTTCAAAAATGGATGGTCACATTTAATGCTACCAAGACAAAACTCCTTTTCAAAAATGGATGGTCACATTTAATGCTACCAAGACAAAGCTCCTTTTCAAAAATGGATGGTTACATTTAATGCTACTAAGACAAACCTACTTTTCAAAAATGGATGGTTACATTTAATGCTACCAAGACAAAGCTCCTTTTCAAAAATGGATGGTCACATTTAATGCTACCAAGACAAAACTCCTTTTCAAAAATGGATGGTCACATTTAATGCTACCAAGACAAACCTACTTTTCAAAAATGGATGGTCACATTTAATGTTACTAAAATAAAGCTCCTTTCCTTTAACAATTATAAGAAACCTTCCCAACCACCGATTGTCATGACTGATAGTACCTGTCCCGAGAGTCCAATATTCAAACTCCTTGGTCTAACATTCACCGGCAACATGATGGAATAAATACATAGAAGATACTGCCAAGTCTGCCGCAAAGAAGGTAACCTCCCTTTACCGGGCTAGAAAACTTCTCACACTTGCCATAATCCTATATCTCTACAAAGCCACCATTCATTCGCTCATGCATGGAGTATTGTTGGCACATCTGGGCTGGTGCACCAACCACTAGTCTCGTCCTCTTCCAAGCTCCAGTCCTTGTTCCATCGCCACAATCTTGCATCCCTGTGTTTATCTCACAGGTACTTCCACAGAATATGCTCTGACGAACTTTCTGCACTTGTACCTCCTCAACGTGAATACACCCGACAGACTCGACTAGCAGCAAAATCCCACCCCTTCATTTCTACTCTGATAACCTCTTACCTTGCCTTTCAAATTCTCTCCCTGCTTCCCCGACTGTACCAACATGCAGAAATGTAAATGTAATGTGAACAAACATCTCGCTGCACAACTCCCCACCTAGGAAGGCCCTATAAATCTGGCCCCTAATCACGTCTCAGTGGCAATATGTCTTGTTTGGGGTGAATAAAAGTTTTAAAAAACAAAAAAAAACTATTTCCGGGCCATTCTAACCGTTTAAAGTAATTAAGCAAATATTTTTACCACTAACCATAAGTCCGTGTAGCAAGGTCATAGATCCACACGTAATCGCCTAAAAAAAATAAAACCTCCTCTCGTAAATAACGCACAGGATTTATTTCCCATAATAATTTTTTTTTTGGTTAATGCCCTAAAACGCTACAATGGCCTGGAAAAGAGGGATCGTTTCACATTAAATTTATATGCGAAGCTGACCCCCTCTAAAATATTTTTTTTAATTTCTTTAAATTTCTTTTTCTTCTCACCATTATTTCGGGGTGTTCATATGTAATCGCTTAAAAAAGTAGAATCTCAATTTTTGATGGAGTGGAGGGGTATTCTACAGTAATACCAATTCACTGCATGGGGATTTGCTAAGAATTTTAAAGCCAGAAATGAATCGACAGTTTAAATGCTTCAAAATTCCTTTCAAAATTCGAAGGTTCACGAAGTAATTTCTTTTTTTCGCCAACTATTGAAAAAGATTACGATACTTCTACAGAATTTGAACCGAACTGTTTTTTTTGTTGTTTGTTTGTTTTTTTATTAGCTAACGTTAACATAAATTTTAGGGTTCGTTCGGCGTTCGGCAAAAGTTGGTTTGGTTCAAATTCTGTAGAAGCACCAAAATATCAAAATTGCTTACGAAGAAACGGAAACATATTGGGTTCTAAAATCGTTCTAATTAAAGTTCTGTTTGATATTTTTAAATTCTTTTTCGTGGCGTGAGAGATAAAATATGACTGAGTAAGTACAAAATAATGCTTTTACCTGAAACTAATTAACTGCATCGCTCTTTAACTAAAATTGCACCACATATATTACAATATAAATGTAATTTAATTTCGTAATAAAGTAATTAAAAAAAAAAAGTTTATACTTTTAAGCTATTTTTTATTTCAATAAACAAACGAATAATAAATATATTATAACGTGTCGGTCACGCAGAGGCGAGAAACACATAGAAAGATTTCGTTCGAGCAATATTCATCTCACGACTAGATAGTTAGCTTTATTTAATTTTGAATTCAAAAGCTGATTTAAAACCATTTTGATTTAATTTCTATAGGTAGTTTTGTTTTATGGCATATCAACCCTTTTTGGGTTATTTAATGCCGAATCTGGTCTTGTTTTCTTCTCTTTTTTGTTTCTTTCCCCTTTTAATATCTGTTTCTATTTAACCCATAGTTGGGACCCTAACTCCGGGTCAGGGTGGACCTGGGAGCAATGGTAATTAAGAGGAGGCTCCACATTCCCCAAAGTCCGTAAGCCGGATCTCACCATCGGATGTAGTTTAAGGTCATATCCAGGACCGGGAGTAGGGTAGGAAAAATAAAAATAAAAAAGGGGAGGGAGAAAGGGAGAGGGGCTGTTGTTTTTGTTTTTGGTTTTGTAGAACATAATTAAGTTTTACAAACAAAAAAAAACAAAAAAACGTCAATGTAGGTGAATTTCGTCTCAGGGAGCCACAGGGCAGTAATTTCTATAGATCAACTGGTAAAAACGTTGACTTTATTAAAAAAAAAGGGGGGGGGGGTATTTCTAACGACAGTTAACAGAACGAAAAAGGGGTAAAAAAACAAACAAACAAATAAGCAACAAATAATTGTTACCAAAGGCAAGATAAGTTACTCTTCTACCTACTCGGGTAAGTTTATTTGTGATTTAACTTATTTTAAAGAGTTTTTTTTTTAGTTCGATTTACAACTAGTGTCGAGACGTCACGTGATCAAATGGGTCCATTTTGTGTTTTCAATTTTAACATGGCGTCTCGACACTAGTTTTAAATCGAACTAAAAAAGGCTTTAAAATAAGTTAAAACAAATAAACTTATCCAGTTAGAGTAACTTAGTTTGCTTTTGGTAACAATTATTTGTTGCCGATTTGTTTTGTTTTTTGTTTTTCACCCGGCCTTCGGGTCTTGATTCCGCCGGTCTGTGGGGTTGTCCTGTGCAGTTCTAGGAGGTCCACACTCCCAGGCTTTACCTCCCCTCTTTGGGGTGGAGTAAGTTTATCGCTTACTGACTGAGGCGGCCCTACCGGGGAATGCCGACGGGGCTGCCCAGGCATTTTTTTTTTGTAGGCCAGAGTGCTCATCTTCTCGGACGCTGGCTTTTCAAATCCCACTTTCCCGACCTTGTGTCACATCTTACCTTGTGGGAGGAAGATAAATCCCCCCCCCCCAAAAAAAATGCTCTAAAAAAAACAAAAAACAAACAAAAAACGACACAATGGATTTCTTATTTGATTTTTTAAAATTATTTTTTTAATTATTATCATTATCGTTTTTTATTCTGGCATAAATTACCATGTCTGGTTTCTCAGATATTCAAAGTATTATTATTAAAATAAAGTTCGAACATAAAACCTAACCAGCATCGCCATTAGACCGAAGGCAGAGGTTGTTTAAGTGCAAGACAAAATGGCCCTCTCTCTCTCGCCACTATTGGTATCCATCTTCTTTTTCTTGTTGTTCTTCTTCTTCCTCCTGCCAATCTTGGCTCCCTGTCCATCCCCCCAGCAATTATCTCCCTCCCTTATTCGCATTAACAATTTCTGTTGGCTTCCCTGATACGTTTTGCCGCACAGGGGCCTTCCCAAATGGACTGAGTGATCGATCGTACTTCTCTAACTGACAGGCGACTTGTCATTGATCCAAGCGTTCCGCTGATTATACGCCACTGATAAAATATGATTAATGCCATCTTCCTGAGGTGGGCTGGGCCTTGATCCAGACATTTTTACACCGTAAGATCCCTATTAATGTCTTGAGGGAAACTCTCCCTAACTTAAACGGACACATCTGGCAATAACTAACTCTCCCCATGGGTAGGATGGCTTAGGATTCATGTCGTATCATTAAGATTTTTTTTTAGTCGGGGTAACGCCATTAACCTAATTTGCTTCGGTTTGCTGGGCGGGTTTATTCTGTTGGAAGAGAATAACAGAATAGTGCGATCGTTTTCTCGATCACTAGTCGAGAAGAAGATATTCTCTTATTCGAGAATAGGAAACGAATAAAGAGTTAGAATATATGTGCACTCATTTCTCTTTTATCAACGATTCCAATTTAATTGATTAAAAATATTCAAACCGTTTTTTTTTAGGTTTAATATATGTATAGTTATTTTTTAAAAAGTTTAATATATCTTTATTTATTATTCTTTTTTAGGTAAATGCGTACATGTACACGATATGCTAAGCCCCCCCCCCTTAAAAAAATGAGATTCTACTTTTTCACATAGAAAAGCTTGGCGATAAAAAAAAAATAGAATTTAGAGTGGGGGATCAGTTTCGCATATAAATTTAACGTAAAATGATCACCGATATTCTGACTAGCATTTTCTAACGTTTTAAGAGCAAATAAGAAAACAACTTTTTTTTAAAGGAAATAAATTGTATGTGTGTGTGTTTTTTATTTTTTTTTGGGGGGGGGGCATCATCATATTCGGTTTAACGTCCATTTTATCTGTTGGCATGTATTGGACGGCTTTTAGAAATTGACTTTCAAATAAACCTATCTCTGGTCAGGTCTTTATTTATCCCTCTTTCTCTCAAATTGACCCTTATCACTTCCTCCCATGTTTTCCATGGCCTTCCCCTATGAACAGACCCTAACCCAAGAACTCTCATCCATTCTTTCAATGTGGCCATACCATATCCTTATATTATTTAATCTTCCTCTGAGGTCATCAGATCTAAGCCTGCCTAAGACTCACATTACACATCAATCGTATCATCCTCATATCATTTCATGCTGAAAAAGTCTAGGTGGCAATAGACAAAAAAAAAATGATTGCATGCCTCTTTTAACCCTACCATTGTTCCTAAGTCCGGGTGGCAATATACCCCCCCCCCCCCAAAAAAAAACTAAGATTTCACTAGAATCAGAAATTGGTTACATGTCGTCAAAATACTATTTGGTCAGAAAGTGGGTGATAATTTTACGTTAAATTTATATGTTAAACTGATCCCCCACTCTAAAGTCTAAAATATTTTTTAAATTTTTACTTTTTAAAAATATTTTTTTTTATGGAAATCGCTCTGGACAAGGCATGAAGCCACTTGATGTAAGGAGCTAACAAGAACAAAAATGATTATTGCAAAGACAGGATATGCCTATTGGCCTTAGTCTTAGAAAAGACCAAGGCTATAGGTAGGAGGAAAACAGTCAGCAGGAAGAGAGTTCCACAATCCTGCGGTTCTTGGAAAGAAGCTACTGGAATAGGAAGCTGTATTACAATATATAGAGATATAGGATACCGACAGATGTGAGAATTTTTCTAGGCCAGTAAAGGGAGCCTACCTTCTTTGCAGCAGACTTGGTAATATCTATGTACTTATGCCAAACTGACGTTGCCTGAGAATATCAGGCCAAGAAGTTTGAACGTTTGTCTCTTGGGAAAGGTGCTATCAGCCAGAACAATCAGTGATTAAAAAAGGGTTCTTCTAGTTGTTAAAGGATTACGGTTAGGGGTTTTAAGGGTTTTAGGGTTAGGGGTTTTAGGGTTAGGGGTTTTGTCTCGGTAGTATTGAATGTGACCATTCATTTTTGGCCCCATTCTACTACAGACTAGAGGTCTTTTTCTAAGGATTCAGCCATTGCCTTGCATGTGTGTGCATTCGATTTGCCCTCATGCCTGGAATTATATATATATATATATATATTACTGATTATTATTACTTAAATATATATATATATATATATATATATATATATATATAAGGTTAATACAACAAAAGATATAAGAGGCAACTAATATCTTTAATTAGTGAACATCCGGATAAAAATGAAGCTCAATATACTGGATAAAGTAATTTGAATTGTAATAAAATTTGATTCGCACATTATTTTATTCTTTCACTTTATCTAGTGCTATATATATATATATATATATATATATATATATTAATTAATTAAGTTCAAATATTAACTAAATGAACAAAACCATTACTTTTCAAAAGTGCTCAATATATATTAGAGCTTTTATATTAAAATAAACATAGTTTGAGTATCCGACAATCGTTTCAGAACCTTCTAGATTCCTCTTCAGGGATGTACTGGTGATCTGAGATTATACCGCCAATACACAATCATAAGAAAGAAAGAAAAAGAAAAAAACGGGTATGATCTTAGATCACCAGTACATCCCTGAAGAGGAACCTAGAAGGTTCTGAAACGATTGTCGGATACTCAAACTATGTTTATTTTAATATATATATATATATATATATATATATATATATATATATATATATATATATATATATATATATTTCATGGTAAACAACTGATGATCCCTTAAATAATGTTAAGACTAGCGTAAATTCTTGGAAGCAAACTAATATAGTGACTGCAAAAAGTAAATTGACTTACAAAAAAGTAATTTTCCACCGAACGACTTGGGACTAAATTTTTTGTTTTTTTATAGTTATAATGGTTGAGAAACTCCCGAGAGAATATATATATATATTATTAGCGGGGGCGTAGAAATACCTGGTATAGTACCAAGGCGCAATTCTACCCTACTCGGCGAGATGGACCCGTAGATTTTGTTAGATCATCCACCTAGAAGACGGAAACTCCGATATAAAACCTGCGCTCTACATCGTCTCTCGGTTATCTTGCTTTGGCTTGTCACTGAAACCAGACTTTGTAGAAGGAGAGTGTGGACTGTGTGTCGTACAAACGCACAGCATGGCCATCTACATGTATAGATATCTCTACAAGACCCACGGCGATGGAGACCTGTACAAATAAACTGGGCCTGCTGAACAATATGCGCGACCACAATCGGACATTTCAATCTTTGTAGGGATGGCCTTCTGCTCTAAAGAAGTGGCAATCATCATGTATGTATGTGTGTATGTATGTATGTAAAGAGGGTGTATATATAACTTCTTTGTAATATAGCAGGAAAAATCCCAGCAGAGTACTCGATTAATTGAGAATTGAAATTAAAAATTAAGAGTGTATCTCTCTCTCTCTCTCTCTCTCTCTCTCTCTCTATATATATATATATATATATATATATATATATATATATATATAAGTGTAAGTTTGTAATCCGAGGTAGGAGCAATGTGAAATAAGTACCGGTAGGTGGAACAGATGAACAAAAATAAATGAGAAAAGAAAATAAGAATGGAATCTCAAATCAATTTATTAATATTTCACGTAAAACAGATTAAATATCAGTACAGTAAATAAAAAGGTGGTTACTGTCAGGCAAATAAAAGTTCCGGAATAAGGTACACTTAAATTTTCGAGAGCGGGACCTCTCATTATCAAAAGACCAAAAAAAATATGACCGAGTGGTCGAAAAAACAAGGTGGACTGATGGAATCAACTGTTGACGAAATACCGCAGAGAATTGAAAGTAGATACGCAGAAAAAGAATTAAGATAAGCTGATTGGACATCAATATTAATTATTCCTATCATAATTTAATTATATAATTATTCAGCTAAAGCTTATCATCTTATTAATATTTATTTATATATATACTTAAAGAAAAGTTTAGAAAAGACTTCTGGAACACCCTGAATTCCGATTACTATTATCAAAAGATAGTAAGTACCTTATGTGCCCTTAAGTTACTCCAAACATTAACAAATAAATATTAGAGAGTAGAAAGTGACTAACATGGGTTTACTTTCGGCAGCCTCGTAACTCTCGCTTCCCTAATTTTGTCCTTTAGTCCTCACATTCCATGAGCGATGTTTCTGACAAAGGGGGAATAATTGCTGTTTTCTGGGTCAGAATCTATCCATCTAGCACTTATCGTTGGCTTGTGTTTGACGTTGAAGTAGTATTCTTTTTGTTTAGCTCGTTACATCAAGTGGCTTCATGCCTTGTCTGGAGCGATTTATAAGTCTGTACATCTATCTATCTATCTATCTATCTATCTATCTATCTAAGTCTTTGTATGTCTGTCTATATTTCTAGGTCTGTACATCTATCTATCTATCTATCTATCTATCTATCTATCTATCTAAGTCTTTGTATGTCTGTCTATATTTCTAGGTCTGTACATCTATCTATCTATCTATCTATCTATCTATCTATCTATCTATTTATCTATCTATCTATCTATCTATCTATCTATCTATCTATCTATCTATCTGACCTACCCATTCACACCTATCAATTTTAATCTCTGTATTAAAAATCAAAACAAAATTCAATGCATAGACAAACACCATCGTTTGGGCAAAATCCATCAACCCACAAACGGGAGCACTTCGGATTGGAACAAAAAATTTTAAAAATTGCCGCAATCTAGAAGGATTTCTCTTTCACTGATCGAGGACACAACAGGGTACTTATGCAGTTTTCGTACCCACACCCTACTATTTTTAGATAGAATTTTCAAGTTACATTCTGTTTCTACGGTATCTTCTGTTTATTTAATTGTTACGTAAAAGTACAGAATAGTACAGAATAGTTAACAGAGCCACCCCTTCCCATGTTAAGAATGTGTTTGTAAATAATATCGTTATTATATCAGCATGAACTGTAAACTGCAGAAGTACTGAGAAAAGATCAAGTATATCATTCTGTCGGTTGTTTACAAAAGTTAAATCTTTCTTTCATATTTCTCCTGTGCAACGTCGGGCCACAGGTCCTGCTAGTATATATATATATATATATATATATATATATATATATATATATATATATATATATATATATATATATATATATATATATATATATATATATATGGGAAATGAAAAAGGAAAAACCAAGAGATATTTAAAAAAAATTTTTTTTTATATATTCATCAACGTTTCGTCTTTATTTGTAAGACTTCCTCAGGATGATAATTTTAAGAAAAATGTCATGCAAGTACATCGAAATATTGGGTAGACATAATGGATCGATGAGAAAAAGTAGTAGCCGTGGCTGTTGACAGCACTGGACCAAGGTCCGGGCTGAGAGAAGTCAGTGGCAGGGAGTGAAATGAATGTGGATGGCTGTCTACCCAATATTTCGATGTACTAGCATGACATTTTTCTTAAAATTATCATCCTGAGGAAGTCTTACAAATAAAGACGAAACGTTGATGAACATATATATAAAAAAAAAATATCTCTTCATTTTTCCTTTTTCATTTCCCATTACGTCGGATTACACTCATCCTTCCTTTCTCATATATATATATATATATATATATATATATATATATATATATATATATATATATATATATATATATTCATAATTACTGCTTTTTTTTCTTTTCTCTTTTTTTTTTTACTAACCTCTGTTACCAATGATAGTATTTATTTTGAAAAAATCTTGTTTTTTTAAATAAATTATTGCATAATAAATTATTATTTTAACATAGTACAAAAACTTTCTCATCAACCTAGTATATATGTACACACACACACTACTAGAAAAACATGTGCCTTGTTTGGTCACCCATTTCGGCTCGAGTTAAATTGTTTAAATGAGGAAAAAGTGAGTTTGCAAAGCCAGTTAAATATAAAAAGAAAAAATCCCAATTTAGTGTCTCTCTCTCTCTCTCTCTCTCTCTCTCTCTCTCTCTCTCTCTTCCCCATACATAGTATTACTGCATATGGGGATATTCCCTTTTGTTTATAATGGACTATTCCAATCATCTTATTTTTCCTTTCTTTATTACTTTCGGCTGTTAATAGAGAGAGAGAGAGAGAGAGAGAGAGAGAGAGAGAGAGAAAGAGAAAGAGAAAGAATGGTAGATCCTGTATGGAATAAGAGCTGGGAGGGGATGAAACAACATACAGTGGGAGAGGATGAAAGTGATAGACAGAAAGTTAGTAAGAGATGGTAACTTGATGAGTTAATTGCAAATTACGGCTAATTAGAACAATAAAAATGGAAGTTTTTTCAAACATAACTGAATCCCAAAACTGACGAATATTTTCGCATGTATTTTGTGTGTTTAAAATATATAGGAAAAAGTCTAAGGGTAACAAGCGTTTCTTATCTCAGCTTTAGCATATTATGCTAATAATATATATATATATATATATATATATATATATATATATATATATATATATATATAAGGGCAGAAGTATTTTAAAAAGTGTGTAATTTATTTTTTTTAAAACGTCTCTTTCTCTCTCTCTTATTTCTCATCTCTCATATATCTCTCTCTCTCTCTCTCTTTCTCTTCCATTCATTGACCTTTCTGTCTCTCTTTCTCTCTGGCAACTGGTCCAATATAATAGAAAGAAAAAGAAAACTGGCTGACTCACTGTTTGACCTAGTTTCTATATTTTTAAAACAACTAAAATAAAAAGAAGAAATTTTGTCCCTGGTGACCTCAAGAGAATGAATATTACGATATTCATTTTAATCACGACCAGGTCGGGGGTCACACTGAATCAGATAATGTAAGGTTCGTATGTGTATCTGGTGTAGTTTCCGACTTTGTGCCGGGCACACACACGCGTACACACACACACACACAAAAAAAAAAAAATGCGACTGTTCTTTATATAATAGAATGTTAAAAGGCTTGTGTAGCTGTGTGTTGTGAAGGCGAACAGAGTTGTCTGTTAGGAATTGCATTCCGTTAATCCGCGGGATGAAATAACGAACGCACCGAACTGGAACCGCCCGAATTGACGTCACCGGTCACGTGACCAGGGCGGGTGCAGCAATAATCGACGCCCGCCATTTTGACGAAGAGTGACAGCCGTCTATATGCGAGGTGAGCCTCCAATTAGATTTGCCTACCGTCTGTGTGTGTTGTCTCTCTCTTTTCAAACGGCAGCTTGCTTTGCCCCCACCGAATTACCTTTTTATTTTTTTTTTTTTTTAAACCAACGATCTTGTCTAATTCCTCTGTCTAAAAGCGATTTCTGTTTTGTTTTCTTTATTTATTTCATTTATTTATTTTTTATTTTTTTTTTATATATAGAAATGTTCTCTTTTTTTTTTTTTTTTTTTTTTTTTTCGTTTGATGCGTCTTTTTTTATTTGTTTATTTATTTTTAAGGCATGGCTACGCCGGGTCCATCATGGACACGTGTATCTCTGGAGATGGGGAAATATATAGGCTTTCTTTGCGATAAATCTATATAAAAATAATAATAATAATACTAACCTTATCATTCCTCGCCTCTTTTATTTCTGTACCTCGACCATAAGAATTTAGATTGGTCTTATTCTCTTTAGCAAATGCTTCATTTAGTTTTTCTTCCCTTTTTCGTTTTCCGTATTCTTCATATTCAAACCGTAAAAAAATGCCGAGCTGACTGCTATCATCATCATCGCAATATCATTTTTAATTACCACACTTTATTTAGTAGTAATTATTATTATCATCATCATCGTCGTCATCATCCAATGACCACTTCCCCTTTAAGACTTATTACAAAAACAGAGCAAGCACCAACTAGGTCGTCAGAGTGCAGTATCTGTTCTGTTCGCGCCAGGAGGCCATCCTCCCAGGCATTACCTCCCTCTGGAGGAGCGATTGGTTTATTGCCGGTCGCCTGAGACGCACCCACCGGAGAATGCTAGTGGATCTGATCAAGGCTATCTAAAAATGTTATAACCATTCAGACCCTCCCCCCCAAGATGGGGGATCAATTCCTCACTATAAACTGACCTTGGCTGCAGTTAAACAAACCGAGCACCAACTAATATATATTATTTCACCGGGTACTTTAATTAATATTTATTTACAAATATTATTATTATTATTATTATTATTATTATTATATTTCCAATCTTGGTTGTAGATGTGGCCGTTTGAAAGACGGAAGTTTGAAAATGTTTGGAAATTCTCGTATATATTTTATATAACGAATACTGACCCAACGGGTCACGGGTGATCTAGTTAAAAAATCATCATTTTTGGAAATGTTTCACTTTTTTTTGTAACACCGACTTTATCACGTAACCCGTATAAGCCAAAAGCTTTTTTATGTTACGAAAAACAAACAAACAACCTAACTCTGTTTTTATGAGATTCAAATATTTAGTGTCTTTGAGGGGTAAAAATTTAGAAATTAAAAAAAAAAAAAAAAAAAAAATTTATGGAACTTTTTAATTTAACTTTTTTTTTTTTTAATGTTGATATTTCAGTACAATGTTAGTTGCAAAATTGATAATTGTGAATTAAAAAAAACTTTTGATAGTTTCTATGTATTTCTTCATTTTTACAATTAATTTTTTATTTAATTTTTTTTTTTTCGTTGCCTTGCCCTGTGAAAAAAACAATGTAATGGAAATTTTGACTTCTAACTTGATTGTTTGTTTTGCAATCTTTTTAACTTTATTTGTTTTATATAATTTTACACTTGATTCATTATTGTGTATCCCAAAGTAAATAAATTAAACGAAATCGCCGGAGGCGACCCTACCGGGGAATGCCGACTGAAGAATGTAAAAAAAAAAAAATACTTTGACCTTGTGTCTAACCTCCGGGGGAAGGGGGGGGGGTAAATAAAATGCTTAAATCTTTTATCTTTCTTCAAAATAAACAAACACACTAAGTATACGTGTATATGAGAGTTAATAAGCGCACGCACACCGTGTTTGTTGAAAGTCCCTCCTTCCTTGGCCAAAACCCTGTCAGATTGACATATACTTTGGCCGGTTAGGGTCAATCTTTTATTTAGGACACCCGTGACTCACCCTTCCTCCCCTCGAAAATGTCTAGAGTCTAGACAGGTTTTTTTTTTTTTTTTTTTTTACCAACTTTGTCAGATGTACTCAGATTTTTACCCATCAGGCTGAAATCGGACTTCACTATGGTTCGAACGTCTGTCCTCTCCCAGGAGGCCATCCTCCTCGTAATTATCCCCTCAGGGGAATTGGTTTGTTATTTTTATTTATTTATATATATATATATATATATATATGAGTATATGAAAGGATAAAAATAATCCGACGGTATGAAATTAAAAATGGAAAAGCGGAAGACCTTTTCGCTCAACGTTTCGCCCAAATTTCACGTGGGCTTTGTCAAGAGCGGACGAAGAATACAAAAATGACAAAAGACCACGTGAAATTTGGGCGAAACGTTGAGCGAAAAGGTCTTCCGCTTTTCCATTTTTAATTTCATATATATATATATATAATATATATATTACACACACACACTTCCCATAGCAGAAAGATGTGACACAAGGTCGGAAAGTGGGATTGGAAAGCCAGCGCTCGGGAAGTTGAGCACTCTGGCCTACAAAAATAGCCTGGACAACCCCGTCAGCATTTCCCGGTAGAGGCGCCTCAGGCGATTAGCAATAAACTAACCCCTTCTCAAAGGGTGAGAAGGCAAAGCCTGGGAGGGTGGACCTCCTAGGACTGCACAGGACAAACCCACAGACCGGCGGAATCAAGGCCCGAAGGCCAAGACGGTACCGGTCTATAGGGTGTAGTATCCATCGGAACTTTGAATTATTTATTTGCAGAAAATACATTTATATTCAAAACAAATTAGGCACAAGGCCATCAAAAGTGGGGGGTGGGTGGGAAATGGGTGTTGTTGGTCATTCTTTGTCTAAGGTAATAAAAATGTCTATCCTACTCTTAATTAGAATCATCTCAGTCACCACAATACCACATTTGCTCTAAGAGGCCGTACTATTTGGGCAAATGTGGTATTGTGGTGACAGATACTACACTTTGATCTTAGCCAAAAGGTCTATAAGAAAGTTTGGCACTTCTGCATTTTGTATGAACACGCAGATTTTCTGTCCTTCTACTGAAAATAAAGGGAAGTAATTCAACCGGAAGTTACTTATTTACAACTTAAAAAAAAATGCAAGACTGATTTGTTTTTGGGTAACAAGAAACAATTAACAATTTCTTTTTTTTATTATATGAATTAAAAATTTTATAAATAAAAATGTAAAGTTTTGATTGGGGTGGGGGGGGGGGGAATGAATTTTTTGGTCAACATTGATTTTTTTTTTTTTTTAAATATATTGTAGTAGAAAAGTTTTGTTTGAGATTTTTTTTATCTAAATGAAAAGTTTTCATTGGGGGGGGGCTGTATTTTTTTTGTTCTTTTTCTTTTATTAAACAGGATAAAGTTCTGCAATTTGACTTATAATGGCTTCCATGGGGTTAGCAGAAAACTTCTGCCGCCACATAAATTCCATTAGGTAAGACTCCACCATTTGCGTGTGGGTGCCACATTCTATTTTGTTACGCATTTTGGCCTTTTGCCACATGTTTTCCACATGATTTGTTGTGGCACCTGTGGATGGATCCACAAAATTATATCGGTGATTTACACGCAAATGGTGAAATCCTTCTGAAGCGAGTTGGTCGTATGCACGCCAACAATGTGCCTGTAAAAAATCAATTGTTTTCTGCGTCTGGTTCATTAAATTACCAATGTCGCGAAGATTCAAATCATTTAACTCCATTCTACTAAATTCTACTTCCACTCCCGGTAAATTCGACTTCCGGTGAATTCTGAATAAATGGGACTTGGAGAAAACTAAACGGAACTCTTCAATTTCGATTTCTTAATCGGCTGCGTGTTCATAAAAAATGCAGAAGTGCCGAAAGTTTTTATTCAACCCATCCCGTTCAGTCTGTCATTAACTTCGGTTGATTGAGGACTTCGGGATGGGGTAAGGTGATACCAGTCGAGGATTCGTTCTCGACAATCAGTCCGGCAGCAACTGGTCCATTTCGGTGGCGTTTTATCTGCTGGGGTATTCCTTACCTCCCCTCTTTGGGGAGGGGTAAGTTTATTGCTTACTGTCTGAGGCGCCCTGACCGGAAATGCCGACGGGGTTGCCCAGGCTATTTTTGTTAGGCCAGAGTCGAGATCACCAAGAGTTAACAGTAGTAAACTTTCGGTGGCCTCGCCAGAGTGCTCCTTCATTAAGGGCGCTGGCTTGACTCTTTCCCCGCCTCCCGACCTTGTGTCACACATTGCTGCGGTGGGGAGCAATTAAATACCGACGCCTCCACTTTATCGAGGGGTGCGGTCCCGACTATTTTTTATAACCATCTACAGTCCCCCCCCCCTTTTTCAGGGGACTGGGTACCCCCCAACAGTAAACCGACCTCATCTCACATTCGGTCATTTGTGAGACGGATAAATACGCTACGATCTCGCAAAGTAGATAAAAACGTTTTTCTTTTTCTGATTTAATCTTTCAGGGAATAAAATTCTAAAAGACGTTTTGTAGGGTATATGTTACGACGCTCAGCAGAGGCGCGAACGGGGTCCAAAAAAAGAACGAGAAAGAGTTTAAAAACATAAATTTGCAACAAGTAAAGTTGACTTATGTCTAGAATAGACATTTTTCTACTTACCTATGTAATTTGTTTGTATTTTTACGTAGTATAAATGGCTTTTTATTAGATGTTAAAAAAAAAAATTCTTGTTTTTTAAAACATCTAGTTTCTCAAAAAAAAATGCCGGCCAGCCCCTCTATATTATTACGTAGAGCGGCCATTTTGAATTCTTCGAAAACCGTGTGTTGAACTTAAATTTCTAATAAATAGCACTTCAAACGGGTTTAAAATACAAACAAATAGCACATGCAAGTTTGAAACTAACTTTTACAGCGTACAGTTACTTTTATTTGTTGTATATTTGTTTTTTTTTAGCGTTTTTACTCTGCTGAGTCTCGTAAAAGATGCCCGTAACCAGGGGTGTTTACCCCGCCTAATAAACCGGTATCATCCGGGCCTCTTTGGGTTGGAGTAAGTTTATTACTTACTGCCTGAGGCGCCCATACCGGGGAATACCGACGGGGCTGCCCAGGTAATTTTTAAACAGCCAGAGTGCTCAAATTCTCGAGCGCTGGTGTTTCCCCACTTTCCCGACCTTGTGCCACATCTTACCTTATGGGAGGAAGATAAATAGAAACATTAGGAATGGTATTATGTTGTTGTTGTTTTTAATATTAACTTAGGAATCATTTACAGTTAAAATCCAAGTAGTATTACGCACAAAATCGTGCGAAAAGCACGGTTGAAATCGATGAATTATCGAAGAAATTCGTAAATAATCCCAAGTTCGTCCAATATGGCCGCCAAGTGTCACGTTTTAGATCGACCAGAACGTGTTGAACGAAAAACAAACCCTTCACAGAAAGCAATAAAGTTTACAAGAAGTGCTGATAAAAAAAAAGTATTTTTAAACACTAAATTATTTTTATACCTAATTAAAATTTTTGAAATAAAAAAAAAATATTTTTATAATTACACACGGCTTTGCTTCGTTTCGTTTCTTCAGGTCAACAATTCTGTTTTTCTATCGCATCGTTCGACATTTTTCCCCGCAAGGCGTCTTTTCTACTTTACTATATTGATTTTACTTAAAAAAAGCTCCCTTCTACCATATATATATATATATATATATATATATATATATATATATAAAATATTATTATTATATAACTTATTTTATTAATCTTTTTACTTTTCTGGGTGAGGGCACCGTTAGAACCCAATAGTACTACTAGGAGAATACCAGATAAACAATAGTTGTTCAGAATAGGGTCCTATATATATATATTTTTTTTTTCATCAATAAAAACTTTGAGATTTATTTCTTAGACAGTGTACGTGTTAGTTCACGATACATACGATATATACTTTATATTTTTCTAAAAAAGAAAAGAAACAAACTCCATTAATAAAAATGTGTGAAGGCAAAGATAAAAAAAAAGAAGAAATTGATGACACTAGTTGAATTCGAAAAATTGATGTAGTAGCCGCGCCAAAGAAATGGCTTCCTTCCTTTATTAGTTGATGATATATATATATATATATATATATATATATATATATATATATTTAAATATGACCTTTCTTGCTTATGAATAACATTCAACACATAACGGCATCCTCCTCACAGTTTTCCCGTCTATTTTTTTCACTCTTTTTTTCACTTCAATCCTAAAGTGAGACGAACGAACGTCTCTATTCCTTCACGTCATAATCTTTAGAATAATGGCGTTCTTTTTTTTGTCGTTGTTGCCTGTTTACAACTTTTGTTAA
The DNA here is from genome assembly GCA_963556195.1 of Sepiola atlantica. Taxonomy (NCBI): domain Eukaryota; kingdom Metazoa; phylum Mollusca; class Cephalopoda; order Sepiida; family Sepiolidae; genus Sepiola; species Sepiola atlantica. The sequence continues at coordinate 75,530,021 of OY744543.1, read as the reverse complement.
CTTGATTAAACCAATTAAGTTTAATATTTAACTTCTGCACTATAAATAAAACGCTTTCGGCTCTCCAGAAGGGTTCGCGATCCCGCTGACTTCCGGTTTGAATTTTAAGTACGGATGATCATAAATGATAAAAAAAGAAACTTTTTTTTTAAACGGAAAATTCAGAATTTTATTTTTAGTATAATAAAATAAGTTGTGAGCAAAACAAATGATCAAATATATGTTTGTTTATATTTTTATGAAAATATAAACAATAAAATTTGTTTTTTTAATTGATATAAATAAAGTTTTGAAATGTCTGGCGTTGACAACTTCAACAGCTACCTTCAAGAATTTCTCTGGCGGCGCCGAATAAAACAAAATTATTTCGGCAATATTCTATACTGTATACGCTTTTATTATTCTTTTTAAATACTTTAAATTATGTTGCTGTTTCACAAAATACAAAAGACATTTACTTTAAAAATTACTATTAAAATACTAAGCTATTTTATTATATTTTCATAAAAAATCGAAACATGTTACTGTTTCACAAAATACAAGACATTTCAAAACTTTATTTGTATCAATAAAAAGAAGACATTTCAACATATTTGATTCATGAAATAAATTTTTTTATTAAAGATTTGTAATATTTTCATAAAAAAACAACTTATTTTAGTATACTAAAAATACAATTCTAAATTTTCCGTTAAAAAAAAAAGTTTCTTTTATCATTTATGATCATCCGTACGTACTTCAAATTTACTGCAGAATAACCCGGAAGTCAGCGGGATCGCGAACCCTTCTGGAGAGCCACGCTTTTATTTATATATATATATATATAATAACGAAGATATTTTTTTATAAAATATTTAGAAAACCTTGCACAACGCAGATCATTTGTTTTTAAAAATAAATTATTTATTCATCTTAAAAACATTTTTTTTTTTTTATAAACTTTAGTACTTTCGGTAAATCTACCATCTTCAGAAGAATATTTCTTCTTTTTCTTTTTTTTCTTTTTTCCTCTTGGTTGAGACATTCTCGTGGTCAAGTTGAAAATCCGTCTAGGTGTTTTGACGAAGAAAGAAAAATGTTGATATGGCTGTGTGTCACGTGGTCGGCGTGGAAGAGTATATTGAAAAGTCACACAATTTGAAGCGTTGGGTGGGTGATATATATATATATAAAAAAAAAAAAGAATAGTTACTAAAGATCCTTGTTAAAAATGTGTTAAACATCGTATCTTATCACTGGTATTACTGCTACCGAATTGCGTTGAAATAGCGGTAGTCCAGTGTAAAATAATGAAACAAAAATAACCAAGTTTTCTAAGTTCCTTCAGCACTTCCCCACGAGGGCATAGTTAGACACAGGGTCAGTTTTTAACGTGAGGGAGAGAGGGAAAAGGGATGCTCTAGAGTCGGAACAAAAATACCTGTATCGTCCTGTCTGCGCTCTCAAGACAGGAAAAAAAAAATCCAACCCTACTCTGAAAGGAGGAGATAATGCCTGGGAGGGGGGGGGGGGTCCGCAATGTCTCCTGAAACCGAACAGATATTACGCTTTGATTTTAGCTCGAAGTTCGGATAAAAACAATGATCCTGGAGTCCCTATTTATTGCCACCTACCACCCCCACCCTTCACGGGTACAAAGTTAGACACTCTAGATTATGGGCAGAAATTAAAATTACCTCAGTCTAGAAGGAGTTTTTATTTCTCTGAGTACAGAGCAGATGCTACACTTTGATCCTCGCTTCAAATTGGAAAACTTTCTACCTACTATCATTTTATTTTGATGTTGGCAATTTTCATTTTTGGTCCCCCGATTTTATAAATGGTCAGGTTAGAAAGTGACATTCTCCGATTTTTGAAAAAAAATCTGGTTAGCCCCCCAGAGGGTCAAAAGGTCCCGAAATGGCAAAAAATGACATTTTTTGCCCCGTAACTTTTCATCCATCCATTCAATTTCTCTGAAACTTGGTCAAAATGTGGAGGCAATTGTTCTGGATATAAAATGAGCATCCTTGACCTCAGAAAAATTCTGGTTCGCGCCCCCAGGGGGGTCAAAAATGCCCCAAATTGCCCAAATTTATTGCATTTTACACTCGTCACATACAGAGGGGGACCACGCACGCGCGGCTTGTTCTTTCGTAAAATAGTATTTTATATTTGTAGAATTTGGTATATTCGGACTACTGTTCTCATCTTGGGTGTTTTTATCACAACCTTCTTCAGGTGTACTTTGTCAAACTCGGAAATCTTTCTGTCGAACTCGGGAATCCGGACGGAATTTCGAAAGGGAAACCTTTATTAAATCCACGGGGTGAGCATACTCTCGTTCCATCTGCCATGACTGGGAAGAAGTCTTCAGTAATTCGCAATTCTTCGTATCGCCCGCACCGAGGATTTAACCTTCAACCTCCAGATGACTATCACTTGGAACTGAATTTAACTTAGTACTATATCCACTGTGCCAGGTCGGAGGTTACATCGGCCGAAACGTTGTGATAAAAACACCCAAGATGAGAACAGTAGTCTGAATATATCAAATTCTACAAATTACCAACCCTCATCTAAAAAATTCCCAAACAAGTATTCCCGTGTAGAATTTGGTATATTCGGACTACTGTTCTCATCTTGGGTGTTTTTATCACAACGTTTTGGCCGATGTAACCTCTGACCTTCTTCAGGTGTACTTTGTCGAACTCGGAAATCTTTCTGTCGAACTCGGGAATTTTTCCGTCCAGATTCCCGAGTTCGACAAGGTACACCTGAAGAAGGTCGGAGGTTACATCGGCCAAAACGTTGTGATAAAAACACACAAGATGAGAACAGTAGTCCGAATATACCAAATTCTACGAATTATCAACCCTCATCTCAAAAATTCCTAATCACAGTATTTTATATTTTTAAGGATTTTTAGTTAATTCTTATTTCAGTCACGTAAATTGTTTTAGAGAAATATGGGTTTGGGCATTTGAAACGCCGAAATGAAAACTACCGAGAAAATATAGTCACCATCTTTATAAACAAGGGAAGAAAACGGCTAGCCACGGAAGAACGATAACTCAAATTAATAATTTTCTAGTTAAAGGACAGTTTTATATTGAATAGATGGGTGAAATAGGTATTAACCGAATTTTTATACAAGAGATTTAATAATTTTTTGGCGATTCGTGAGATTCATGTTTTTTCAGCTTCCGGTTTCACTCAACAGCAAATGACGCCTCATATATACGGATGGCCAGAAATTATATATTTCCTAGTCCATGACTGTGTCTTGTGTTGTTTACCTAGATTTTGTTTGTCTACAAGGAGTCTGTGTAGCAGTTAATAACATTTTGTTGTGACTGACAAGAGTTTGTGTGGCAAGTTGAGTCTCTCACTGGCGGCTGTGTTTGGGTTCTCAATTATATAGCCAATGGCAGCAGGTGCTCAGCTGCTAGGATGACACTTTCCGATTGGTTGAAGTCTGGTATTGCTAACCAATAGAGATTGAGTATGTTGATAGAATTGATCAATCAGTATTAAGTATTTCAACCAATAAACATCGAATATTTTTTTCAACCAATAAACATTGAATATTTTTTTCAACCAATAAACATTGAATATTTTTTTCAACCAATAAACATTGAATATTTTTTTCAACCAATAAACATCGAATATTTTTTTCAACCAATAAACATTGAATATTTTTTTCAACCAATAAACATTGAATATTTTTTTCAACCAATAAACATTGAATATTTTTTTCAACCAATAAACATTGAATATTTTTTTCAACCAATAAACATCGAATATTTTTTTCAACCAATAAACATTGAATATTTTTTTCAACCAATAAACATCGAATATTTTTTTTCAACCAATAAACATCAAATATTTTACAGAGATGGTTTATCTGCTGCTGTTTTCGTTGTTACTATTACTGCTGGAACGGCTTTCACGGGGATTCGAATCGCTTTGGTTGAGACGGCGATATACAACCAGTATACTCGCAAAGAGCATAGTTTTGAGTCACTACTAGTGTCAGGTTTGGTACCCCAAAACTAATATTCAGTAACAAGAAGTCGTGATCAAGCCTTTCATTTCCTTGCCACAATTGACCCTCAGCCGCTGCCTTCTAGCATTTACATAGGGGGTGGATGTCTGATCGAAGAAAGATAAAGTTTAATAGTACCATTCGGATTTGGTAAATGAAGAAAGTCATCATGGAATTTTGGTACTCTTACAGAGAATGCACCGCGTTTCCGTGACTTTCGCATCGTCAATGTTTGGGCGGGTCTCGGAAGCGCCAGAGAGTTGATGAAACTATTAACCAATCAGGTTGCAAGCAAGCAGACGATAACTTTTGGAAGAAATTAATTTTTACGATCTGCAGCGCGTAAAAAAAAAAAAAAAAAAAAAAAAAAAATGAATTTTGGCGATCTGTGTCAGCGCGTTGAATCTCCAGAAGGACGAATTGAGTTTTGTTGGTAACGGTCACTTCTAGCGAAAGACGTAAAGGTAAAGGTCGCATAGCCTGGACGTGCACGAGTGTCGTTGCCGACATCGCACACGGCCCATGGCCGTAGCGGCAGTGATTTGTTAAGAATCACCGTGTCTAGGGCACAGCATATGGAAGGCGGAGCCCATCCCTCTCCTTCCGCTGCCTTGAACCTTCCCTGAGTTTTAGTCAGGTACCCATTTACTGCTGGGTGGACAGAGGGAGTTTTCAGACCCGAAAATTCGCATGCCATGAGTGGGATCAAACCCGGGTCGTCCAGCCCAAAGACAAGTGCTATAACCACTCGTCCACAGGCCCTCCATAGCGAAAGACTAACCCTAACCCAAAACCCAGAAAATATTAAAAAGAAAAAAACATTGGAAAAAAAACCAAACAAGAAATTGATTAAAAACAGTGGTTTCGTTGTTTGGTATATGAAAAATAAAAATCATCTTTTGAAACTTTTCGGTGCACAAAAAAAACATTTTATTCATAAACAATGGTTCCTTAAACAAAAAAAAAAATAAACATCTAATTAATAACAGTTGTTTTTTTATGGTTTGTTCGTTCTTTATGTTTATATATGTATTTTAGTTTTGTTTTCTTCATTTGAAGTTATCGTCTGCCAGTCTTCAATTTATCGTTTGGCAGTTTTTGCCTAGTCAAATCTCGGGGGCTTTCGAGACCTGCCCGAACGTTGACTACGCAAAGTCACGGAAACGTGGCGCCTTCTCTATAAGAGTACCGAAATTTCCTACTAATTGATTGATATTGCAATACGGTGTACTTATTTTGTTTTGCAGGTGAAATTTTAGTTCCCAATGGGCCATGTCGGTAGTACCGCAGGCTCTACCTCCTTCTTATACAGATTCGTCTTCAATGTTAAACACTGCACACATAGTGTCTGCCGCAAGTGCAGCTAATATTCCAGAATCCCAAGGGTGAGTAGAAACGCAAACTATTCATTCTTTAAATAATGACTATTTTTTAAATAATGACTATATTTTAAATAACGACTATGTTTTAAATAACGACTATGTTTTAAATAACGACTATTTTTTAAATAACGACTATTTTTTAAATAACGACTATTTTTTAAATAACAACTATTTTTTAAATAACGACTATATTTTAAATAATGACTATATTTTAAATAACGACTATTTTTTAAATAATGACTATATTTGAAATAATGACTATATTTGAAATAACAACTATATTTTAAATAATTACTATTTTTTTAAATAATGACTATTTTTTAAATAATGACTATATTTTAAATAACGACTATATTTTAAATAACGACTATTTTTTAAATAACGACTATATTTGCTGTTTTTACTAAAATGCTAGTGTCATTCAATTCAATATTGAATAGTTTTGAAAAGAGCAAAATATTTTTGTCCCCATAAATTTAAACTCTGTATTGCTGAATAGTTTTGAAAAAAGCAACATATTTTTGTCCCTATAAAACGGAATTTTGAACGTACCCCTTTATTTAATCCACGGGGGTACCTTGTTCTTGTTCCGTCAGCCATGACCATGTAGAAGTCTTATGTAATTCGTAATTGTATTCTTAGTATCGCCCGCACTGAGGATTGAACCTTCAACCTCCAGAAGACTGTCACTTAGAACTGATTATTACTTAGCACCCATATCACAGGTCCTTGGCTGACGGAACGAGAGCGAGCTACCTCTTTGGATTAAATAAAGAGTTCCGTACAGATTTCCGAGTTCGACAAGATGCATGCTAAGAAGGTCGAAGGTTACATCAGCCGAAACGTTGTGAGAATAACATCCAAGATAATAACAGTAGTCTGGATGATACAAATAAAAATTATATTCATTATTTTATTGTTGCATTTTTATTTTTGTAAAATGATAATTTTCGTTAACTTGTCTAACTTTTTTTTTTTTTTTTTTTTTTTTTTCGACTTTTGATTTTTCCATCTACTAGCAACAGTAGTAGCAGCAACAGTCCAAGTCCAGTGCCGGTCGCAACGCAACAAGCTGCTGCCAGTAGACAAGCAAGTGGTAGTAGTAGTAGCAGTAGTAATAGTACTAATGAAACTCCGAGCTTGGAAAATGATAAGAAGGCAATATATCGGTGAGTTAAACTTTGCTCTCACGTCACTTTCATGCTATTAGTTTACAATCTGATAAATGTTTTCTTCAAGAACAAAAAAGTGGCTCTTATTTATCACGATTCCTTGGTAAGTCCATTTTTAGCCGTCTTTGGAATGGTTTTTATTTTGTTTTGCTTTCAGTATGAAAGAATTTTATTGAAATTCTAAAAATTCAAAATAATTAATTCTATTTTAAAAACGTGTCGGTATTTTTATTTATTCTTTTTTTTTTAAATTTTACTTTTCTGTGATAACGTTTTTTCTAGTGTTTGGACAATTAATCGGAATCGGGAATTGGAAAATCAAAACTTTTTCGGGCATCGGAATCGGAAAAATTTTAGCCTTATTTCGGATTAAAAAAATGATTTTTTTTTTTTTCTTGACAATAAAAAAAAATAAACAAAACACAAGGTATTTATTTATGAGACAATTGTTTATTTACAACATAAGACTAAGGGGCCACAGGACCACAGGTTAGGAATCCCATTCCCAGATTTAGCATCGACTCTCAGAGTCTAATTTAATTTTTTGGTAAATTATGATAAACAACGTAAATATTCAAGAGTTCACTTACAGCCTATTCCCTTATCAAACCTTTTGAAATGTTCAAATTTCTTTTTGCACCTATTTGCTAAATGTCTATATGACACCTCTCAGAGAGTTCACGGGAGAGTTTTTATTTTTATTTTGCTGGCACCGCTCTGACCCTGATTATTGTCTGATCACCGTGTATAAATCATCTGAAAAATTAATGTTTTATTGTATTTTTTTTTCCGGCTTTAACTTTTGGCACAAGTGAAAAATATAGATGAAAATCTCACAATGAGTTTATCAAAATCTTGGATACAATACATAAATTATATCTACATTTAAAAATACCCCCCCCCCCCTAAAAAAAAAAAATTCTACTTGTTTTTAGGTAATTATGTATGAACCCACTGAAAAAAACAAAAAAACAATTATTTTAGAATTTAACGTGAAATGAGCCCCCATTTCCGGGCCATTCTAATTTTTTAGGGCAGTTAACTAAATTTTTAATGTAATCGCTTTATTTTTCGTATTACCACCCGGACATAGGGTTAGTAGTAAGAAAGAGGCGTGTTTTTTATGACTTTTACGAGGGGTGTTCAATAAGTAATGCCCCTGACTCATTTCCCATAGCAGTAGATTAATGAAACTTGGCACAGTTATTAGTCTTTCTCTACATAGGAACCACCCAGAGTTATGCATTTCTCCCATCGTTTGATGCAGCTCTGGGCACCGTTTTTGTAGAACACCCCAGGTTGGTCCTCCAACCACGTCGTAACTTCAGAAATCAAGGCTGCATCATCTGGGAAACGCTTTCCTTTCAAAAACAACTTCATGGCTGGGAAGAGATGAAAGTCAGAGGGTGCAAGGTCAAGAGAGTAAGGGGGATGGGGGAGGATTTCATAGCCACACGCTCGTGCTTTTGATCTGGTGAGTTGTGGACCGGAGCGTTGTCCTGCAGGAGGAGGATACATTTGCTGATTTTGCCCCGCCTCTTGATTTTGAAAGCTTCTCTTAATTTCAGCAAAGGTGAAGCGTAATAGGCTCCTGTAATTGCGGTACCCTTCGCCAGGAAATCTGTTATCACTACTCTGTCCTATAAGCATGACCTTGCCAGTGGAAGGCTGCACCCTTGCCTTCTTTGGAGGTGGTGAGTCCAAATGCTTCCACTGCATTGACTGGGCTTTGGTCTCTGGATCATAGTGATGGACCCAAGTTTCATCTTGTGTAATCAGTCTTTTGAAAAACTTTGACTCATCTTCTTGGCATATCTCCAAATTTATTCTCGAGCACTCGACGCGTTCTTGCTTCTGGAAAGGTATGAGAATCCATCTGGCAGACACCTTATGCATATGCAAATGGTCATGAATTATAATTTCCACAGACCCTGTACTAATCTTGACCTCTTGGGCTATTTGGCGAATAGTAATGCATTGATCTTCCAAAATGGCAGCCTCAACTTGACGGACAGATGCCTCATCAATGGTAGAAGAGGGACGACCAAGTCTGGGAGCTGTCTCCACAGACTTCCGGCTATGTTTGAATGCCAGCGTTTTACAAGGTCATATGATGAGGCATCATAACCATAAGTTTCTTTCATTTCATCAAAAGTCTCCTTTGATATGCATCATTTCAAATACAAAAACCGGATCACTGTGCGACACTCAACTGGCTCCATTTCACACCTGACTCGGTTCAAACACCTGTAAATCAGAAACCACAATTAGTTCAGAGCTGTTTCTTGCAACATAACCCATACAGATATAAATCATTACACATGCAAAATTTCATCTAGATCAGACAACTGGAAGTGGGTCAGGGTCAGGGGCATTACTTATTGAACGCCCTCGTATTACATGGTATCAGTCTTCCTCTCACCACTTTTTCATGGGGGGGGGGGGGGGGGAGATGGTTCACGGTGCGAAGAAAGAGCTCTAAAAAATACTTCTGAATCAAGACGATTAAGCCAAAAAGACATTTGAGTATCTTATTCGTGACATGTCATTCGGGACTTCCTGTCTTGACGTAATTTCTTGAACATGTCAGCTTAAATTCTTAGATTACTAGTGGAATTTTCCGCTTTTTTTTACTTCATCTAACTTTTGTACGAGCACGGTCACCAAATATGTAGCGGCGCGGACCTTAGTTTAGTCAGATATTGCGTCTTAGAGAAAATGCTAAGATCTACGCTTACATTTAGATTGTTGAAGAAATGTTTAAAAGAGTCAAAACGGATAAACATGGAAAAACATGTATGAAAGTTAAATGAAAGATAAAACATGAATAAGTTAAAGGAAGAATAAAACGTAGTTCAAAAGTAACACAATAGATTTATATATTTACAAATTACAGAGCATTAAGTGTTCATTTCAAGTGTGCAGTTAGAGAAATGATAAATGTTAATTGCTTGCGATTTATAAATGTGTATGTATGTGCGTAGTGTAACCATGTGTGAGGCCTGGCGTTAGTATGTTGAAGTGTGTAAATGTGTGTGTTGCTTTTTGTTTGTAGTTGTACGAATGTGTGGGTGAGAATTGATAATTCGTTTCGGCATTTGTATGTGTGTGTGCTTTTGTCAGAAGTGTGTGGTTGCGTGCGTTGAATAATGATAGGAGTGTAAGCCTTTTTGTGTGTGTTTGTGTTTAGTAGTCGACTGACACGCTGGCACCCCTTGCCCAAAGGCGAGGGATAGCCGAACTTGTATTCTCTGTTAAGCGTCTGAAAAGAGGCAGATTTTGTTGCGCAGTCTGCTTTTATATATTTCACCAGTGGTTTGGCCGACGTAGTTGAGAGCACCTGACGTGATCAACATTTTTGGCTTTTTTGCGCCTTTTTGTTAGACTGTCTCTGGGAGCTGATTTTTATGGCCCCAGTTTGAGCGTGTTGTTGTTGAAGTGAATTCGGCTTAGTTTCTGTTTTTCTGTTTACGCCGATATGATAAAATATGAGGATGTCAATCCCAAACTTTAAATGAAAGATTTTGTTTCTACATCATTTTAACACACCCATGTCCCAACCCTAACCCTAACCTATGTCCCATATTGCTACAATTAGAACCGACTTCTATTCTCAATTTAGAAAGTTATCTTTTTTGATTCTAGTTCGCATTGTCTGTTAATTATTTTCTAACTAAATAAAATTTATCCGTACTTATTAAGTTTTTCTAATATTTATGAACGTATATTTTATTCTTAGACATCCTTTGTTCCCTCTGATGGCCTTGTTGTTTGAAAAATGTGAACGGGCCACACAGACTCCGGATTGTCCGTCAGCTGACAGTTTTGATGTGGACATCCAGGCCTTTGTACAGCACCAGGAGAAGGATCGCAAACCTTTTTTCAGTGATGATACTGAATTGGATGCTCTTGTAAGCATTGTATTCTTCATCTCCTCAAATTAAACGGTCAAAAGTTTTCGATTTTTTATTTTTTATTTTATTTATTTTTTTTTTTTTTTTAGATTCTCTCTCTTTCTTTATTTTTACTCCATAGTTGACCTTTTGGTCGGGATCAAAGTGTAGTATCTGTTCCGATGGATACTGCACCCCATAGACTGGTATTGTCTTGGTCTTCGGGCTTGATTTACGCCGGTCTATGGGTCTGTCCTGTGCAGTTTTAGGAGGTCCACCCTTCCAGGCTTTGCCTCCCCTCTTTGGGGAGGAGTAAGTTTATTGCTTACTGTCTGAGGCGTCCCTACTGGGGAATGCCGATGGGGCTGGCCAGGCAATTTTTAATGGCCAAAGTGCTTACTTTCTCGGGCGCTGGCTTTTCAAGCCCCACTTTCCAGACCCGACCTTGGGTCACATCTTACCTTGTGGGAGTATGATAAAACTGGCCTTGTGCCTAACTCCTGGAGAGGAGTAAATAAATACTCCATCTCTCTCCTTTTCTCCTCTCTCTCTCCTTTTTGTCCCTTCCATCTGTTCTCTTTTCACTCCTTTTCTCCTGTCTCTCTTTCTTTCCCCTATCTCTCTTTTTCCCCCCTTTCTCACTCTCTGTCCCCCCCCCCCTTTCACTCTCTTTGGAAATTTCAAAAGATTTTCATAAAAATTTGTAAATTCCAAATATTTATGAAAACATTTTTGAATGTGAAAATATCTATGAAACTTTCTCTATTCCCCACTCTCTCTCTCACTTCTACCTCTCTCTCTTTCTTCCACCCTCTCTCTCTTCCCCTTCTCTCTCTCTCTTTTGATTATTTACATCATTCCATCTCTCTCACCACTTCTCTTATCATGTACCACTATGAGGGACCAATTCTTGGATCCTAACAGATTATCCGAATGGTGGTGCATCACATTGACAGCTTGAGTCTTGTTGATTTGATGACATGTCACATTAATTCGTTTGTTCTCTTCTTCTTTGTTGTTCTGTTGTGGTGCATGTTGATTGGTAGCAGCCGTTATAAATAATAACAGCACAAAATCATTTGGGGTTTAAAAATGCTTTTGGGATTTTTATTTTTCCAGTTTACATCCATAAAATTCCTCACACATCTCCCATAGGAGAGAAAGCAGCTGTCTCCAGAAAACAACCGCTTTCTTCCACAATTCAGTAAAAAGAGAAAAAGTTTCTCAGCTTATCCGCTATGCATCTCTAGCGACTTCGTGTCTGATGCAGTATTCTGACACGTAGTTTCTAATTCTAGACTTTTCACTTTTGATGGAATTTTCCACTAGTCTAACCCTGTGTGGGAAATGCCGTTTCTAGGATTATATTCACGCACCTGCACCTAAATAGTGCTAAAATCATTTGCCTTTTATTTAGGCAATCTTCCCACAATCTAAATCATTTAAGTAAACATGAAAAGTCTGTATAATTTTAGTAGTGTATATATATATATATATATATAATTTTTTTTTTAAATAACTAATATAAGTTAGCAAAACATTTATATGGAACAAAACGTAGATTTAGTATAAGGAACGTTTATGTTTTTGTCTTTTAAGGGAAGTGGGGTCTGATCAACTCTGCTGGGAAGCCATGAAATTAAATACTGTCTTGTTTTTAAATTCCCGAAACAGTTTTTTATGGTAAACAACTGATGATCCCTTAAAATAGTGTTAGAAACAAACTAATATAATAACTGTAAAAAATAAATTGACTTACATGAGTGATTTTTTTTTTTTTTTTTTTTTTTTTTTTTAAATATAGTTTTAATGGTTGAGAAACGTTTGAGACTATATATATATATATATGTGTGAGTTTGCTCTTTAGCAGAATCTTCTATTTTATTTATTTAGAAAAAGCGGAATTCCACTTTCTTTTTCTTTTTTTTTTTCAATAACTGGTAGGATTAGTAATTTTTTTTTTTACTAACTGTTCAGCATGAAAAAAAAAAATCCATTCCAAAAACGCATAGAATTTGATACTTTGATACTTTTCAGGAAAAAGGCTACGCAGCCTGTAACCCCTGCTCCATGCCATAGTTTCAGTAGACGCATGCGCGGGTCGAACAGTGTATTGCTTACTGGACCAGTACTTGTCTAGTTTGCTTTTAAAGTCAATTGTGTCTTTTGCATTTACAACTGAATTGGAAGCACATTCCAGTTGTTCACTACTCGAAGTCCAAACGAATGCTTCCTAGTGTTGAGTCTGCTGTGCTTCTTGGACAGTTTGAAGTTGTTTCCCTTTGTCCTGGAATTGGTATTGAGTGGTAGAAGTTGTTTTTGGTTGATGTTGACCTTGCCTGTTAATATCTTGTACACTTCTATCATATCACCCTTTGAACGTCGGTAGTGCATTGACGGTAGTCTCATCTCTTTGAGCCTCTCCTCATCATTATCTCCCATAGCAAAATATTTGGGAGGGGTTCATGCACTTTCAGATTTTTTTTTGCCATTGGCCACTCACATCCCTGGTAGCCCTACTATTCAAAGGAAATACGGTTAAATCATTATTTGTAAGATTTGTCTTTTATTTTAATTTTTGCAACGTGCACGCTTGTTATTTAAACTCCATATCTTTTATTTTATCTTGTCTTTTATCAGCATTATTTTATCATCATTATCTTATTTTATCATCATTATTTTATCATCATTATTTTGTCATCATTATTTTATCATCATTATTTTATCATAATTATTTTATTATCATTATTTTATCATCATTATTTTCACATCATTATTTTATCATAATTATTTTCACATCATTATTTTATCATCATTATTTTCACATCATTATTTTATCATCATTATTTTCACATCATTATCTTATTTTATCATCATTATTTTCACATCATTATCTTATTTTATCATCATTATTTTATCATTATTTTATCATCATTATTTTATCATAATTATTTTATCATCATTATTTTATCATAATTATTTTCACATCATTATTTTATCATCATTATTTTCACATCATTATTTTATCATCATTATCTTATTTTATCATCATTATTTTATCATAATTATTTTCACATCATTATTTTATCATAATTATTTTCACATCATTATTTTATCATCATTATTTTCACATCATTATTTTATCATCATTATTTTCACATCATTATCTTATTTTATCATCATTATTTTCACATCATTATCTTATTTTATCATCATTATTTTCACATCATTATCTTATTTTATCATCATTATTTTATCATCATTATTTTATCATTATTTTATCATCATTATTTTATCATCATTATTTTCACATCATTATCTTATTTTATCATCATTATTTTATCATTATTTTATCATCATTATTTTATCATCATTATTTTATCATCATTATTTTATCATTATTATTTTATCATTATTTTATCATTATTTTATCATCATTATTTTATCATCATTATTTTCACATCATTATTTTATCATCATTATCTTATTTTATCATCATTATTTTCACATCATTATCTTATTTTATCATCATTATTTTCACATCATTATCTTATTTTATCATCATTATTTTATCATTATTTTATCATCATTATTTTATCATCATTATTTTATCATCATTATTTTATCATTATTATTTTATCATTATTTTATCATTATTTTATCATCATTATTTTATCATCATTATTTTCACATCATATCTTATTTTATCATCATTATTTTATCATTATTTTATCATCATTATTTTATCATCATTATTTTCACATCATTATCTTATTTTATCATCATTATTTTATCATTATTTTATCATCATTATTTTATCATCATTATTTTCACATCATTATCTTATTTTATCATCATTATTTTATCATTATTTTATCATCATTATTTTATCATCATTATTTTCACATCATTATCTTATTTTATCATCATTATTTTATCATTATTTTATCATCATTATTTTATCATCATTATTTTATCATCATTATTTTATCATTATTATTTTATCATTATTTTATCATTATTTTATCATCATTATTTTATCATCATTATTTTCACATCATATCTTATTTTATCATCATTATTTTATCATTATTTTATCATCATTATTTTATCATCATTATTTTCACATCATTATCTTATTTTATCATCATTATTTTATCATTATTTTATCATCATTATTTTATCATAATTATTTTCACATCATTATCTTATTTTATCATCATTATTTTATCATTATTTTATCATCATTATTTTATCATCATTATTTTATCATTATTATTTTATCATTATTTTATCATTATTTTATCATCATTATCTTATTTTATCATAATTATTTTCACATCATTATCTTATTTTATCATAATTATTTTATCATTATTTTCACATCATTATCTTATTTTATCATAATTATTTTCACATCATTATCTTATTTTATCATCATTATTTTATCATTATTTTATCATCATTATTTTATCATAATTATTTTATCATCATTATTTTATCATAATTATTTTCACATCATTATTTTATCATCATTATTTTCACATCATTATTTTATCATCATTATTTTCACATCATTATTTTATTTTATCATCATTATTTTATCATCATTATTTTATCATCATTATTTTATCATCATTATTTTATCATCATTATTTTCACATCATTATCTTATTTTATCATCATTATTTTATCATTATTTTATCATCATTATTTTATCATTATTATTTTATCATTATTATTTTATCATCATTATTTTATCATCATTATTTTCACATCATTATCTTATTTTATCATCATTATTTTATCATTATTTTATCATCATTATTTTATCATCATTATTTTATCATCATTATTTTATCATTATTATTTTATCATTATTTTATCATTATTTTATCATCATTATTTTATCATCATTATTTTCACATCATATCTTATTTTATCATCATTATTTTATCATTATTTTATCATCATTATTTTATCATCATTATTTTCACATCATTATCTTATTTTATCATCATTATTTTATCATTATTTTATCATCATTATTTTATCATCATTATTTTCACATCATTATCTTATTTTATCATCATTATTTTATCATTATTTTATCATCATTATTTTATCATCATTATTTTCACATCATTATCTTATTTTATCATCATTATTTTATCATTATTTTATCATCATTATTTTATCATCATTATTTTATCATCATTATTTTATCATTATTATTTTATCATTATTTTATCATTATTTTATCATCATTATTTTATCATCATTATTTTCACATCATATCTTATTTTATCATCATTATTTTATCATTATTTTATCATCATTATTTTATCATCATTATTTTCACATCATTATCTTATTTTATCATCATTATTTTATCATTATTTTATCATCATTATTTTATCATAATTATTTTCACATCATTATCTTATTTTATCATCATTATTTTATCATTATTTTATCATCATTATTTTATCATCATTATTTTATCATCATTATTTTATCATTATTATTTTATCATTATTTTATCATTATTTTATCATCATTATTTTCACATCATTATCTTATTTTATCATAATTATTTTCACATCATTATCTTATTTTATCATCATTATTTTATCATTATTTTATCATCATTATTTTATCATAATTATTTTATCATCATTATTTTATCATAATTATTTTCACATCATTATTTTATCATCATTATTTTCACATCATTATTTTATCATCATTATTTTCACATCATTATTTTATTTTATCATCATTATTTTATCATCATTATTTTATCATCATTATTTTATCATCATTATTTTATCATAATTATTTTCACATCATTATCTTATTTTATCATCATTATTTTATCATCATTATTTTCACATCATTATCTTATTTTATCATCATTATTTTATCATTATTTTATCATCATTATTTTATCATCATTATTTTCACATCATTATCTTATTTTATCATCATTATTTTATCATTATTTTATCATCATTATTTTATCATTATTATTTTATCATTATTATTTTATCATCATTATTTTATCATCATTATTTTCACATCATTATCTTATTTTATCATCATTATTTTCACATCATTATTTTATCATCATTATTTTATCATTATTTTATCATCATTATTTTATCATCATTATTTTATCATCATTATTTTATCATTATTATTTTATCATTATTTTATCATTATTTTATCATCATTATTTTATCATCATTATTTTATCATCATTATTTTCACATCATTATCTTATTTTATCATCATTATTTTATCATTATTTTATCATCATTATTTTATCATTATTATTTTATCATTATTATTTTATCATCATTATTTTATCATCATTATTTTCACATCATTATCTTATTTTATCATCATTATTTTCACATCATTATTTTATCATCATTATTTTATCATTATTTTATCATCATTATTTTATCATCATTATTTTATCATCATTATTTTATCATTATTATTTTATCATTATTTTATCATTATTTTATCATCATTATTTTATCATCATTATTTTCACATCATTATCTTATTTTATCATCATTATTTTATCATTATTTTATCATCATTATTTTATCATCATTATTTTATCATCATTATTTTATCATTATTATTTTATCATTATTTTATCATTATTTTATCATCATTATTTTATCATCATTATTTTCACATCATTATCTTATTTTATCATCATTATTTTATCATTATTTTATCATCATTATTTTATCATCATTATTTTCACATCATTATCTTATTTTATCATCATTATTTTATCATTATTTTATCATCATTATTTTATCATCATTATTTTCACATCATTATCTTATTTTATCATCATTATTTTATCATTATTTTATCATCATTATTTTATCATCATTATTTTATCATCATTATTTTATCATTATTATTTTATCATTATTTTATCATTATTTTATCATCATTATTTTCACATCATTATCTTATTTTATCATAATTATTTTCACATCATTATCTTATTTTATCATCATTATTTTATCATTATTTTATCATCATTATTTTATCATCATTATTTTATCATCATTATTTTATCATAATTATTTTCACATCATTATTTTATCATCATTATTTTCACATCATTATCTTATTTTATCATCATTATTTTATCATCATTATTTTATCATCATTATTTTATCATCATTATTTTCACATCATTATCTTATTTTATCATCATTATTTTATCATTATTTTATCATCATTATTTTATCATCATTATTTTATCATTATTTTATCATCATTATTTTATCATAATTATTTTCACATCATTATTTTATCATCATTATTTTCACATCATTATCTTATTTTATCATCATTATTTTATCATTATTTTATCATCATTATTTTATCATCATTATTTTCACATCATTATCTTATTTTATCATCATTATTTTATCATTATTTTATCATCATTATTTTCACATCATTATTTTATCATTATTTTATCATCATTATTTTATCATAATTATTTTCACATCATTATTTTATCATCATTATTTTCACATCATTATCTTATTTTATCATCATTATTTTCACATCATTATCTTATTTTATCATCATTATTTTCACATCATTATCTTATTTTATCATCATTATTTTCACATCATTATCTTATTTTATCATCATTATTTTATCATTATTTTATCATCATTATTTTCACATCATTATTTTATCATTATTTTATCATCATTATTTTATCATCATTATTTTCACATCATTATCTTATTTTATCATCATTATTTTCACATCATTATCTTATTTTATCATTATTATTTTCACATCATTATTTTATCATAATTATTTTCACATCATTATTTTATCATCATTATTTTCACATCATTATCTTATTTTATCATAATTATTTTCACATCATTATTTTATCATCATTATTTTCACATCATTATCTTATTTTATCATCATTATTTTATCATTATTTTCACATCATTATTTTATCATCATTATTTTCACATCATTATTTTATCATCATTATTTTCACATCATTATCTTATTTTATCATCATTATTTTATCATTATTTTATCATCATTATTTTATCATAATTATTTTCACATCATTATTTTATCATCATTATTTTCACATCATTATTTTATCATCATTATTTTCACATCATTATCTTATTTTATCATCATTATTTTATCATTATTTTCACATCATTATTTTATCATAATTATTTTCACATCATTATTTTATCATCATTATTTTCACATCATTATCTTATTTTATCATCATTATTTTCACATCATTATCTTATTTTATCATCATTATTTTATCATTATTTTATCATCATTATTTTATCATAATTATTTTCACATCATTATTTTATCATCATTATTTTCACATCATTATTTTATCATTATTTTCACATCATTATCTTATTTTATCATCATTATTTTCACATCATTATCTTATTTTATCATCATTATTTTATCATCATTATTTTATCATCATTATTTTATCATCATTATTTTATCATTATTTTATCATTATTTTAACATCATTATCTTATTTTATCATCATTATTTTATCATCATTATCTTATTTTATCATCATTATTTTATCATCATTATTTTATCATCATTATTTTATCATCATTATTTTATCATCATTATTTTATCATCATTATTTTATCATCATTATTTTATCATCATTATTTTATCATTATTTTATCATTATTTTAACATCATTATCTTATTTTATCATCATTATTTTATCATCATTATCTTATTTTATCATCATTATTTTATCATCATTATTTTATCATCATTATTTTATCATCATTATTTTATCATCATTATTTTCACATCATTATCTTATTTTATCATAATTATTTTCACATCATTATTTTATCATCATTATTTTATCATCATTATTTTCACATCATTATCTTATTTTATCATCATTATTTTCACATCATTATCTTATTTTATCATCATTATTTTATCATCATTATTTTATCATCATTATTTTATCATCATTATTTTATCATTATTTTATCATTATTTTAACATCATTATCTTATTTTATCATCATTATTTTATCATCATTATTTTATCATCATTATTTTATCATCATTATTTTATCATCATTATTTTATCATCATTATTTTATCATCATTATTTTATCATCATTATTTTCACATCATTATCTTATTTTATCATAATTATTTTCACATCATTATTTTATCATCATTATTTTCACATCATTATCTTATTTTATCATCATTATTTTATCATTATTTTCACATCATTATTTTATCATCATTATTTTCACATCATTATTTTATCATCATTATTTTCACATCATTATCTTATTTTATCATCATTATTTTCACATCATTATCTTATTTTATCATCATTATTTTATCATTATTTTATCATCATTATTTTATCATAATTATTTTCACATCATTATTTTATCATCATTATTTTCACATCATTATTTTATCATCATTATTTTCACATCATTATCTTATTTTATCATCATTATTTTCACATCATTATCTTATTTTATCATCATTATTTTATCATCATTATTTTATCATCATTATTTTATCATTATTTTATCATTATTTTATCATCATTATTTTATCTTATTTTATCATCATTATTTTATCATCATTATTTTATCATTATTTTATCATTATTTTATCATTATTTTATCATCATTATTTTACCATCATTATTTTATCATTATTTTATCATCATTATTTTATCATCATTATTTTATCATCATTATTTTATCATCATTATTTTATCATCATTATTTTATCATTATTTTATCATCATTATTTTATCATTATTTTATCATCATTATTTTCACATCATTATCTTATTTTATCATCATTATTTTATCATTATTTTATCATCATTATTTTATCATTATTTTATCATTATTTTATCATCATTATTTTACCATCATTATCTTATTTTATCATCATTATTTTATCATCATTATTTTATCATCATTATTTTATCATCATTATTTTATCATCATTATTTTATCATCATTATTTTATCATTATTTTATCATCATTATTTTATCATTATTTTATCATCATTATTTTCACATCATTATCTTATTTTATCATCATTATTTTATCATCATTATTTTATCATCATTATTTTATCATCATTATTTTATCATCATTATTTTATCATCATTATTTTATCATCATTATTTTCACATCATTATTTTATCATCATTATTTTATCATCATTATTTTATCATCATTATTTTATCATCATTATTTTATCATTATTTTATCATTATTTTATCATCATTATTTTATCATCATTATTTTATCATCATTATTTTATCATCATTATTTTATCATTATTTTATCATTATTTTATCATCATTATTTTATCATCATTATTTTATCATCATTATTTTATCATCATTATTTTATCATCATTATTTTATCAGCATTATTTTATCATTATTTTATCATTATTTTATCATCATTATTTTCACATCATTATTTTATCATCATTATTTTATCATCATTATTTTATCATCATTATTTTATCATTATTTTATCATCATTATTTTATCATCATTATTTTATCATCATTATTTTATCATTATTTTATCATTATTTTATCATTATTTTATCATCATTATTTTATCATCATTATTTTATCATCATTATTTTCACATCATTATTTTATCATCATTATTTTATCATCATTATTTTATCATCATTATTTTCACATCATTATTTTATCATCATTGTTTTATCATCATTATTTTATCATCATTATTTTATCATCATTATTTCATCATTATTTTATCATCATTATTTTATCATCATTATTTTATCATCATTATTTTATCATTATTTTATCATTATTTTATCATCATTATTTTATCATCATTATTTTATCATCATTATTTTATCATCATTATTTTATCATCATTATTTTATCAGCATTATTTTATCATTATTTTATCATTATTTTATCATCATTATTTTCACATCATTATTTTATCATCATTATTTTCACATCATTATTTTATCATCATTATTTTATCATCATTATTTTATCATTATTTTATCATCATTATTTTATCATCATTATTTTATCATCATTATTTTATCATTATTTTATCATTATTTTATCATCATTATTTTATCATCATTATTTTATCATCATTATTTTATCATCATTATTTTATCATTATTTTATCATTATTTTATCATCATTATTTTCACATCATTATTTTATCATCATTATTTTATCATCATTATTTTATCATCATTATTTTATCATCATTATTTTATCATCATTATTTTATCATTATTTTATCATCATTATTTTCACATCATTATCTTATTTTATCATCATTATTTTATCATCATTATTTTATCATTATTTTATCATCATTATTTTATCATAATTATTTTCACATCATTATTTTATCATCATTATTTTCACATCATTATCTTATTTTATCATCATTATTTTCACATCATTATCTTATTTTATCATCATTATTTTCACATCATTATCTTATTTTATCATCATTATTTTATCATCATTATTTTCACATCATTATTTTATCATTATTTTCACATCATTATTTTATCATCATTATTTTCACATCATTATCTTATTTTATCATCATTATTTTATCATCATTATTTTATCATCATTATTTTATCATCATTATTTTATCATTATTTTATCATTATTTTAACATCATTATCTTATTTTATCATAATTATTTTCACATCATTATTTTATCATAATTATTTTCACATCATTATTTTCACATCATTATTTTATCATCATTATTTTATCATCATTATTTTCACATCATTATCTTATTTTATCATCATTATTTTATCATCATTATTTTCACATCATTATCTTATTTTATCATCATTATTTTATCATCATTATTTTCACATCATTATCTTATTTTATCATCATTATTTTATCATCATTATTTTCACATCATTATTTTATCATTATTTTAACATCATTATCTTATTTTATCATCATTATTTTCACATCATTATCTTATTTTATCATCATTATTTTATCATCATTATTTTATCATTATTTTATCATTATTTTAACATCATTATCTTATTTTATCATCATTATTTTCACATCATTATCTTATTTTATCATCATTATTTTATCATCATTATTTTCACATCATTATTTTATCATTATTTTCACATCATTATTTTATCATCATTATTTTCACATCATTATCTTATTTTATCATCATTATTTTATCATCATTATTTTATCATCATTATTTTATCATCATTATTTTATCATTATTTTATCATTATTTTAACATCATTATCTTATTTTATCATAATTATTTTCACATCATTATTTTATCATAATTATTTTCACATCATTATTTTCACATCATTATTTTATCATCATTATTTTATCATCATTATTTTCACATCATTATCTTATTTTATCATCATTATTTTATCATCATTATTTTCACATCATTATCTTATTTTATCATCATTATTTTATCATCATTATTTTATCATTATTTTATCATTATTTTAACATCATTATCTTATTTTATCATCATTATTTTCACATCATTATCTTATTTTATCATCATTATTTTATCATCATTATTTTATCATCATTATTTTATCATTATTTTATCATTATTTTAACATCATTATCTTATTTTATCATCATTATTTTCACATCATTATCTTATTTTATCATCATTATTTTATCATCATTATTTTCACATCATTATTTTATCATTATTTTCACATCATTATTTTATCATCATTATTTTCACATCATTATCTTATTTTATCATCATTATTTTATCATCATTATTTTATCATCATTATTTTATCATCATTATTTTATCATTATTTTATCATTATTTTAACATCATTATCTTATTTTATCATAATTATTTTCACATCATTATTTTATCATAATTATTTTCACATCATTATTTTCACATCATTATTTTATCATCATTATTTTATCATCATTATTTTCACATCATTATCTTATTTTATCATCATTATTTTATCATCATTATTTTCACATCATTATCTTATTTTATCATCATTATTTTATCATCATTATTTTATCATTATTTTATCATCATTATTTTATCATAATTATTTTCACATCATTATTTTATCATCATTATTTTCACATCATTATCTTATTTTATCATCATTATTTTCACATCATTATCTTATTTTATCATCATTATTTTCACATCATTATCTTATTTTATCATCATTATTTTATCATCATTATTTTCACATCATTATTTTATCATTATTTTCACATCATTATTTTATCATCATTATTTTCACATCATTATCTTATTTTATCATCATTATTTTATCATCATTATTTTATCATCATTATTTTATCATCATTATTTTATCATTATTTTATCATTATTTTAACATCATTATCTTATTTTATCATAATTATTTTCACATCATTATTTTATCATAATTATTTTCACATCATTATTTTCACATCATTATTTTATCATCATTATTTTATCATCATTATTTTCACATCATTATCTTATTTTATCATCATTATTTTATCATCATTATTTTCACATCATTATCTTATTTTATCATCATTATTTTATCATCATTATTTTATCATTATTTTATCATTATTTTAACATCATTATCTTATTTTATCATCATTATTTTATCATCATTATTTTATCATCATTATTTTATCATCATTATTTTAT
This sequence comes from Sepiola atlantica, assembly GCA_963556195.1. NCBI lineage: Eukaryota > Metazoa > Mollusca > Cephalopoda > Sepiida > Sepiolidae > Sepiola > Sepiola atlantica. Next base: position 75,505,707 of record OY744543.1, on the reverse strand, counting down.
CATCATTATTTTATCATTATTTTATCATCATTATTTTATCATAATTATTTTCACATCATTATTTTATCATCATTATTTTCACATCATTATCTTATTTTATCATCATTATTTTCACATCATTATCTTATTTTATCATCATTATTTTATCATCATTATTTTATCATTATTTTATCATCATTATTTTATCATAATTATTTTCACATCATTATTTTATCATCATTATTTTCACATCATTATCTTATTTTATCATCATTATTTTCACATCATTATCTTATTTTATCATCATTATTTTATCATCATTATTTTCACATCATTATTTTATCATTATTTTCACATCATTATTTTATCATCATTATTTTCACATCATTATCTTATTTTATCATCATTATTTTATCATCATTATTTTATCATCATTATTTTATCATCATTATTTTATCATTATTTTATCATTATTTTAACATCATTATCTTATTTTATCATCATTATTTTATCATCATTATTTTATCATTATTTTATCATTATTTTATCATCATTATTTTACCATCATTATCTTATTTTATCATCATTATTTTATCATCATTATTTTATCATCATTATTTTCACATCATTATCTTATTTTATCATCATTATTTTATCATCATTATTTTATCATCATTATTTTATCATCATTATTTTATCATTATTTTATCATCATTATTTTATCATTATTTTATCATCATTTTATCATCATTATCTTATTTTATCATCATTATTTTATCATCATTATTTTCACATCATTATTTTATTTTATCATCATTATTTTATCATCATTATTTTATCATCATTATTTTATCATTATTTTATCATCATTATTTTATCATCATTATCTTATTTTATCATCATTATTTTATCATTATTTTATCATCATTATTTTCACATCATTATTTTATCATCATTATTTTCACATCATTATCTTATTTTATCATCATTATTTTATCATAATTATTTTATCATAATTATTTTCACATCATTATCTTATCATCATTATTTTCACATCATTATCTTATCATCATTATTTTCACATCATTATCTTATCATCATTATTTTCACATCATTATCTTATTTTATCATCATTATTTTATCATAATTATTTTATCATAATTATTTTCACATCATTATCTTATCATCATTATTTTCACATCATTATCTTATCATAATTATTTTCACATCATTATCTTATCATCATTATTTTCACATCATTATCTTATTTTATCATCATTATTTTATCATAATTATTTTATCATAATTATTTTCACATCATTATCTTATTTTATCATCATTATTTTATCATCATATTTTCTTGCAGATGGTCAAAGCTATCCAGGTTTTGCGGATCCACCTGCTGGAGTTGGAAAAAGTTAACGAGTTGTGCAAAGATTTCTGCAACCGCTACATAACATGCCTAAAGAGCAAGATGCAGAGCGAGCACCTCCTGCGCACGGAGGTGCACTCACCGCCGCCAAATTTTGACGGCTCGCTCAGTAGTAGCAGTTCAGGTAGCGTGACTCCTAACCATACAACCGCCGGATTGTCTGCGTCATCTTCCTCACAGCTCCCAAATGCTTCCGCTGCCGCTATCTCGTCTTCCGCTTCGACTGTCGCAGCCGCTGCCGCTACCCTCCAAAGTCAGTTGCAACTGCAGCAGCACCAGCAACAACAGCAGCAGCAGCAGCAACATCATCATCATCAGCAGCAACAAGTTGTTGCGTCCATGCCGCCCAACAATGTCCTGCTGCCACAAAGCTTAGCGGCTGCTCAGTCTGCGGCTGTTCCGATGGGATCACTCGGACAGGGACAACTTGGGGGAACTGTCTATAGAATGGTGCAGACACCGCAAGGAATAGTTGCACAACCTATTCAGGTTAGTAAACTGTAATATTGTTATCCAACACTTCATCAATGTTTCGTCTTTATTGAAAGACTTCCTCAGGATGAAGAAAACAATGTAGAAAAATCATACAGAATATTAATTTTGATTTGTCAAAAAGTGTCCAGACTTCGGCATCGCTGTTGGTGTGAACAAGCAGATAATAAAAATCACGATTTTGGTTATAGCGCCACCACCAGCACCAGCAGCAGCCTGTCTCATTCATCTCGCGTCCTTTGAAAGAGACCGGCCACTGCTGATAACGCTATAACCAAAATCAAGATTTTCATTTTTTGCGTGTTCACGTCAACAACCATACTGAAGTCTGGACACTTTCTGACATATCAAAATTAATATTCTGTATGATTTTTCTACATTGTTTTCTTCATCCTGAGGAAGTCTTTCAATAAAGACGAAACGTTGATGAATACATAAATAACAGAGTTTTTTGGCTTTCCTTTTTCATTTTACATTACGTCGGATCATTTTATCCCCATATATATATTTGGTGCTTCTGCTATTTCACCCTGACATTAAAATATTTAAAGAAATCTATAAACTTTGTTATGTACTTACGTGTTAGCTGAAAATAAGATTGTACAGAAAATATTGCGCAAATTCATCCAGTATTTATCAAATTATAAGAAAAAGAAAGAAAAAAAACGATTTTACGTATTGTTAGACATTTTGTAACAAGGGAGATAACTAAAAACAATTTATTACCAATTTAGCAGAAAACCAAAAAATCCAAAAGATATGAGTTATAGAATCGGGCGATTGAAAGATACAAGATGGCGAAGACGATGAAAATCGTTTTTTTATTTTTAATTTAATAAATACTGGATGAATTTGCGTAATTTTTGGTGTACAGTCTTAGTTTCAGCTACCACGTAAGTACATAACAAAGTTTATATATTTCTTTAGTTATTTTTTTTTTTAAGACATGATGAAACAGCAGAAGCACCATATATTTTATTTTATTTCAGTTAGCTTTCAGAAATTAAGGAGACCCTTTCCTGGGGCTAACACTTGATTTCTATATGAGATACATAGATATCCGAATGTCCAACTAAGATTCTCCTCTACCTCTCAAACGTTGAGTTAGTACAGCAGTGTGTGTGTGCGGCTTTGAATTTAAATGTTTTCTTTTAGCTCTCTTCTTTTTAATACACTCTATTCTCATTGCATATCTCTATATAATAAAGTAAACTCGATTTTTTTTTTCCCCCCTGCTACTTCAGTCACAATAGAAAAATAACCGAAAACTTCCTATGCAAATCTTTACCACTCAACTCCAACATCACTTCCTACAGCGTGTTTCACAAAAATATTCTTACATTTTTTTATGATTAGAAAAAAAATTATTACATTTTATTCTGAGATTACTGCTTCTCTCAAAAACACTTTCCACAAAGAGGGTAGCAACCATATTCCCTCCTTATAAATTTTCTACTCCCACATCACTCTTCTACACCGGGTCCTTTGTTTATAGAAGAGATATACTATTACCGCACCGCTACATTCCAGATCAAGGAATTCTATTCTGTAATTCCGGATGCTTGATACTTATACGTCTTGGGTAACTGGATTATGTTTTAACAAACAAATCGACGCCGGCCATGTTTCCGATAACAGGCAAGTACATTTTTGACGTTCCTCTTTCCCATTTCTATTTTTATTACTTATTTTCAACGATATATTTTTCAAATATACTTCTTTGAATAAGACATATGGCTTAAAATTCATTGTTTTTGCTACTAAGTGAGACAAACATTTAAAACTTCATGCTCTTTTTTAGTTCAAATAATAAGTCAATCAATCGAGAGAGTCCAACTAGTAGCTGTTGTGTGTGTGTGTATATATATATATATATATATATATATATATATATATGACTGCCGGGTTACTTCTGACTCACCCTAAAGTCATTAATTTGCCAACAAAATCAAAATTGTCCTAACAAAAAGATAGCATGCTTCATACATAAGTAATTTTATTTCAAAATAAGGTATAGAAAGTAAATATAAGAAAATTATAGTGATGGTAGGTAGTATCTTACATCTTCTCTTTTTGAGAAGAGGTTAGCTTATTGGCAATTGCCTGAGTGGCTCCTACTGGGGTATGCCAACGGGGCTGCTCAGGCTATTTTTGATGGCTAGAGTGCACCACATCGGGTGCGTCGGCTTTGCCTTTCTCTCCAATCTTCTGGCCTTGTGCCACATCTTCTTACAGTGAGAAAGAAGGAAGTATATCAGCTGGATTCCATTCATGGTCAATGATGGAGTAAAAATGACTGATCGTGTCTACGTTAAGTTCCTGGGTGATCGCCTCCTAACCCTTAACCCTTACCCCTAACCCTAACCCTAACCCTCCTCCCATGACATAAGACTAAAAACTTGACATTCTGCAAAATTTGGTTTTGATGCATGATAATGCTTCATCACATGCATCAAGATCATTATTCAAAAATGTGTTTATTTTTTTAAATCTTCCAAGGTGGATGAATTATTTTTTGAAAGAAACAGAATCGAAATACATTTTGGACAAATTATGGAATGGCAACCGTTGCTTTTTAACAAGATAACAAACCTCTAGGTTATCCTCAAGAGGGGAGGTATACTCCTGTTGAATGCATTACAAATCCAAAGATTGAGGAAGAAAAGCATACAAGTTCTGCCTACATTTGAATAACTTGGGAACCACTGAAGGGCTTTTACGATACACAACATACAAGATCAGCTGACATTAAATGATCTTGTATATTGTGTAACCATTGCATTCACAATTGCTTGAAACTTGAATATTTATTTGTGGAAATTATTCAAATAAAAAATGTCGATAATGCAATACTTTACCTTAAATTCATCTGGTGGCTGAAAACTTTGTTGGCGCCACACTAGTTCTATGAATTATCTTCTTGTGATTTAAGATACAAAGGAATTAATGTTGCCTATGGTAAAAATGACCTCCAGGCTGTAGTGGATTGGGGTCATAAATGGATAGCAACTTTTAATGTTGCAAAGACAAATCTACTTTCCTTCAACAACTATAAGAAAGTTCTTCAACCACCGATTACCATGGCAAATAACACCCTACCTGAGAGTTCAACATTCAAACTCCCCGGACTAACATCCACAGGTAAAATGAATATGAACAAATACATAGAAGACATTGCTATGGCTGCTGCTAAGAAGGTGGGCTCCCTCTACCGTGCTAAAAAACTTCTCACACCTGATAGTATCCTATATCTCTACAAAGTCACCATCCACCCATGCATGGAGTATTATTGCCACATCTGGGCTGAGGCATCATCCACTACTCTCTCCCTCTTAGACAAGGTCCAAAAAAGAGTCGCCAACTTAATAGGTCCCTCACTATCCACCAAGCTCCAGCCCCTGTCCCATCGTCGCAATGTTGCTTCCTTGTGCCTGTTTTACAAGTACTTCAATGGATTGTGCTCTAATGAACTTGCTGCTCTGGTGTCCCCATGACGTAACTTCACTAGACCAACCCGACAATTGTCCAAATCCCATCCATTCACTGTGGAGGTCCCCAGATGCGGGAGAGCCTTCCACTCCAATAGCTTCTTTCCTTGTGCGGCTGGCCTCTGGAACTCCCTCCCTGATCCTTGTTTCTCCAACTGTACTGACATGCAGTAATTTAAAACTTATGTAACAGACATCTCGCTGCACAGCTCCCAACTTAGGATGACCCCCAAAACTTACACCCTAATTCTCAGTAGCCCTTACGTCTACAGTGGTGTCCTGCCTTGTTTGGGGTGAACTATGTTTAAAAAAAAATTTTTTTTTTAAATTTACATGGAATAAACAATAAAGAGTTACCAGCTTTGAAGTGTGTGGACCGTTTCGCATGGAGGGCACTTGAATTTCAGAAAAAAAAAGGACTTGTCTTCATGATAGATTTTTTTAATAGATGGCATTCATTTGCTTTAAAGAGGAACGTGTTGGGAAGACAGGAGTTGGGTTAGTGACAGCACAAAGTGAACAGCGATATTTAGATTGAGAAGTTGCTTTGGACTCATTAGCGGATTACACTTCTTAAAAATGGTCATGTAGACATCAATTCATTTAAACTAAACTGAATGAAGGCAGCAAATATTTATACATATAAGAAGCTCAATATCTTTTCATATAGAGCTTTATAGCAATATTTAGCAGTTTATTTGACTTTACTTCAGTTTTATGACTAAACATTCATCAAAGGTGATGGCGCTATTTCTCAATGTGATTCATTGAAATAAAATATAAAATATATTAAACAATATGATTCACTAAAATAAAATATATCAATGTGATTCAATAAAATAAAATATATTAAACAATTTGATTCGTTGAAATAAAAAATAAAATATATTAAACAATGTGATTCATTGAAATAAAAAATGAAATAAATTAAACAATTTGATTCATTGGGATAAAAAATGAAATATATTAAACAATTTGATTCATTGAAATAAAAAATGAAATAAATTAAACAATTTGATTCGTTGGAATAAAAAATAAAATATATTAAACAATGTGATTCATTGGAATAAAAATAAAATATATTAAACAATTTGATTCATTGGAATAAAAAAAAAATATATTAAACAATGTGATTCATTGAAATAAAAAATGAAATATATTAAACAATTTGATTCATTGGAATAAAAAATAAAATATATTAAACAATTTGATTCATTGGAATAAAAAATAAAATATATTAAACAATGTGATTCATTGAAATAAAAAATGAAATAAATTAAACAATTTGATTCATTGGAATAAAAATAAAATATATTAAACAATTTGATTCATTGGAATAAAAATAAAATATATTAAACAATTTGATTCATTGGAATAAAAATAAAATATATTAAACAATTTGATTCATTGGAATAAAAAATAAAATATATTAAACAATGTGATTCATTGGAATAAAAATAAAATATATTAAACAATTTGATTCATTGGAATAAAAAATAAAATATATTAAACAATGTAATTCATTGGAATAAAAATAAAATATATTAAACAATGTGATTCATTGAAATAAAAAATGAAATATATTAAACAATTTGATTCATTGGAATAAAAAATGAAATATATTAAACAATTTGATTCATTGGAATAAAAAATAAAATATATTAAACAATTTGATTCATTGGAATAAAAATAAAATATATTAAACAATTTGATTCATTGGAATAAAAATAAAATATATTAAACAATTTGATTCATTGGAATAAAAAATAAAATATATTAAACAATGTGATTCATTGGAATAAAAATAAAATATATTAAACAATTTGATTCGTTGAAATAAAAAATGAAATATATTAAACAATTTAATTCATTGGAATAAAAAATAAAATATATTAAACAATGTAATTCATTGGAATAAAAATAAAATATATTAAACAATTTGATTCGTTGAAATAAAAAATAAAATATATTAAACAATTTGATTCGTTGAAATAAAAAATAAAATATATTAAACAATTTAATTCATTGAAATAAAAAATAAAATATATTAAACAATTTGATTCAATGAAATAAAATATATTAAACAATTTGATTCGTTGGAATAAAAAATAAAATATACTAATGTTCTATAATATAGTAATTAATTAAAAAAATTAAGTCACTTTAAAACAACAAAAAAACAATTAGAAATGGCAATTAAAACATATTGAAAAGTTTTTACAGCATTAAAAATCTTTTAAATCTGTTTTAATTGCCATTTCTAACACCATAATCACAGGTCCAAATATTTAAGCTTCATGTATGCAAATTTTTTTTATATTTACTAAGGAATCATCACTTATCAAAAACTAAAAACCACTCAAGAATAATAGTTTATGAGATTGATAGTTTAGATTGAATAAAAAAAATTATGAAAGGATTGAAAATAAAAAATGGAATGATGAAATTTGATGACTCACGAAGATCGTTTATGTTAAACATTTATTGACATTAGATTTGAAGATGACCATGTTGTAGTCTGCAGGGAAGCAATCTTGTGGCAATGTGTTCACAGATCAGGAGTTTTTGGAAAGAAACCCTGTTCATGGAAATTCTAATTGATGTTAGACATACAGAGAAAGAAATGAAAGCTCTTTACAGTTGTAGAAGAATGATGATTTCTGTTTCTTGGCCTTTTTGGCTAAGATACAAAGTGTAGTATCTGTTCCGATGGATGCTACACCCCGTAGACTGGTACAGTATTGGCCTTCGGGCTTTGATTCCGCCAGTTTTAGGGATTGTCCTGTGCAGTCCTAGGAGGTTCACTCTCCCAGGCTTTGCCTTCTCACTCTTTGAGAAGGGGTTAGTTTATTGCTAATCGTCTGAGGCGCCCCTACCGAGGAATGTTGACGGGGCTACCAAGGCATTTTTTGTAGGCCAGAGTGCTCAACCTCTGGGGCGCTCGCTTTTCAATCCCACTTTCTGACCTTGTGTCACATCTTACTGCTGTAGGAGGGAGATAAAAAAAAGATGAATTCTTAGGGCAATCATCGAATATTGGCCTTATAGGGGTGTTTGTGTGGCACTGGTGTGCTTAACTCCGACAAGACACGCCAGGAAGTGAACATCGGATGGATTGCTTTAAGGGTGATGAAACTCTTACCTGTGATCATTACAGTAGTATTCAAAACGCTGACTAGGCTCGATCCGAGGTCAATTCAAAGCTTTTCTTTTTTTCTTTCTTTCTTTAAGTGTTATTGACTTCCTGACTCAAAATGCACCAAACATTGATGTTTTATTGTTTTTTAATTTTCTTTGCAAAACTCAATCATGTTCTGCAAAATCCAAAACAAAAAACAACAATTCCCATCCCTTCCCATTCTCCCCTCCCCATCCCTTTCCACCCTTTCACTCAACCAAACACCATGAACAAATGTCTGAACATATAAAGTTTAGCGGATGCCTTAGATAAAACAAACTGAGGAATATCTGTTTGGTGTCACGGGCTGAATAAATCCTATACCAAAAGGCACGTAAATTAATCAAGTAGTTTTTATTTCATAAAAGAAAAACTAATTTAATCGAATAACGAATAACGTGGAAATACGTCCTCCATTACGAGTGATTCAAGTGATATTCAAGGGAGATAACCGAAATTCATAATAAGACTTAATGAGGACGTACATCAAACAGATATTCCTTAGTTTGTTTTATTTACAGTATCCGCTAAACTGTACAAGCACCTCCTTTTTTTTATATATGAGAGTTATTAAGAGTGCGTTAACTATTATTGTAATACATTGTATGAAAGTGTTTGAAATTTTTAGAGTTACGGGTGGATGGATATCAAAGTGTCTAATGGAACTTGGAATAAGGGTCAGGGTTAATACGGCACTGCTTGTAATGTGAGAAAAAGTAGGTAAATCTATATATATATATAAAGTTAGGGATGTGTGTGTATATATATATATATATATATATATAATAATAGAATTAACGATAAGTGAAGTATCGTTAAAGTGATCTATCGTGATAAAGTAAACCTCAATACGTTGAGTAGAGCAATCAATTTTAAAGAAGGAAACATGAAGATAAAAAAATTGCATAAAATTACATAAAATTGATACAAATTTTATTACATCGAAAGTTCAGATGCAATGAGTTACACAAATCCTTAAACCATGGTTTTTCAAAGATAAAACTCTTCTCGTCAAAGGATAAAAATCGGTAATGTGGTATTTATAATAAATAAATATTACCTGTTCCATTTTACTTTGAAAATTGAAGAAGAAATAACAGAAAAGGTTGGGTATAAAGAAATAAATGTCCGAGAGGGAGAATGGTAGCAGTATTGAGTAGCCATTGCCGAAGACAAGGGGACGTTATGGTGCAGATAGCAAAATAGCAAGAGTTTGTAGATTTGGAGAAAAGTTTAAAAAAAACTTTTTTACAGGGTTTCAAATAAAAGGCAGAGGGTTCAAAAGTATCTCACTTGATCCGTATATATATATATATATATATATATATATATATTTCGTTGTACAGGATAAACTCCTAAACTGATGAACGATCATGATGAATTTTTTAATATATATTCACGGCAACATGGGCACATTATTTTTTTTGCAAACTTTACCATTTAGGGGGTGCCCCCCCCCCCCCCAAAAAAAAACCCAGTTAAAATAAGTTAGAGACAAAAAATTTAATAGAGAAAAGAATTGCTCTGCATCAAATCTTTAGTTATATTAAAAGGATGAGCGTTAATAATATGTGTGTGCTTGGTAAAATCTTAAACTATTGAACTGATCATTATCAATTATGGAATATGTATTCTAGGCAACAGGGTGTGTAACATGGGCACATTATTATTTTTTTTTTTATAAACTATACCGTTTAAGGGGTGCCAGCAAAACCGTACTATATTGTCCAAAGAAAGAAAAAACATTAAAATTTTAAACTAATGCTATATGTAAAAAGAAAAAAAAAAAAATTTTTTAAACATATTTCACCCCAAACAAGGCAGGTCGCCACTGTAGACATAAGCGGTTCCTGAGAATTAAGGTGTAAGTTTTGGGTGTCATCCTAAGTTGGGAGCTGTGTAGCGAGATGTCTGTTTACATTAGTTTTAAACTTCTGCATGTCAGTACAGTCGGGGGAAACCGGGAGCAGGGAGGGAGTTCCAGAGGCCAGCAGCACGAGAAAAGAACCTATTGGAGCGGAAGGCTCTCCGGCATCTGGGGACCTCCACAGTGAATGGATGGAAATTAGCTGATTGTCGAGTTGGTCTAGTGTATTTACGTCGTGGGGGCACCAGAGCAGCCAGTTCATCGGAACATAATTTATTGCTTATACCCGTCCGGTATTCTACTAGTATATATATATAAACTTTTGTTGATACATAAATTTACTCTTTGTGGTGTCTGCCAGTTTTGTGCTCTCTCTGTAAAACTGACCAATATCATAAGCGTTGATTTTTATGTCTACACATATTTAAAAAAAAAAAACTTATTTAAGTTTTCTTTTTTGTCTCTACCCCATATAAATTAATTTAAAAAATAATTTAAAAAAATTAATTTTAAAAAATTAATTAAAAAAAAAAAAAACTTATTTAAGTTTTTTTTTTGTCTCTACCTCATAAAAAAATAATTTTAAAAAATTAATTAAAAAAACCAGTTCACTTGTATCGTTCCATGTCTGTTGTAAAATATTTATTTCCAAAGTCTTTTGTTAAATTTATTCATTTCTGTAAATGTCTATTTTGCGTGTTCCGCCAATGTTCGTGCTTGTTTAATATTGTCTAATATTCCAAGAATATATTGTTTTCCTTTTTTTGTGTTTGTCGTTATTTAATCTTTCCATTCCAGCAAATATCCATCGAAAAGTTATTTCAGTATTTTCGAAACAACTTGCGTAGTTTTAAAGAAGTTCTAAATAAATAAAATTATCAAAATTAAAAATTAGATTATCAAAACTGATAAATAAATTGAATTATTAAAACTGAAGCTCAATATCTACTTAAGCGTTTTATTATTATTATATCCGGGAGGAGATGGTGCTAGTGTAATTGCAAGAGTTAGGACAGGGAAATTCTGCCATTACTAACCAGCAGAGCGTCACCACTGTTTCTCAAAGGAAGAGTCTATCAAGCATATGTAAGCAGTTTGATGATGGATGTTTATCTGATCACCTCAGAAGATTACAGGTAGTGTCATGTTGAAAGAATGGATGAAAGCTTTTGGTTTAGTAGATGTAGAACAGTTGAGGGAGTAAGGGTCAGTTGGCAGGGGAAGACGAAGGAAAACGTGGGAGGAAGTAATAAGGATGGATTTGAGAGAAAGACTTGGTCAGAGGTAGGTTAGTTCGGAAGTCAACTTCTAAAAGCCGTCCAGCACATGCCAGCATATAAAATGGATGGGTGCTTATGCTGATTAGCGGCCATATAAAAAATTATTTTTATATAAAAACAATAATATATACTTATTAAACAATATATTCTTACTCACTGTACGAAAAAGTAGAAAAAATTATCCACTAGAACTTTAATTACAAGTATTTTTCCATTCTGCGTATCATAACAGCGACTCGTTCACTAAGCCTCCATCTTGTTTTTTAAGAAGATTTCAAGGGCAGATAACTGAAATCTTTGTCTGGTAGAGGGAGAGTTTAAAATGGTAATATTTGATTGGCTGCTTCTTCTACTTCCTTTGACTGACCAACCAGTATAATTTACAGTGTCTCAAAAAAAATATATATATCAATAAACTTAAAGGTCTGACTTGCTGCAATGAATGATATTAAAATGAAACAAAACAAATAAAAAATTGATAATGGTTAACAATACTTTATTGTATGAAAAGTAAAATACTAAAAATACTGTTAACATTCTATTGTTTTCTTCTCATAGTTATCTGGTTGTTACGTCTTCATGTTTATACGTTTCGGTTCAATTACAACTCAGAAAAATGAAAGAATGTACGAAGTAGACCCGTTAACAGATTTATTTAACAAACACACTGATTAAATTAAACTATAGAAAAACAGCTGAACACGAGATGCTTGTTTGATTGTGAGTGTGTTCTGTTTACTTTTCACTGTTCGGCAGACGACCCTTTTTATCCAAGGGCGATAACTCTTATTTTTCTGTCCAAGGGAAATAACTCTATTTTGTTTTGTTAGGTTGACATAACAATGGCTTCCTTTTTTCTTTTGTTGTAATGTACCCATATAGTTTTTTTTTAAATGTGTTTTAATGTCCAGTGAAGATGATACATAGCCGGATCTAAAACTGTCCCACATTGTGTTCGTGTGCGCATTTTGTCTCCTAATTGTACAAAAAAAGTCTTAATCAGTAAATTTTCTTTCCGTTCTATTTCAAGCCGCTCCCAGCACCGAATCTCCGTTTGAAACTCGACAAGCATGTATTTATGAAAATCAAACTTTTATAGTTAAATAAGCTATAATGTCTCTTGATCTCTACACTGGAACAATAGAGATCTAGATATATAATATCTATTATAATAATAGATATTGTAAATCTGATGTAATCACCGTTTGCTTCGTCCTGGGTACGACCTTAAAATATATCCAGTTGTTAGGCCTCACTTTGGGAGCTGTAGGGAATGTGGAGTTGCCCCTTAGTTGCCATTGCTCCCAGGTCCACTCTGGCCCGGAGTGGTAGTACCTGTAAGGATCCCATCTATGGGTCAAATAGAACCTACTCAAAATGCACCAAACATTGATGGTTTATTGTTTTTTTATTTTTCTTTGCAAAACTCAATCATGTTCTGCAAAATCCCAAACAAAAAACAATAATTTCCCTCCCTTCCCATTCTCCCCATCCCTTCCCTTTCACTCAACCAAACACAATGAACAAATATTTGAACATATAAAGAACTTGAAGACTTTCACCAAAACGACCAAATTCAGCATTAAATAACCTGAAAAGGGTTGATATGCCGTAAAACAAAACAACCAAACGAAACACCACAAATGAATACTTGAACATATAAAGAACTTAAAGCATAAAAACTTTCATCAAAATGACCGGATTCAGCATTAAATAACCCAAAATGGGTTGATATGCCGTAAAACAACTAAACCAAACCAACATTTGCTTCCTTAAGGTTTTTTTCGCATATATTTTAATCACACAAAATGCATGCTAAAATATTTCTTGGTTTTAGGATTGAGTTATATTTTTTTTAAAATCTATTTTAATTGTACTAATTAACTGTAATTTGCAATTAACTCACAGTCACCCATCCTTTATTGTCTACTACTCTCAACCTCCTGTATGTTCTTTGTCACGCACGCTCCATTCTTATTTTATACGGTGTCTATCACTCTTGCTTCCGTCACTCTCTATTAACAAAGTTAATAAAAAAAAATTAAACAATTATAAACAAAGGGAATATCACCAAAAGTAGCAATACTATTTAATCCGTAGCTGGAGAGAGAAAGCGATATATCGAACAGAAAGACCAAAATTTTTCTAGTAAAATATAGGGTGCATGTTCACTGTTTCGGGCAGACGGAAAAATTATTTATGTGTGAAAACAATATTATGTACTTACTCAGTGATATTTTATTGTTCAATGTTGAAAAAATTAGGAAAAATTATCCACTAGAACTTTAATTACAAATATTTTTCCATTTTATGTATTATAGCAATCGCTTCGATGAGTATGCCTCCATCTTGTTTCGTTGGACACAATTCAAGGGCAGATAATTTGCAAGGGCAGATAATCACGTAATTTTTAATAGAAATACTAACCCTAGCCCCTAACCCCTAACCCTTTTCTTGTTTTCTGTTTTTAAAAAAATGCAGATTATCTGCCCTTGCAAATTATCTGCCCTTGAATTGTGTCCAACAAAGCAAGATGGAGGCATAGTCATCGAAGTGACTTGTACGATACGGAAAATGGAAAAATGTTTGTGATTAAAGTTCTAGTGGATAATTTTATCAGCATTGAACAATAAAATACCACTGAGTAAGTACATAATATTGTTTTCACACATAAATAATTTTTCCGTCTGCCCGAAACAGTGAACAAGCACAAAATATAGATTTTAAAAAGTGATGCAAAGAAAGGTATCTGTTATATAGAAAAACAAGGGGAAAAAGTTAACATAGAAAGAAGCCAGCATAAGAAGAAATTAAACATTTGAACATATAAAGAACTTGAAGCATAAAAACCTTCACCAAAATGACCGGATTCGGCATTAAATAACCCAAAAAGGGTTGATATGTCGTAAAACAACCAAACCAAAAACCATGATTAAACATTTGAAGATATAAAGAACTTGGAGCATAAAAACCTTCACCAAAATGACAAAAATTCAAAATACCAAAGCTCTTAACTAATGACTATAAATGACCCACTGACTTAAGACTCAAATGAAGGATATTTCCTTCTACATTCATGGCATGAAATGACCCGAAAAGGGTTGATGTGCCATTAAGCAATATCTTACCTTACCACCTCTTTCTCAATTGATAAAACAACGAAACGAAATCTAAACTTCACATTTGATATTTATTGACTGTTATCTTAATAAAAGCCATGATCGTGTCTTCTTTTTCATTTGATTTTGGTATTTCGGATGCTGTGAGTGTCCTTGACACCAGTTTGGGCCACACCAGGCATCGCCTCCCATCTGCTTTCCATGCAGTCCAGTTCAAATGATTGAGATCAGTTGCATTGCTTCTCACACGCTCAAGCCAAATCTTCCTCAGTCTACGGTGCTCTCGAGCATCCAGGATATATGGACACGTTATGGAATTGATGCAGCAGGTGGCATGCTGTACATTGCCGAACCACCGGAGATGCTGAGTCCGTAAAACATCTGTAATCCCACCAATACCAAGTTTCTGATAAAGCATGATTGTGTCTTTCCATGAAATGATATTAAGCCAATTATTGTAGCTTTTACTAAACTTCAGATTAGTGAGATCAAGATGCTTCATTAGTGAGATCAAGTCGCTTCATTAGTGAGATCAAGTCGCTTCGTTAGTGAGATCAAGTCGCTTCGTTAGTGAGATCAAGTCGCTTCATTAGTGAGATCAAGTCGCTTCGTTAGTGAGATCAAGACGTTTCATTAGTGAGATCAAGTCGCTTCATTAGTGAGATCAAGTCGCTTCGTTAGTGAGATCAAGTCGCTTCGTTAGTGAGATCAAGTCGCTTCGTTAGTGAGATCAAGTCGCTTCATTAGTGAGATCACGTCGCTTCATTAGTGAGATCAAGATGCTTCATTAGTGAGATCAAGTCGCTTCATTAGTGAGATCAAGTCGCTTTAAGATTTTACTATAAGATTAATTTATGCAGATGAAAGTAAAAGATATTCCTAGTGTCAGCGCTGGATGAATACAGTGGCAGATATTGCGGCTCAGGAGCCTCGTTTTCAAGAACATAAGATCATGTTTCATTATGTCTCGACAATTTTGAATAGCATCTTCGTCAATATTTGATTCACTCCTCAGCATTACTCAAAACTGAAATTGCATCTCTCGTAGACCCGACAACGGACGCCTTAGAATTGCACTTCTATCATCTGTTGATAGACGAAAATCATAGTCTGGAGTCAATTTTTCTAAATATCGAAATAGCTGTACAAATTTATCACTTACTTATGGTGCCCAATTGTTGCAGAAAAAGATGTTTTAAAGTTCAAGAGAGTCAGGAATTAACAGATAACCACTATAGAACAAGAGTGACTCGGTAATTAATGACAATTGCACATGAATTTTTTTGTGAGATTAACATTCATGATAGCATAAACAAGTTCTCTGGTGCTAAATCTAGAATTATCGCGTATAAGTTTTATATTAGGTCATTAAAATTTTTTAAATTTCTTACTGTCTCTTAAAGTGATTTGTATAATTTGAATAAATGTGTTAATTTAAAAATTTCGTTTTCTTGTTGAGACTAAATTTGTATTTTAGAAGTGCCTTGCCTTGAAATGTGCAACAGACCCCACCCTAGTCTATCTAATCCGGCTCTTCTTGGTGGATATATTACTTTATCATTAATGCAGCGATGTGATTGGCTAAAGTAACATAGATGATTAACCAATGAATTTAGTGATGTCGGGGTTTGTGTCATACTAAAGGAAATATCGGATATAGTATGTAATTGATGAAATTGATTGTAATTTCAAGATGTAATTGTCAAGAACACAGACTGATAATTTACGTAAATTACTGGCTAGTCAGAATTAAATAAGAATTTTGCATATGTATTGTTAAATGTGTCTAACTTCAACAATCTGACTGACTGACTTAATTTTATATATTAGACTAACTACACTAAGATGTTGACAATAAAATTTACTTTAATTGATATTTTGTGGCATTTTTTCACGTATTAGTTTTCTTCAAAAGTAAGAGACAGTGCTAATAAGTTTTAAAGATGTTTGCTTTCTTTTTTTTAGACTAACCCATCGAAGAATTTGTTCTTGGGCAACGCGAAAATGGTAGTTTATATTTGTAATCTAATTTTTTTAATGTTATCTAAGTAAAATGTCATTGATTAAATTTAGGCAGCAACTTAACTAACTTCAAATCTTTCCCATGTCATGTGGTTAGAATGACCACTTCACTATCTTCTTTTCTGGTGGGATACTAGATGATCTCAAGTACAACATCCCCTGTCAGTCATCCCGAATAAACGGTTCACCTGGGAACTATTTCTGCACTTCATTTTAAAATTATATTATTGCCAAGGAATATACAATTGCTTGTCTTTTCCTCACAAGAAATTTTAAGATTTCTAATTTGATATATTTTATTCATAAAAGCAATTTAAGGTCAAATTTTGTTTTTGCACTTTGTATTTTATAATAACAGATTTACTGACATTATTACTAATTAAAATTCTCTGAGAGCTTTTCTTTATAAGAAATATAAATATTTTTCATTCCATTAAATTTTCCAGAAATCTTATAAAATTACATGAGGTGATTTAAAAAAAAAAAAAAAAAAAAAAAAAAAAAATTGTACAAAAACTATTATTTAAAAAATGGTTAAAAAATAATTTCATTCATTTCTGAATAAGTCCTGACATTTTCATTAAAAAAAATCGATTATTATCTGATTTTAAGTCGGCACATATTTTTTGTGGGAGTGCACAACATTCATTTTAAATTTCATATTAAAGCTTCCCTTTTTGAAAAAGTTAAACCAAATATGTCTAATTCTATAAAAGAATAGAAACAAAAAAATCAATTTAATATTTTGATCATAGAACTCAGTTTTTATTTTATGTTTTTGCCATTTTTTCATCAGACATCGTTTCGTTTCTTTTTAAAAAAAAAAAATTTTTAATTTGTTTTAGCTAATTTAGACATTTAATGTTATTCTTTTACAGTCCCGGTTTTAATTCCGTATCCGATCAAAATACAAATCAATACTGTTCAAATTGAACGCAAGAGGGAAGCAATGTAACTGTTTTAGTCTTTCATAATATTGATCACCTTATTGCAAAACGATTGCAAAAAAAGTAAATCTTAATATTGTTATTCGCTAAAATAAATACATTCTACTTGCTGAGGTGTCTTAATCATTTTTTAAAATATTCCTTACAGCCCAAACTGAAAATGATAAACTTATAAAATTGTTTCATTTATTTTAAAGTCAATCCATTTTAAAATAAAATTAATTTTAAAAATAAAAATTGCAGGGATTATTTAAAAAAAAGTTTGATTTCAATAATAAAAAAAATAGCACCCCCCCCCCACCTTTTAATTTCATTGATTATTGTAATCATCATCATTATCATCATCTAAAAAAAAATGTTTGATTTAAAAAAAAAAAAAATATAGACCCCCCTCCTAATTTCAATCATCATCATCATCATCATAAACAACAACAACCGGTTTGTTTGTTGAATCAGGCCACAATTAATCCTCTGATGAGGGTGGGACCTGATTGTCCAGTCTCGATCTAAGTCTTCCCCTCCATTCTTGTCTTTGGTGAGGCTTGACGGAATCCATACCCAAGGCTCTCCTATCACGTTTGATCACGTCCTCCCAAGACAACTTAGGTTAGTCAGAGGTGGTCTTCTCTGTTACCATGTTAAACTGTCAGGCTTTAGCAATCCAGCCATTGCTGCGCTCAACGTGCCCCAACCAACACAGTCTGCTCTTCTGCATGACGTCCGCGAGGAACAGAGACCCAAAAGGCATGCTCTGTTGTATAACTTTAAAGTCACTGAATTTTGTTACTTCCAAATTGTAGCAAGAAATTTATATCCATTATTTACATATTTCAGACTATTATCTTCATCATGTATCTATTCTTATACTAAAGCTGAATCAATCAACGTTTGTTTCCTTAAGGTTTATTTCATATTTTAATCACACGCAATGCATACTACAATATTCCTTAGTTTTCGGATTAAGTTATGTTTTAAAAAAAAATCCATTTTAATTGTTCTTATTAGCCATAATTTGCAATGAACTCACCAAGTCACCAATATCTTACTGAGTTTTTGTCCATTACTCTCACGCTGTGTCGCTGAATGTTGTTTGACTTCCTGCTTTTATTCTAAACACTTTCTATCACTCTCGCTTCTGTCACTCTCTCTGTTTATTAACAGTGAAAAGTAATAGAAATGACTATTAAACTCTTGTAATAAACAAAAAGAAATATCACTATAAGTATTAATACTATTCAACCCGTAGCTGGATAAGGAGACAGACAGACAGACAGACAGACAGACAGACAGATAGAAATAGAGAAGATATAGTGAGCAGAAAAAGACTGATTTTGTCTTTTTGTTGAAAAAAATTTTCACTGGCTTTGCAAACTCACTTTTTCCTGATTAAAACAATCTAATCTAGGCTCAATGGGTGGCACAACGGGTCACATTTTTTTTAGTATTCATTACCATTATACTCTTTAGCCTTTTTTTTGGATGCCTTTTGTGATCATTCGTAACATTCCTATAATTTTTAACCAAACCCGTTATTTAATTTTCCGAGATAGACCGATTTTTGATATCTTATATCAGTTAATTATATTTCTTAACTTCCTATTGGACACATAACCTAGTGTCTAATGGGTTGGTTAAAAAATATTCTAGAGTGAATTCTACCCCCGAGGTTCTGAGTTCAATCCCCCGGGAAAGAAATTCAGAGAAATGGTTAACAAACAAACCTGAAATAAGAAATTTACATTTCGGAATTTTTGAGATGAGGGTTGACAATTTGTAGAATTTGGAATATTCGGACTACTGTTCTCATCATTGTATGTCAAGAATTCGTGGAAGAAATCAACAATTTCAGATTTTTTATTTGATTTTATATGTCGACTAGCTGTCTTGCGGGTTGGGGTCATACGTCGACTAGCTGTCTTGCGGGTTGCTTTATTTTGCTAATCTGTGTAATTTAGAATATTAAACAATAGTTGTTCCAAATATAAAAAGGAGGGACTTTTTAAAGAAAGATATCGATGAAAAGTGACTTAGTAAACAGCCACAAAATTATCAACCATTTCACCAACAATGATCCTGAGCAGCTTTTTGATGTCGATGCGTCTAGTACACATGGGCATTGGGCATGCCTACAAAGTCAGAAAACAGCTGCGATGATTTTCAGCAACATTTTTTTCATACGCAGAATGGCTGCTGAAGCGTGGAATAAACTGGCTGCATCGATTGTTGCCTGCTGAGACACTGAATCTTTTAAAATCCTTTTGATTCCCAAAATTTTACAAAACTACACCTGATGCCCCCCCCCCCCCTCCTTACACCTGCACACATACTTTGATGAGTTGGAGGCACATGAGCACAATAATTTCTTCATTATTTTTATTATTATTATTATTTCAATAACAAGGTTGGATGAATTTAAAGAAAGTGGTAGGAGGGAGAATTTAAGGAGGCACTTTTGGAAGTTATCAAATGAAATATTTAACAGAATTTGATCTGGACATCAATACTGTACTAAGTTTTTAAAAGTTTTTTTTAAGTTTTTAAAAGTTTTTTTTAAAGTTTTTAAAAGTTTTTTAAGTTTTTAAAAGTTTTTAAAAGTTTTTGTTAAAAAGTTTTTAAAAGTTTTTGTTAAAAAGTTTTTAAAAGTTTTTTAAAAAAGTTTTTTTAAAAAGTTTTTTTAAAAAGTTTTTAAAGTTTTTTTTAAAAAGTTTTTTTAAAAAGTTTGTTTAAAAAGTTTTTTTTTTAAAGTTTGTTTTTAAAAGTTTTTTTTTTAAAGTTTTTTTTAAAAAGTTTTTTTAAAAGGTTTTTTTTTTAACAGTTGAATTGAGAAGACAGTTAAAAGGGAGATGCCCAAGGAGGCATAACAAACAAATAATAATAGTTCACTTTCGTATTTTCCTAAGTTTCTGACGCAGCAAATTCTTAAATTTCTTTTTTTAACATTATCAATTTCAGATGATTTTGCATTAATGTTAGAATCTGCATAACCATTTATTTACAGTAATTGTATGTAGGAGTATATGAAGAAGCTCTTTCTTCGTGACGAAAGCTAGCAATTGTTTAAAGTTTATCATCTCCAGACAGTTTAAATTTGTCCTTTAACTTTGTTTAACTTTTTGGTTGACTTGTTATTACTCTTATTCATTATTTTCTTCATAACTTTTTTGTCTTATCTTTTCTCCTAGTTCGCATATAACACTTGTACTGTAACAGCTACTAGACTATTTTACAATCAGTTTCAGCTAAACTCTCTCTGTTTTTTTTTCATTTGATTCCTTTAGGCAACAAACTATTTCTACTTCTAACCACTCCTCCCATATATTCTGTTGCTTTCCCTCCTACTATTTTCCCTGCCCCTCCTTCCACCTTTCCCTCTTTGATTTAATTTGATTTTCCCCTCCACAAAATGGACATTAGTCAAACTTATAATTTTCTAGACACTTATCATTACAAAACATTTTCGATAATTAATGTTAATTTGTACATTTTTAATATACAAATCATCTCATTTGCAGATTTTTCTTCTTTTATGAACGAGCCGATTTGACCGATTTGGTTTGGAGGGTGGGAGATGCCTTGAAACTTCAAAGTGTGTAGCCAGTCTTGGTGTTAATATGGCCACCTTACATGAGGCGCAATAGTCCAGATTTCCAAATTCTCCCCCACCCCTCAACCATTTCTGCTAAAGTTTGGTTATATCTATTTTTCAGCTGAATGAACCTCTCCACTCTTCGCTACCAGACAGAATTTGTATGTAAACAAAACAATTCCTATCTATTTGCTATTAACTCATTCTGGACGGCGGCAACTACTGATTTTGAACCTTGCAAAAATCTGCGAGATGATTTTTAAAAATAATCTCTTTTTGGCATATGCACGTTTTTTCACTACTACATTTTTTTTTTTTTTTTTTTTTTTTTTGCTTAAAATGAATTTCTTAACTTATAAGGATTAAGGAAAAGTTTACTTCTAAAATCTTAACCGGTTTTTCTTTGCAGCCTCATCATCCCGAAAGAAGCATCTTATTATTTTTTAAATAGGCCAATTTTTGAGTGAATACTTCAATTTGGCCTTTTGGCCAAGATCAAAGTGTAGTATCTGTTCCGATGGATACTGCACCCCATAGACCGGTATTGTCTTGGCCTTCGGGGCTTGATTTACGCCGGTCTTATGGGTCGGTCCTGTGCAGTTCTAGGAGGTGCACCCTCCCAGGCTTTGCCTACCCTCTTTGGGGAGGAGTAAGTTTATTGCTTACTGCCTGAGGCGCCCCTACCGGGGAATGCCGACAGGGCTGCCCAGGCAATTTTTAATGGCCAGAGTGCTCACCTTCTCGGGCGCTGGCTTTTCAAATCCCACTTTCCCGACCTTGTGTCACATCTTACCGCTGTGGGCGGTAGATAAATAACTTCAATCGTCAGAAAGTCTTAAAATCTCGGTGCATGGGCCCAAAACTTGTTTGATCTACAACGCCTTCAGCATAATGATCGTGCTATGGTCAGGTAGATGTGCAGCTCCAAATGCGAAGAAAAAAAATCTCATCAATTTTTCTTCATCAATAACTTGGTATCGGATGCCTTATACACTCAGCGTCTCGGGTTGTTCAGCCATATTGTACAGCGTGCCACCTCTTGCATAAATAATGCGTTTGGATATCCCAATCACGAGAGAGTGCGGTAAGACCAAAGAAGACATATTTTGAGTGTGTAAGAAGTGATATAAATGTATGCAACCTGGTTAATGTCAACCCTTTGGACTGAATTGTATGGAGACCAGGTGTGAGACGTTGCTTGGTGCTGCTTACGCCACAGTCTGGGATACTCGCAGCACTCGGAATAATAAAACTGAATGAAGAAGATGATTGCTATAATAAACAAGTAGTTTTTTACATCTAAAATTTTACTTATTGCATAATATGATTAAAAGGTTTCACCATGTTTTCGGTTATCCTACTAACGGTGCTCCCACAGAAAAGTAAAAAAATTTACTAAAATAAGTTCATAGATATTATTATTTTTTATTTTTTTCATAATATAATAGTAGGAAGGTTTTTTTTAAGTAAAATCAATGTCCTATTAATTAGTAAAATAGAAAAGAAGACGTGTTAAAAGACTTATCGCCTTGAAGGAAAAAAATGTCGGACGATGTGATAGAAAAACAAAATCGTTGACCTGGAGAAACGAAACGAAGCTGTGCGTAATTCTTAATATATATTATTTTATTTCAAAAATTTAAATTAGGTATAAAAAAAATTTAGTGTTAACAAATATTTTTATTAACACTTCTTGTAAACTTTATTGCTTTCTGTAAAAGATTCGTTTTTCGTTCAACACATTCCAGTCGATCTAAAACGTGACACTCGGCGGCCATATTGGACGAACTTGGGATTATTTACAAATTTCTTCGATAGTTTATAGATTTCAACTGTGCTTTTCGCATGTTTTTGTGTATAATACAACTTGGATTTTAACTCGAAATGATTCCTCGGTTAATATTATTTAACAAAAACAGCATAATACAATTCCTAATGCTTATGCACGTAATTTATCACATTCTGTGTGGGAGGACCGTTAGTAGGATAACCATGTTTTCTTGTCTCTGTATTAAACTATCATAGCACAAAGCGCTGACTGTATTTGATGTTTAGATGTACAGAACATCGGAAATAGGATTCACAAAGCATCCAAATGGCAAATATAGTGAGAGTTTTGTATTGCCATAGTTTGATACAATCTGGTGGCACTCATAATTGAAGCTTGTAATTAGTAACATTTAAAACTCTAATAAAATAAAAACTATTCGTTTGTCATCAAAAGATTTTAGAGTTTATGACTAATATTCAATCAAAAAATTGGACTATTGAAGAAAAGAAAAAAAATATAAGACACTTTTTTCATGATGGTATGTTTATAAAGAAACACCGGTTGACTTTCATAAGATAATTTTTTTTTTTTGAGGAATGACTTCATATTTCAGATTTTATGTTTAAGAATTTTCAACAATGTTTGCATATTTTTTGATGCTATAGAAAAATATAGACATGAGTATATAATTTTACTATCTTGACTTAAAATAGTAAATATTTTAATATCTATATGCAAAAAATTTTTTTTTTTTACGTCACGTATAGATTTTGTTTTTAAATTATCCAAAATCTAAATTGCTGTTCAGTTTCTCGAAAGAAATTGTTCCATTTTTATTTATTTAAAATTTATTGATTTGAATTATTTCTTATTACTACGCATAAATTTTTCAACGGTTATATTTGAAACATGAAGTCAATTGCAAACAATAATGTTTAATAATATTTTATTTTATTTGGCTAATAATCCTCCATTGTTTTAATCAGCTTTGAAATGGGTCTAACAACAAATTAAAAATGATTAGAACACCTTTGATCTTTCGTTTGTAAAAATAACATACACTTCTTGACAGAAACTTATACGAATTA